>VZRE01013796.1:215760-265376 GCA_013396775.1 Cephalopterus ornatus | reverse complement strand
TATAATATAATAAATAATATAATATAATATAAATATTGTATATTTTTATATATATAGATACATTGTTGTTATTCCAATATGGTCTTATGGTATAGACAGGATCTTATATTCTCTTTAAACTGATTCCTTGAACTACCTGTCCCCATTGTTTACAATTACCTATCGATCTGGGAAAACAAAGCATAAATAAAAGTGATTTAAAAGGTGTGTCAGGAAAGAGGTGGATAGACAGTTCTCTGTGGAAAAGCACTTAGCTGTGATCGTGTTGACACTATCTCATGGCAGCATGAGAAATGGCTGACAAAAGCTGGGTATTTTCGTGACTCTTTGAGACCTGTGCATAGGGGTGAATATTTTTCAACATTTTAGTCATATTTAACTCCTTCTTCTTGAACAACCTCAAGGAGCAGATATGTGGTCCTGGAGGAGTGTTAACATGGGAATCACACATAACACAGTAAGATATAAGACAGTGTGCCTCATTTTTTTTCCCTGGCACTCTTCTGTGGTGGGACCTTTGTGTGATTGAAGTCACTTCATCGTTCTGAGCTCCGGATTCCCTTTCCTTTACAGCATTTCAGGTTTGGGGTTTCATGTGTAGGAGCTGTCCTTTCTGAAAAGTTTGGGCAGCACCCCAATGTCAGCTGGGCCTTCATAACTTCCCTTCCAACCAAGCTGGGAGTGGAGTCACATCATATATTTTCTTAAGTTCTTGTGCAGGTTTACAGACAGGAGAAGATAAAAAAACAGAGTGTTGTCCTAGCTGATGGAGAGGCTCAGGTCATCTATTCTGCTTGTCTTCTTGTCTAGTCAGTCAGAAAAAAATGGCTCAAACCCAGACATAGTATATTGGGTCTCTTGTCCATCATGCAGGTAGGGAATAGGAGAGAGGAAGGGTATATAGGATGTGCAGAGACTGAGGCAGAATTATTGCTGAGGGACCATGTGCAAGTGTTGAACAAAACCCAGAAGATCAGCCTTCGTTAGTTCTGTAGCTTCCAAAATGATGTGTTTCCTTGTGATAATTTTTCCTGGTCCTTTTGATTTTCAGATGTCCTGTGTCCAAATGTCCACGTGGAAGGAGATCGATTCAAACACACCAGTGGGGGGACTGATGAGATTCCAGGTAAACAGACACTCTCTTCTGCTGTTTCTCTGGGAACTGAAATAATATAAATGTACGTTTCTAGTGTGATTCTCTGATTCATTACACCTTTCCTAGTTAGAGTTTAGTCCATCATATTTATTTATTTAAATTTATTCCAACACGTATTCAGTGGTGGAGAAGTATGTTAGAAACTTTTGGGCTGCAAAAGAGTTATCTGTTGACAGTCAACAAGAAATTAATAGAAAGCTTTCTTTTGATATGACTAAAATTAAAAAAAATAATGAATGGAGCTTAGTCTAATAGCTAGAGGAGTGCTATAAGTCTTGGAGATCACTTTTTTTTTTTACTACTCTTCTTTTAGTGAGTTTTAATGTCCACTTACTTGATCTGTGATTGTTGTGGGAAAGCCAAGCACAATGGACGGACCACTGAAGAAATGCTTCTGTGTAAATAGATAGCTAGAATAATATAGATATATAGATACCGATATAAAAGAATCTTTTCTGAAGTATTGGTGAGCACGGCTGAAAGATCAAGAGGAAAGCCAGTCTTGTGATATCTCTGGTTTTTTTGGGAGCTCTGATATATCTTTTCAGCCAGTTGAAGTGCTTAATCTGTCAGATATACGCATGGGCTGTTCCTCATTTCCAGCCCCCCAAGACTGTCTGAGCTCTGGGCAGAGAAAATGTGCCCATCAAGGATGTATTTGAAATATTTGTGACTGACTCAAGAACATAAGTCACTGCAGTGGCTCTTCTGCAACATGATTAGGAGTAGAAGTGGTCAATGTTTGACAGCTTTGCTACTCAGTTGGAGTTTTTTCACTGGAGGATTTTTGCTGCCTGCACAAAATATCAGTTCCAACAGCGCTGTCTGTAGCTGACTTATTTTGTCTGCAGCCTGATTACATCTAAGGCTGTGATAATATTGGGTGGTAACATCTTTTCTGGTCATTAAGCCCAAGCTCATAATCCTCAAACATCTATTTTGAACTGCTGTCTATTGATAGGCTTTGAATTAACTTGTCATAGAATCGTAGAATCATAGAATCATATGGGTTGGAAGGGACCTCTGAGATCATCAAGTCCAACCCTTGATCCACTACCACCAGTTACTAGACTACGGCACTAAGTGCCGCATCCAGTCTCATCTTAAAAATCTCCAGGGATGGAGAATCCACCACTTCCCTGGGCAGCCCATTCCAATGTCTAAATACCCTCTCTGTAAAGAATTTCTTCCTAACATCCAACCTAAACCTCCCCTGGCAGAGCTTAAGACCATGCCCCCTTGTCTTACTGCTGGTTGCCTGGGAGAAGAGATCAACCCTCATCTGGCTACAACCTGCTTTCAGGGAGTTGTAGAGAGCGATGAGGTCTTCCCTGAGCCTCCTCTTCTCCAGGCTGAACAACCCCAGCTCCCTCAGCCTCTCCTCATAGGACTTGTGTTCAAGTCCCTTCACCATCCTGGTTGCTCTTCTCTGGACCCGCTCCAGTACCTCAATATCCTTCTTGAACTGAGGGGCCCAGAACTGGACACAGTGCTCCAGGTGTGGCCTCACCAGCGCTGAGTACAGGGGCAGAGTCACTTCACTGGACCTGCTGGCCACACTGTTCCTGATACAGGCCAGGATGCCATTGGCCTTCTTGGCCACCTGGGCACACTCTGGCTCATGTTCAGCTTCCTGTCAACCCAAACTCCCAGGTCCCTTTCTGCCTGGATGCTCTCCAGCCACTCTGTGCCCAGCCTGTAGTGCTGCCGGGGGTTGTTATGGCCAAAGGGCAGGACCTGGCACTTGGCCTTGTTGAACCTCATCCCACTGGAGTCAGTCCAACTCTCCAGTCTGTCCAGGTCTCTTTGTAGAGCCCTGCTGCCTTCCAACTGATTGACACTCCCCCCCAGCTTGGTGTCGTCTGCAAATTTACTAATGGTAGACTCAATCACCTGATCTAAATTGTCGATAATGTCCTGACATTCCTCCTGTCCCTGGGCTGGGCAAACTTCAGAACTGTTCAGCAATAGCCCTACTGATTCTGAATGAACCTATTTGCAGTGGAAGCTGCTGCTCAAAATCAATAGAAGAATTGTGTCCTTTCTCAGATGATCATCTTCTTTTCAGAAGAACGGAGCTGGAAATGGCTGCCTATATGTAGTCTGTGTATCTGAATTTGATCTGAATTTGTTTATCTGATTCAAGTTCTAAGACTCTATGCTTCATCTGACTTCAAAACTATATCTTCTGTTGGGCAATATAGAGGACAAGAATCCCAATTCAGACCTGTCACAAAGTTTTTGAGTAGAGCGAGGTGTAGATGCCTATATGCATTAATATTTATATATTTATAGATACACACACACACACAGAGTTAGGCTCTTTTGTAACGTTTTTGGGTCATTTTTCCTTTTATCTTCAAATTCCACTTCCCTCCTATAAAACAAGTCAATATTCAACATTTTAACTTAAAAGATGACCTTTCAGTCTTAGATCTGTATGTTAGTTCAGATTGGAAGGTTCCTGTGGAAATCATCTTGTCCAACCTCCTACTCAAAGCAGAGTCTATCTTGAAGATAGGTCCACTTTGAAGTTAGATCAGGTGGTTCAGGACCTTGTATAGTTGAGTTTTGAGTATCTTCAAAGATGGATATTCCACAGGTCCTCTGGGCAATGCTTCCAGTTCTGTCAATATCACACTGATTAATTTTTTTTTCCTGTAGTAGGGAATTCCCTAAGCAGAATTTAATTTAGTGCAACATACCTGGTTAGGCTTATAGCTTAGGGCTGTCATTTATTTGACCTAAGGAACCTCTGTTCACTGTCAAGTGTAAATGTTCACCATACCATACAGTGGTTTAACAACCGGATAGTTACAGTATTTGATTGAAAGTGATGATTCCAACAATACAGAGGATTTATAGAAGGCTCCAGATTGCTTCTACATGGTGAGAAAATTATTTTTTTCTGTTCCTGTTCCTGGTGGTTAGGAAAAGGCATGCCTCGTCCCTGGAAAAAATGGAATGGATGTTCTGGGTCTGCTAAGGGTTATTGTGCTGCCGGAGATGGGTCATATAGGACCAAAATGCTGTTCTGCTCCTTATGTGCTCCTTACTTTGTAGCATTTTCTGTAGACTCTGGGCTTCTGGGTCCAATTCCAACAGAAAATCATTGCCTTCTTCCAGCTAAAGTGGAAAATACACAGCACTGAGGGGGAGACTCTTCCTCTGCTACCCAGGTCCTCATATGCAAGAGGATTTGAAGGTAACACCTGTGCCTTGTGCCCCAGTTGGAACCAGAATTGATGCAGGGTCCTATTTTTACAGTACAAGCAAATATAGAAGTTAAAACATAAAAGGAGAAACTTTATGACATGGAAGGGAACAGTGGTGTGACTGAGGTTGAAGATGTATGGTAGTTCATTAAGTCAGAGGCTGAGAGTGGGGGTGAGGGTAGTGAGGGTGACTCCAAGCATAATCAAATAACTGTAACCAAAATCCACATTTGACCTGGAGGAGAGCCAACACTCCAAACTAATATTTTCCTTTTAAACAACAGATTATTATTTTTCTTTAGACAAACAGGACTAGGTAAATCTCATCTATCTGAGCTCCAGCAAGCATTTGTTGAGTACTGCACTGAAATTCGCTGCTAAAGCGGAAAAGGGTAGAGATTAATAAATATAAAGTGAGGTAGAAACCAGCTGGCAGTGAGACAGTTACGAAGTTTCTAGGAAAGGGAGTAACAAGTCAGAGGGCAGGCAGTGGTGAACTTCATCAGAGTCCAGTTTTAAGTCTAATATCCTTGAAGGAAGAACAGGTTGGCCCCAAAACCCGGTAGTTTTCGAAACTGACTTGGGACTATTAGTCTAAAAGGCCTTTTATAGTAGGTATGAATCAATAACAGGACTATAAACTAAAAACTCATACTGTGGAAACCGATGGTGTCTCACAAGATGTTTGTACATCACAGTGCTGCACAGCTGGGGAGAAGGCAAAGGTCATTATTGGCAGGGCAAAGTAGGGAAGAATTCGTGAGCCTGGATAGGCCTTTGGTTACAGCTTATCTAGAAAAGAGTGCTCCGACACCTCCTTAGCTCAGGAAAGATGAATTCGGCCTTGAGGAGCTATTAGTGTGTTCAGGAGCCAGAGACAGGCGAATAAAAATCTGGGTTTGGTTAATCTTGCAGTGTGCAGGTGGAAAAGGGAGATACTCTTGCTTCCTCTAAATAGATCAGGGAACAGCAGGAGGGAGATAGGGGAATCACTCAAGCTAAAGGACAAAGGCAATAATAAGAAATAGCTATCAGCCGTTTGAGAGGCACATTCAAGGCATTAGAAGAAGATTTCAAACTGTCAGAGATATGAAGTACTGGGACTAGAGGTGAAGTAGTATTAATGGAGACAAATAAACAGCGATGGATAGTCATGAGTCTTCTCGCAGCGGAGGTTTGTACTCTATGACCCCCTGGTATCAAGGCATTTAAAGAAAAAAATCGCTAGCTGTGGCATTCTGGAAGGGCTGCTACAGTGAAATCATATTGCATGAGGCAAGAATATATAGGCAGCTTTACTAATGATAGAAATTTTGGCAGTGAAGTGAAACAGCATCTGCTTAACAATACATAACATGAATTCAGAATATAATATTGCTGGATGAATTAGAAATCACACAGGGAATTTTGAAAGAAAGCAAGAAATCTTCGTTAGAATATCAGCATAAACACTGTTTCTTTTCCAGAAAATCTGATATTTTAAAGCAATGCTTAATGATGACTTAAGAAAAGTTCTTAGAGTGTTCTTGTGGGTACTACATTTGGTTTTTTGTTGCTTTTAAGAGAAATGAAGACAAAAGAGGGTTTAACTCATCTACCCTTAAGTATTCTATATAAACCCCCACTTGTAATACTTTATACCTCTTATTATGCTGAACTGTCATTTTCATTCCATCAGCGTTTAGCAGAGGATCATGACCCAGCAGGAAAACAAAATGATAACCTTTTGCACCCTGAAGATGTGCCCCTTGTGTATTTTTAAGAGCTATAATATTGCATCAAAACAACACATGAAAGTTATTCAGAATGAATTATACGTCTTGAGGTTTTAGAACTTCACATTTGAATGATTTGTATTTTAAACTAGACCTGTAGGACATGGGATTTGGTTGCAGAAATCTGGATGATCCCTAGAATTAAGAATAAGCTGAGCTCTATTCCTGAATATTATTTACCGGATGAGATAGTATACTCCTCAACAGATACTGACTGCTGCTTTCAGGGGGAATCTGCCACAGAAGTAAAGAAAATCACAGTGATTTCCACAGAGTTCTAGAAAAATAAACCCTGGGAAGTGACAAAAATAAACCCTGGGGAGAACATGGCATTATCCATCCCAGACTAGATAGTGTTAATGGAGTAAGGGAGGAACATGAAAGCCCTGACTTTAACTCCTTAGTAGTCACACAGGCTGTGTGTGTGAACAACAGCAGAAATTGCTTTATGGGTTGTACCACAGATTGACCTCAGCCGTCAGCTCTCTTCCCCATCTCCAAAACCTCCATGTGCAAATGAGCAAAATGCCAACACATTTATGACCTCTGTGTTTTTCTGTAACTCTCTAAAGGGTGTTGGGGCATTTTACAGTGAAGGCACTGGTTGTAAAACTAGTACCCTCCAATTATAGACTGTGGTGGCTGTGTCTAACTGTCAATGTGTCTCCAGTGTTCTGTGGCTTGCAGCACAGGGTTCGCATTCCAGAGATGCTGGTGACTCAGTAGCTAATTACAATATCCCTGGGACTATTTATATTTGCCCACTAAAACACGTGGTAGTATGAGAAAACTGGAGTGTCCAGGCTGCTGAACCCACAGAATGAGCACATTAGACCACTGTCCTCCTGGGGGTTAAAAAAGGTGTATTTGTGGTGCCTGTATGGCAGGCACTTTGCCCTGTCTCTGCACTTGGCATTCGTCTTGGGAAGCCCCAGAGAGACCAGTGGATAGTCCATGAATAGCTGCAGAGATTTGTAACAGATCCCTGTCTTTGGACGGTGGATGCACAAGACACAGTGGTCACCAGCAAAGGCTGCATGTGTGCAGTGATGGTGGAGCTGGTTATTCACGCAGACACCAGCCACTCTCCTCTCCATCCTTGGAGTTAGACACACACAGACAGGACTGGAAGCGGCTGTGACATTTCTGGGAGGTGGGGCCGAAGGATGAAGTTTGACTGTGCCATGGCACAGTAACTTGCTCTTGGGTTTTTCAGTGACCCATCACTAGGCAATAATAATGGGATAGGACTCATGGCTTCATATTTCTGCCTCCCCCTACACTTGCTTTAGGAAGTCCCCCAGATAATTTGAAACTGAGCTGAGCTGAATTTGAAACTGGGTTCCTGAGAAACATCTGGTTATAGCTGCTGTATCTTGTAAGAAGCAAATAGGGAAAGCATCAGCTGACCTCTACCTGTAGACACAAGAGTTATTTGAGTCTCTTGTGAGCTGGAGAAAATGGCTGGACTTGTGCTCTGAGATGGATTTGTCCTCTGGGCTGGAAGATGTGATACCTGCAGTGCAGGTGACCTTATCAAGTTCCTTTCGGCTTGTTTGTTGGGATCTTAGGTACAAGTCTTACAAAGAGCAGCTGAGGGAACTGGAGTTGTTTAGCTCGGAGAAAAGGATGCTCAAGAGGGACTTTCTTGCTCTCTACAAATACCTGAGGGGAGGTTGTAGCAAGGTGGGTGTCAGTCTCTCATTCCAGGTAGCAAGTGATAGGACTAGAGGAAATGGCCCTAAAGTTATGCAAGGGGAAGTTTAGTTTGGATATTAGGGAAAATGTCTTCACTGAAAGGATGGCCAGGCACTGGAACAGGCTGCCCAGGGAACTGGTGGAATCACCATCCATGGAAGGATTTTAAAGACATGTAGATGTGGCGCTGAGGGACATGGTTTAGTGGTGAACCTGGCAGTGCTGGATTAATGTTTGGACTTGATGATCTTAGAGATCTTTTCCAGCCTTAAGTATTCTGTGATTCTATGATTCTACTGTACAGCAGTTAGTCTCAACACTGTAACTTAGATCACTCCACTTAAAAGGTCTTTGAAGTTTTTCAGAGGTTGACAAATGGTTCACTCATGTTCAAGGACATGTTAATACCCAGTAACTCCAAGAAAACCAGTTAAAGCAGGCAAATAATTACCAATAGATCACCTGTGACTTCTAAGCATAGCCACTGCAGTCCTGTGGGTTGGTTCTAACATGTGCATTAGATGTGCACTGGGGCATGTTTAGTGTCCAGATTCCCCAGTTATCCAGCATAGAGACCCTGCTTTGTTTCGGGCTTGTGTGCCAGGGAATTTCCTTTCTACAGAAAGTAATGGGGAGTGAAAGTGTAAAGACCCTCAACAGGGAGTAGGGAGTCACCAAAGCGCACATCTGGATTAGGAGCCTGGAAATACCAGAGCATCCCGCAAAGTGTGCAAAGCCATGCTGTCACCAACAGAGCTAGGATGAGTTCTTTGAATTAAAAAAACCCATGTTTTAAGTGAATCTTTTTCTTAATGTGGTCAGAAAGGTAGCTATTACCCGAGATCATGGATCTCAGTGGACTTCTGGCACTGTGAATGACCTAGGCATCAGGTCTGTGCTGGAGCAGGCAATCTGGCTGAGCTGCTCAAAGACATCAGGAAACACAGACAATGAATGCCGAAATTACTTAAAAATGCACTACTGCAGGAAGTAAACTGGTAACAGCTGAGCAGTCCCTGTGAAAGGCTTTCCCTGGTCTGAGTGTCAACAGTGACAAATTCTGACTTCTGCATTCACACAAAAAGTTTAACAAGGGTTAACCCTGCACAGGAATGTGGGCATGAATTATTCAGATCTACCTGTATATTAAACAAAATAAAAATAAATCTGTCCCTAAAGGCCTTTTTTTTTTTTTCTTTTTAACTAGTAGTAGTTGCTTTCTCCCAGAAGTTAAACAAGCTATAAGTCTTTTTCTTATTCCAGTGCATTTGAGGCTGATGGAAAGGAAATAATCTAAATTTTGACTGTTCATAACCCAAGTGACAGCCAGTCCTTTGGCTACAAAAAGACTAATAGATTGTGTAACCATGAGATACTTTTGGGTATTTCTTAGTCCAAATATTTTAGCTTAATTCTACTTCAGAAACCATCCTATGGATTTTTCATCAGTGCAAGCTTTTTGGTCATGGTGCACACATGATGAGAAGAAGGAATATACAGAATCTTAATAAACTGCTCCCAATGTTTGGAGTTAAATTAGTCTGTCTGATATGAATGCTCTCTCATGAGAGCTGTGGCCGGGTTTTGGGAGGCTGGTAGGTCTAATCTGTGTTGTATTGATGAACTGACATAAGCAACCATTCAAGTTTCTTAAAGAGCAGTCCCTACATGCTTTCCTATTAGGCCTTGTTCATCACACCTAAAATTAATGGGAATATTTTTATTTTCATGAATAGCTTTTTGGTGCAGTTTTCCCATTGCCAAGACAGCAGAGCAAGGAGAATCTAGCAGGTCTTAGTAAGAAGTTTTTCCTCAAATATCTTTTCTTACATTAAAAATAATACCAGTTTCTTGTACGAACAAGAATTGTTGCTAGTTACACTGAATTCATCAGTCCTGCCACTCTGTGCTCCTAAACACTTACCTGCTGTCATTTGTCTCAGCTATATGTGTACAGTCCTCTTGGGTGTTACCAATAAAACCTTTATTCGAAGAGGTGTTGAGTCCTCCCCTTCCCAAGGCTATTCCAAGGGATGAGTTTGCAGATGTGCTATTTTATGGCTTTCTGGAGGAACGCAGAGCACCTTGACACCTGAGGAACTCAAAAGAGGCCTTCAAAATAAAGGAACTAATTAAAACCAGAACTTAATACAAACAGTCCCAGTAAATTTGGCTGGTGCAAGCCTACCTGGGACACAAGGACATCAAAGGAATAATGAACTCCTGTTTAATCTTGTAAATCACTGGAGCAGGAAAGGAGCTGAAAGAGGGCTCATGGCACCAAGCCAAGTGTCCATCACTGAGAAAATGGAGATGACTTCAACCCAAAAAAAAACCCTTCAATAAAGGGGCGAAGAGTTCAGTGTGAAAACCAGCTTTCAGTGTTGTTCAATATGCCACTTGCAACTGCTCAAAAAATGGGAGGCAAAAGGGTAAAAGAGAACAAGGGGACTGATCCAGATAAACAGAACAATGCATCACAGAAAGTGCTGTGCTATTAACATGAGAGAAGGTGTTGAAAGGTGCTGCCTCAGACAGATGAATTTATTTCCTGCTTTTACAGCAGTCTGGGGGATAGATTACAACAGTCTTTACACCAGGTGTGACTGCTAGAAATGTGTATTCACTTACTTGCTTTTTTTTCCTTCTCTCTCATACTGTATCTTTGGCCAAATTTTCTTAGTGGTTTATATCCATTTTATCTTTCCTGACTGAAATGCCATCTTTTCTTTCCTGTGCAAGGGTACCAAGTGCTGTATTTTCCCTCTCTGTTTTCGGCTGAAGCTTTAGACTGCTGTTTCTGAAACAGTGGCCCCATATTTCAGTCCAGTGACTGCCTCCTCACCTGCCTCACTGCCTCTAGAAGCTTGCTCCTTTTAAAAGTATAACTCAATTACATATCTCAAATAAGGTTTCTGCTCCTCATAATCCCAAATGTTGACTGGTGCTGTAGCTGAGATGAACCTCTTTTTGTGGTCTGTGTGAGACTCTTGTGGTTTACTTCTTTGCTGGGGCCAAGGAAAAGTATAAATTGTGTCTTCCAGTGTTGTGATGCAGAGAAAGCAAACCAGGCCAACAGCCTGAATGGTGGCATCGTGTACCCAGGGGTAAATCTGATTTATAATTTTTATAAAATTGAGACTGTCTAAAATAAGGTGCTCTAAGCCACCTTATAGAGTGTGACCTAGAAGATAATAGTCTTACTTGAAGATATCTCCTTCATATTGGTGTAAGACCTCTCCCATGTGCTTCGGCAAAGCCTCATTATTAGCTTAAGCTCTTAGCTGCTCTCCTTACTGAAATCTGGGGATCTGGTGAGAAGAAAGTCAGGTCAGCATGAAGTGCTGCTTAAATCCCAGCTGTAACATCAGTGGAAAGAAAGGGTAATTGGTTAATGGCAAGAACCTCTTTAAAACACTCTTGAGGCTTTAAATCTACAGGCTTTGGAAAGTTTTATAGTTCCAAAATTCCCTTGCAAGCTTCTTGTAAAATTTAGGAAACTAATTTTTTTTAATGACCTGTACAACTCCTTTAGCCTCCACTTCATGCAGGGCTTGTGGGCAGCCAATAAATCTCTGTTTTGTTCCTCCAGAGGTTCATTCCCTAGTGCTTTGGGTATAAGTCAGGTAACCACTGGTGGCTGATGATGGTGAATCAAACTGCTGGGAGTGCTGAATGTGGGGTGAATTATCCAGGCAAAAATATGCGGCTCCTTCTTCTGTCTTTGCTGGAGAGTTGGAATACAGTGGAATAAACAGTGCAAGAAGACAGAACTCTTATCTTTCATAAGTCTTTGGAAATTATTTCTTCTGACAGCCAGAGAGAGTTGGAAAAAAATTATTTCAACCAGATACTTTCTTTCAAATTCTTTTTTTTTCAAACATTTGCAATGAGACAGGTCTAAACAGTATCTGAGCTGCAAAACTCATCTACCTGGACTTGTGCAAAGCATTTGACACTGCGCTGCATGATGTGCTTATGTCTAAATTGGAGAGACATGGATTTAATAGATGGACTTGGATAAGGAATTGGCTGGATGGTTGCCCTCAAATTGTCGTGGTCGATGGCTCGATGTCCAAGTGGAAACCAGTGCCGAGTGGTGTTTCTCGGGGGTTGGAATTGGGACTGATGCTGTTTGACATGTTTTTTGTGACACAGACAGTGGGATTGAGTGCAGCCTCAGCACTTTTGCCAACCACACCAAGCTGTGGGGTGCAGTTGACATACTGGGGGCAAAGGATGGCATCCAGAGTGACCTTGACAGGCTTGAGAAGTGGGCCCTTGTGAACCCCAGGAAAGTCAACAAGGCCAAGTACGAGTGAGTACTCTGCATGTGAGTCAGAGCAACCCCAAGACCAAATACAGGCTGGGTAGAGAATATATTGAGAGCAGCCCTGAGAAGAAGGACTTGGGGTTGTTGGTGGATGAGAAGCTCAACATGTCTGGGCAATGTGCACTTGCAGCCCAGAAAGCCAACCACATACTGGGCTGCATCCAAAGCAGTGATGGCAGCAGGTCAAGGGAGGTGATTCTGCTCCTCTTCTCTGCCCCTGTGAGACCACACCTGGAGTGCTGTATCCAACTCTGGGGTCCCCAACATAAAAAGGACATGGAGCTTTTGGAGTAAGTCCAGAGGAAGCCACAAAGATGATCAGAGGGCTGGAGCACCTCTGCTATGAAGGCAGATCGAGATTGGGGATGTTCAGCCTGGAGAAGAGAAGATTCCAGGGGCATCTTCTTCCAACCTTCCAGTACTTAAAGAGAGATGACAAGAAAGCCGGAGAGAGACATTTTAAAAGTCACTACATTTTATGTAGTGATGGAACAAGGCAGAATGGCTTCAAGGAGAAAGAAAGTAGGTTTATATTAGATATAAGGAACAAATTATTCACAGTGGTGAGGCACTGGAAAAGGTTTTCCAGATAATTTCTGAATGCCCCATCCCTAGAAACTGTTCAAAGCCAGGCCAAATGGGACCCTGAGCAACCTGGTCTAGTGAAAGGTGTCCCTGCCTATGGCAGAGTGGTTGGAACTATGCGATCTTTAAGGTCCCTTCTAACCCAAACCATTCTATGACTCCATGACTCTGTGATTCTGATTTTATGGTTCTATGACTCTGGCCTTCCCCACTGCCCAGACTGTCAAACGAGTGACACCTGTGCGCCCCACAGGGATTGTGGAACAGTATGAACATTTGGTGTCTGGCTGCTTTGTCACTGACCCCAGTGTTGTCATCACAGGCAGCTCACCAATCCACGCAGCTGATCATCAATGAAAAGCAAAAGACCTTTCTGACTGCCTCCTGCCAGCATGCCAGAAAGACTAGGACCCTGAATGATGGTAGCATCAGTGTGCACCTCGCCCCCTCCAAAATACTACTTCCTGTTGCCAAGTGGAACTATGGTTGGGGCAGTGGTTTACTGATGTGGATGTGAGTAGTTTTGTTGTGGTGGAAGAGCCTTGGAGATGTAGACTTCAGCGAGCTCTTAAAAAATATTCCTAAAATCTTATACTCTCTCAGCTCTTGACATGATTTTCTTTCCTGTGGAGGAAGAAATGTCAGGAACTGCAAAAATACTGTAGCAGATGATGGCTACTATAACAATAACAGTAGCACATGATAAATAAAGTTGTAGGTCTCTCCTTTAGGATTTTTACTCTCCTTTTACTTCTATCCCAGCCCTGAGTTGAGACACATCCTGCCTGTCCAGAAACAGCTGTTTTCAGCCTAGAGCACTGTGGAAGATAAGAACGCCAAATATTTAGATACAGTAGAAGAAAAATAACCCTCATTTACACTCTGGTTTCACATAACTAATTTTCAGACATATCTCATTAAGTATACCATGTAACTTTAGAATATGGCATGATAACATATTTTTTCTCTTATTTTTAGAGTGTATATTAACACAGAAACTAACTAAGAAAAACTAGGGCTCTTTATAGTGGTGATAACCTTGCGGACCATACTGGAGGAATTAAAAGGGACATTGAGGATCTATTGAGCATATGGGCTCTTTTTTGTGGACAAAGGCAATCCATGGAAGCTTAACTTTCAAGACTGCAGAAATATTAGACAAGAAAAATCACAAGATCATGTATTTGCTGAAAGACTCCCAAGTGATACAGTTTCCATAGGAATTTATACACTTCTCTGGTCTACAATAAAGTTTATTGCCATTGGCTATCCTCTAGTAAAAGTAACATGTGCTATTTTATCACAGTCTATAGAGATTGCTGTTATCTTGGGATCCTTGGGGATGCAAAGCAAGAGACTTTTCTCAGAAAACTTCTTTGGGCAAAATAAGAAGTCACTGGCTCTCTCCTACTTTGAGAAGTGTTTCCAAATGTGCTCACTGCTGTGTTTTCTGGCTATTAAAACTAACCTTTGTTGCTCTGTTTTTCTGGATTTGGGTGCTGTATTAATTTAGTGAGTTTTTGCCCCTGAACACAGGACAGTCAGGAAAATCTCAACATCCACAACAGCTGCCACCACACTGCCCATATCAGATCTTTAATGGAGCCAGGCAGAAATCCAGCTCATACTCAGGGCAACCAAGCATGGCCCCTTTAGTTTGGTCTTCAGATAATTATCTTGCAACAAAGGTTGTAGGACCGCAGAACAAGTACAAAGCTGTTTGATCATCCTTTGGCCATGCTTTAGGGTGTTGCGTGCAGCGTGGACATCTGTCCTGCAAAAGAGAATCTGGCTGCATATTACTGTTTGATGATGTATAACTTGCCCAGTGCCAAGTTCTGCCATCGTCTCCCTGTATCAGGAAGATCTGGGTGTGTTTTCTGATTCTGGAAAACCGGCTGCTTCCTGTAAGGGGGTTATTACTTACGGCTAACGAGACATTCGGCTGATTTGATCAGCAGAGCAGTGCATAAGAAATTACTTTTCTCATCGTCTCTGCTGTTACAAATCCGAGCTTCTCTTTCAGCTCACTATTTTAGTTTTCACAGGGACTAGGGTCTGCTGCTTTTCAGGAGATGTAATCATGTCAGAGGGTTTCAGTGGCCCCACATTGTTTCAGAAGCTCTAATGAAGTAAGAGGCTTATGATCAAAGACAGTCTTATTAAATGCCATGTTTATGTCATTACTGATTAAACAGTCTATAAGCCAGTTGGGAAACCACACCTGCCCTTCTACAGAAACCTTTTAAATCAAAGCAACTGAGAACAGAAAAGTCCCACCCTTTCACCCTGCGCTTGAGGAGCAAGGTGCAATAGCAACGTTTGTCCATGAAAATTTAGGCAGATGTGTTATTTCCCATTTATATGTGGAGAGGATGTGTGGGATCTCATTTTCCATATGTCACTGGCAATGTGGTACTTCCTTGATGGTAGAAGAACCAAAAAACAGCCCCTGTTTTTGCTATAAGTCCATCATGAAAATGTTATATGACACATTAAACTGTTTGGGGAAAGTCCTCAGTAAGCAGCTTTCAATGCACTGTTAGTGGAAAAACTCTGCCAGGGAAATATGCTGTTCAAGTGCTGGAGAAATGATCGCATCATTGTTTATTTTTTACATTATTATTGTGGTTCAAGATTTAAACCCTAAAAGCTTCATGCTGCCTCCCTCACTATCCCAGTTCCAGTCCTAAAGTAAAGGGAACATACTCCGTCCAAATTGCTTCCAGGCACATGAAATAAACAAAATGCTAATAGTAATAGTAGTACTAACAGTAGTAATACTAGTAGTAGTGGTAACAGTAATAATGTACTTTCTTGTCCTTCGGCTGAAATAATCTTAGAGGTTACTTTAAGTCACAAACTCATGTGGAGGTTTTCCTAGGGATTTTCTTCCCGATTCCACCTGGGTGCTCTGCCTTGTCTACTTTCTGAGCTCAAATAACAATACTTTGTGTTTGTTTGTTTCTTCTCCAGAAGAGATTTTGAAAATCATATCTGATTAATCAAGATGATAGCTGAATGTAAAAATCTGCAACCTTTATTCAATCCTGATGGCAAATGAGGCAATATAAATATGTTATGTGTGATTAGTTAACATTTTTTTCTTCTTCTGCTTCACTGGCTGCACAAGTACAGTACAAGCAAAATATATTTCACACAACTTCAATACTCTGAGAATTTCTGTCAGTATGAGCTCCCTTTCTGCTGAATGGAAGGAGTTAGGCACTGCCTAGTAAGAGTTCAGCCTGTCCTTAGATCAGTCTGAGACAGCTGTGATGAGTTGTCTCCTTAAAGACTTCTATATTTCTCTGCTGACTCAAAAAGGAACTGAGGAAACTTGCATACACCAGATGTCTCCTTTTCAGACAGCTAAAATTTGGTGAGCTGCATCTCATCCTTGACAGAGTTCTCAATTTTTTAGCCCATGGCCTGATGACAAGTTTTCTGTAATGCTACTGAAATCCTTCAACTACCAAAGTTTCCATTACCCTTGGTTTGCAATGCAGTATCCAGCAGTGGAGGTTGTCTCACCAGCTGTAGACCTTTACTAGGTGGCGTTTAGTGTGCAACTGGAGCATCCTAAGCTTTCTTTATGTCAAGGAAGAGAAACATAAGTTTTTGACATCTGTTTTAGTATGAGGTTAATCTTTCCCTAGAAGCACCTGTATTTGACTCTCCGTGCCAAACTGAGTGAGAGTCTCTGTTATCATCCTGTCTGGAGAGCTGACACGTAGCCAGATGAACCCCATGTGAAGTGCTCTGTGACCAAAGAATCATAGAATGGTTTGGGTTGAAGGGGACCCCAAAGATCATCTAGTTCCAATCCCTCTGCCATGAGCAGGGACACCTTTCACTAGACCAGGTTGCCCAAAGCCCCATTCTCCCTCTGAGGATAGTGGAGGCATTATGTAATTTTGACAAAGAGCAAATTAACAGTGTGATTAAATCAAATCCTTTCACTGATTTTGGGTGTGGACTCTGAGACATCTGAAGTCTTATCTTTCCCATGGACCTACATGACATTTTTCAAAGAACCCTCATATGTAATTTAATGAATTTGCAATTTGCCAATCCATAGCCTGAGTGAGGAAAATCCTATTATCATTTACTTGTGCGCTTTATCCAATTCTGAATGTAAATGAGATTAAGTTGTGAGCGTGACTTATTTTCATTACAGTGAGTTCTGTTTGCAAAATAGTTTGCTTACGTTTCATAGTGTTATTTAGGCTTTCGAAACTGCATTTTGACAGGAAATCTCAGAAAAAAAAAAAAGAAAAGAAGAGATGGATTGAATCTGACTCTTAACTCATTTCCATTGGAAAAGCATATTAGTGTGCACACCTTCGGAGTTGCTCATGATTTGAACATTTGCTTGAGTTGCCAGAGAAAATGGAGGCAACTTTGGGTCTAAGCTAATGATGAGAAAACTCAGCAAGATGTTCTTGTCTCACTGTATCTTGCACTTGCGTATTTTTAGCAATAGGAATTCTCAAGCTCCGTGAGATGAGCAGTACTTCACAGCTTGAGGCTTCCGGTGACCTGACATAATGATGTCACTTGGGCAGCATTTCAGGCTTCACTATCCTCAGCTCATCTCCTGTGAATGGTTAACAATTTCCATTCCCAGTCAGCGTGGTCTCTTCCTGCCAGCAACGCTCAGTTGCCTTCCTCGCATTCCTGTGGTTGGTGTGGATGAGGGATATGTACTGCACGGTGGAATGAACTGTGTGATGGCTTATAGGGACAAGTCATACTGTGTTTTGTGATAGCCAGGAGGGAGCTCTCATCTTCTGGTAGGGTCTATTTACCATGATTTATAGCTGCAGTTGTGGCTGGTTGCAGTTTGTCAGAGAGGTGTATCACTGGAGTTGCTGCAGAGGTGATT
This sequence comes from Cephalopterus ornatus, assembly GCA_013396775.1. NCBI lineage: Eukaryota > Metazoa > Chordata > Aves > Passeriformes > Cotingidae > Cephalopterus > Cephalopterus ornatus. Next base: position 247,726 of record VZRE01013796.1, on the reverse strand, counting down.
ATGAGGTGGAGCCACGAGGCCCTGGAGCATCTTAACTACTTTATTTGCCCTCCTGAATGTCCAGTAATAGCTGAAAATAGAGTGGACAGGAGGGAAAAGCTGTTGACAACCAGGAAAATTACTGTAATACTAAAGGCCTCAACTTGGCACCAGGCAACCATTTCTCTCTTTGCAAACAATTAAGATTATATTTCCTCAGAGAAAGCTATTTCTTCAGAAGAAGGTCAAGAAAATGAAGGAAGCTTTATGTTTTATTTGCTGTCTGCTATCTTAATTACCCTAGGGACTGGCCCATGCAGGTTTTTGCACCTATTTATTCATAATGATGTGAAGAATTATATAATTACGTGGGTGCCTTTTCGTGTTACAGCTGTTTTCAAATTCTGCAGTACCTTTTAGCCTGAAAGGCTCATGAGGGCAACTAAGAAATCCAAGACTCATCAGGCCTAAGTTCATCATACAAAAATGTTTATCTACCCTAGAAAAGTTTCAAGAGCTCACTAACTGAACGAAGTTAAAAGAACTGCCATAGTTTAAAACCAATTTATCAAAATAAGTTACTCTTAATGTCACCAGGTTTGTGTGCTGGAATTACAAAGACAGGAATTAATATTTGTAATTGTGAATGTGTGAGGGGAAGAAGAGTTTGGAATAACTCAGATAAAAGAAAGCCACATATTCTCTGCTTGGTTTCTCACAGCCTGCCTTTTACAGTGCCTTTGCGTGCAACTCCACAGCGTGTTTAGTTCTGGGAGTGGCTGTTAGTTTGGATTTGAACCCTGTGGAGCCAGTTTGGAGCTAAAAGTAGGATCATAGGATCATAGAATCAGCCGGGTTGAAAGGGACCTCTGAGATCATCAAGTACAACCTTTGAGCCACTACCACAGTTATTACTAGACTGTGGCACTAAGTGCCACATCCAGTCTCATCTTAAAAACTGAGACTGGATGTTTGCATCCACACGGTACTGGATGCACTCCTGGCCATGGCACCATTGCATCCCCACTGTCCTGAGCAGGATGTACCAGCTGGGACTTCACATCCCAAAAACATGGGTTATTTGCGGCTGGGACCATACTGCTGCTGGAGCCGAGTAGACTTCAGTAGTGTGGTTTATGATTGAGCTAATAATAGCTTGTTAGAACAAAGTCAGAAGTTTCAGACAAATATCTTCTGTCAAAATTAATAGCTCATGATAATGACAGGTTCATTGGACTTAGTTATATTAAAATGACATGAAAAATGTATGTAGTCAAATTCCTTGGACAAGTGGTTTTCAATAAAGACAGGAACCTATTAGAATGGATCCAGAAGAGATCCATGGAAATGATGAGAGTGCTGGAACAGTTCTGCTATGAAGAAATTCTGAGTTGGGGCTGTTTAGCCTGGAGAAGAGAAGGCTTCGGGGGGACCTTCTCATGGCCTTTCCCTATATGAAAGACAGAGAGAGGCTTTTTATCAAGGTCTTTAGTGACACAACAAGGGGCTACAGTTTTAAACTGAAAGAATGTAGATTTAGATTGGAGAGAAAGAAGTAAATTTTACAATGAGGTTGCAGAGACACTGGTACAGATTGACCAGAGAAGCTGTGGATGCCCCAACCTTTGAAGTGTTCAAGGACAGGTTGGATGGGGCTTTAAGCAACCTGGTCTAGTGGAAGGTGTCCTGTTCATGGCAGGGGAATTGACGTTAGATGATCTTTGAAGGTACCTTCCCGCCCAAAACATTTTTTGCTTCTATGATTCTACTAATAAGTGTTTCGTTCTGCACCTGTGTGTTTTTCTATATGAGGGTTAATGAATTACACAGCATTTTCAGGATGTTGTGGAAATGCAAACATTAACTACTGGTTTCTGGAGAACTCTGTCCAGGGCCTGTTACAGCTTGAATTTATGCTTGGCTTTGAGTTTTTGGACGAAGCAGATTAGACCATGTCAGAACTTTGTTCTAGTTTTTTTCCAAAAGGACAAGCCTAGTTTCTGAAGTGCTGTTTGTGGGCTAAGATAACTATCTAAATACAGTTGAAGGCATGTCCCACTGCCTGATCAATGTCTTATATTTATACTTCTGTTACGGACAGGATTTGACCTGATGGATTCGTTCAGCGTGAAGCAGATTTTTGGAATGAAAGAAAATGGAATTCAGAGTGCTTATGTACGACTTGGAAGCTTTCCTGTTGTTCAGAAAACTGAGTGAGTAGCCTGTTTGTTTCACTTTATTTTCATTTTAACCTCTGCTTTACATTATTTGGTTCCTCTAGCTTACCCTTGTAGGAGTTATCTGATACCTACACATATATTGCTGCTTTGGAGCCTCTGCACCAACTATAGGCTCCATCCTGGTAGAGTATGAGCTAGGTTTGGTGCATCTCAATGATTCTGAGGAGCAGTATGAATAAATTCACTAAAGAACTTAGTGCTTAATAAATAGCTTCTAAAAGGAATTTTTGGTAGTGCTCCTGTTGGGACAGAAATTTGCTAAACAGAAGAGGCCAGTTCCTGGTAGATGTTGTTACCAGTTAGCTAATATGGGTTTTGACCTTGTAAAAGAATGAGCAATTTTTAATCCTGGGTCAACGTGCATTCAGTCCTCGGAGCCTCTTATGACCTAAGGCTGCCAGTTGTGTCGTAGTCTGTCACAACAGTTTCTCTTCAGGTTGTCACTTGAGCCATGCTAACATTAGTCTTGAAAAGAGTGAGTGCGTAGTTTCACTGAGCATCCATGAGCCAGATTGAATTGTCACCATTAATGTTTTTACAGTAAATTACTCTGTGCTGGTTTGAACTTTAGCTTAAAAAGTCAATAGTAATTCTTTACCTTCTTATGGATGAAGGCTGTTATTTTTTATTCTGCTTTTAGATTTTTTTAGTCAGCTTGCTGCATGTTTGAATATAAGGCCTGGGACTTCTATTTTCTTGATTTCATAATATTTTTTTTTTCATTCTGGAGCCCATCCTGGATTGATTTGCTCTTTTCCTCTCCTCCTCTTTCTCCACATAAACACACAGTTAAAAAAAAAAAGTAAACATATACTGAAAGGAAAACTGTTTGCTCCAAAGTCCATAAATGATATCAAGTCAAAGGGTAAGTAAACTCATGATCTGTGATCTGATTCTACCCAGCCAACCAAAGACATCTCAGTCTTAATATATACGTAACTGGTCTGTGTGTAGGTAGAAATAAACCTATTTCACTTGTCTCACATCAATCTCTTGGTTCTGGGAGATACTATGACAAGTAAGTCTAGTGCAATCCCTGGAGTATAAGCAGGAACTATCAAGTATGAGTCGATAATCTTCATATCAGGCAACTCAGTCACCACTGCTGTGATGTGATGTCCAATCCTAGTTTCCATAATTCAGGAGATAGAAATGGGGTGAATGAAAGTTTGAAGAGCTGTGAAGCAAGTCTAATAGTGAGAAATTCTAGAAGGGCAGTGCAGACAGATAAAATTAAGAAGCAGTTAACAACTGAAGTGATTGTTCTCTGTAAGAACCTCCGGGAAATCAAAGTTTAGTATAGGGTCCTTGGCTAAGGAGAGTGGTAGTCTGAAAGTCAGTGGGGACTTGGTAATGGCATCAAAAACCAGCAGGGAAGAAAGGCCCACTTTTCATGGTGAATGTAATTAACCACTGAAAAAAGTTATCACAGATTACAGAGAGTTGTCTACCTGAATTCCTTTTTCAAATTAAGGGTTGAAGCACTTTGTTGTTGTTTCTGTTGTTGTTTTCCCAGAAAGACTGAGGGAGTGAAGCCAGACCAACCAGCTATGACGGTTTTTCATCTGCTCAGATTATACCCATTTATCTGTTGTTGCTGTTGTCTTTAAAACAGTAGAATATTTTATTGCCCAGGACAATAGGAAGTAAAACATCCTTAATTAGCAGATTGAAATGACTAAGCTTCCTTTTGAATGATTTTGAAACATGGAATTAAAGAAGGACTTTTATGTTTTCGGCCTTTTACATTGTAACTTCCACACTCTTCTGGTTTGGGAATGAACCCAAATGGATATAACACCATGGAAGGTGTTTGCATATTTAGTTGCTTTTAGCCTCTGTATGCCAGGACTCTGAGATGCTGCATATAGGGTCATTGTTCACAGAAAATAAAATCTTGTAAAGCTGCACAAAACCGATAACTGGAATAATAAACCAAACAAAAACATCTGTCCTGTCTCACAGATAACCTCAAGCAGTGTTTAGCAACCAATAGCAACATCTCATAATTAGATACAAAATCATTAACTGAGTAATATATGTAATTCACTTTATTATCCGCTTAAAGGATTTGTATCCTTTTATATAGGCAATAGTACTTTTACGAAGTGCCAGCTTAGCTGTCTGGGAAATGTGCCTACTCATCTCCTGATCTGTACCTAAACCTATGAACTTCTTCGTCTTTGTGGTGAGGCATCCTCTGTGAGCAGGCAAATACAACAGACAGGAGCTTGGGTGGTCAATGACCTGATCACTGTGGGACTCACATGTCTCTGGAGCTGGCTGAGGGCTGGTCCCGATCTCTGGCTGGTGCTTCTCCCCGCTCCTCGTGTCACTGGGACTGTCCTACTGTTTGTTCACAGATCCTCAGAGGATCTTTTGGCCAAAACCGTGCCCCACATTTATGATTTTGAGTGCTCAGGCTTGCTCTTTATAATGATTGTCTTGCCTAATGCCAAGATTTTGGCTCACTGTCTTGTTCTGTATCTCTGAGTCCTGACTCCAGGGCTGACCTCCTGACCATGTCCATCCCTCAGTTTTCTCTTGCCTGGTCTGGTTCCAGCCTGACTTGGTCATGATCTTGGCTATCTTGGCTACCACCTCACAGAACTACCTGATTCTTGCCCAAGCTTCTAGTCATGATCTATTTACTCTTTATATTGGTACAGTGGTTTCTTCTCTGGTTTCTGAGTCTTGGGCATGTACATCTTGATGAGTTTTTCTGGGGTCTCTGTCTTCTGACATCAGCTTTGACTTCAGTCACCTGCCTTAGGTTTCTCCATGAGCCCTTGCCCTGGTCTCATCATCTGTCTCCTTCCCAGAGAAGAAATTGTCCAAAAAGCTACAGGAGCCTCCTACAGTGAACAAGAAATGCGCTGAAAGCTTCCTTGTTCCTTGCTTCTTCCCAAACATGTATTTCATATGAGGAACGGCAGAGACAACTCAGATTGTTCAGCCTAGAGGAGACAAAGCTCAGGGAGGAAGAATCTTATCCGTGTGTTTAGATATCTGGGGAAGAAGCAAATATGATGGAGCCAGGATCTCCTTAGTCATATTCATTGACGAGACAAGAAGGAATGGGAACAAATTAAATCCATGAATTCTAAACACAAGATAAACCTTCTTTAGCCTAGATGATCTCAAGAAGTCTCTCTTATCCCCTATTTCTAACAAGGTAAAGGAAATTAGACATGACTGAAGTGGAATGACTGAAGGCTTTTTTTTAACTTTTAGAGAGCAAAGGACTGAAGGGAGAGTGGAGAAACATAGGAGAGATTACAGCAAAGAGAGGAGAACAAGTTGTTCACATGGCTCCCTGTGGAAAAAAAGGTTGTTTTGGGAAAATTAAACAACAGCAAGTGAGATTTAGGATAGGTTTGGTTTTTTGGTTTTTGTTTTTGTTTTTTTCCCAGCATGTAGGACAGTGAAAGACAGGAAGAAATTACCTAGAGAGGTTGTATCTACTCCTTCACTGAGGTTTCTGAGGTAGAAGCCAAAAAGGTGTCTGCCAAGGATGTATGGGTGAGGTTGATTGTGTTGTGAAAATCCTTCTCATTATTAAAATTTTTTCTTTGTAGAAGTTGTGATTCAACTGACCTTGTAGTTGAGTTAATTGACTCTTAGACTAACCTGAAGCACCGGGGGATTTTTTTGTCTTGAAGTTTTATGACGGCCTCTTCTGCAATCTATCCTATTGTCAGAATTATAGACCAAGGAGCCTGCAAACTGCTCCCTGTAGGTACCAGGCATCCAGCAAAGCTCCGTAATATGGATCATCAGTTCAAATCAGCCTTGTGTGAAAGAAGAAAATAAAACATTTCTGGGGACAGCAATTCCTGCCCTTGGATCCCTAAGTAAAGCTGAACTTCTAGATGGAGATCACTTTTTAGTGAGGAAATAAGTGAAAACTCCTAAACAAAGTTTTTATTATATATGTAGCAATGCATCTCTGTAAAAGAAGTAGGGACCAACAGCTTCAGAAGGAGCTTTTATTACATCTTCATAGCAATGAAAGTGTCTTCAGATTTGCTTTTGGCATGAAACCTTTCTCTGTTGGGAACTTGCAGCCAGTTCCTTGGCCACTTTAAAAATCAGTTGAGAGTGGCATGTTAGTGGCATTATAGCTTTCTGTCTGCTTAAATCTACCTGTTGGGCTGTTTGTCAGCCCTGTGTGATGAGATGTGTCCAGACTCACAGGGATATTTAGGTACCTAACTCCCAGTTATTTCTGTGAGCACTAAGCATTGAGCATCTGAAAACCTTTTCTGAAATTAGGCTTGCATAATGGTATTCCTGTTCCCAGCTCAGAGATGTCCAGAATCATAAAATCATTAAGGTTGGAAAAGACCTATAAGATCATTGAGTACAACTGTTATCCTACACTGCCATTTTCACTGCTAAACCATGACCCCAGGTGCCATATCCACGCTTTTTTTTGAGCATTTTCAGGGATGGTGAATCCACCACTTCCCTGGGCAGCCTGTTCCAGTGCCTGACCACCATACTGATAAATAATTTTTTCTTGGTATCTAGTCTAAGTGATCCACTTTCCAGATCTTACTTCCATTCACCTTCAGATGCTCCTTCTGGCCTTTCTTGTAGGTGGGTATCACATTTACTAACTTCCTGTCAACTCGGACCTCCTTGGTAAAATAACTAGTACCAAGAAATAAGACAGCCTTGTCTGCTCTCCTAAGGGAAGGATTTTGCAAAGGAGCTATTGAGAGCCTGGTTCAGTTTTCTTTGTGAAGAAGTGGAGAGAGTTCAGAGAATGCCTATTTCCCCAGGAGGTAAAACCAGCTTATAGTGGTGCATATCCTGCATGGGCACTTCATATAGCAAAAACCACAGCAATGGATGAAACCACAATGTTCTGAATTTATAACTTGGCTAAAAAGATAGGGAATTCAAAGCACAGATTAAAATATGATCGAATATTTTGGCATTAGGAAAGACTGTCTCTCAACCTTTACTGTAATTGCAAAACAGACTATTCTGGAAATTTTGAAGACTTTTTGCTTTTAACACAATTAAAGGCCTCTAGTTTTACGTGCCTTTGGCTGTGCCAGTTTATGCATAGTGATGGATTATGCCACATATTTGTTAAGAGAATCTGTCTTCATAGTTTGCTCTTCATTAATTGCTTCTGTTGTGTTTTGTTTCCTAATGAGTGCTTATGCCTGACTGCTCAGATGTGCCAAATGATCTTTAGGAAGGGTTTAGGTAGGAATGATCAGAGGAGCAGGCTGGCTTGGGCATAAAGAACCATGTTAACTGGGACTCTTCAAGTGAGAAAAGAGATGGCTTAGAGGCATTATAAGCGAAGTCTGAAAAATCATGAATGCTATAAAAAATAAAACAAGAAGAGGTTCATTGTGTTGTCCCTGGTAAGGTCTGAGTTAGGTCCTGAGCAAACAGGAGGAAGCTCATTATACAGTGGACAGCAGAGTGTGATTCCTTGCCAAAGGATGTTGTGAACGTCATAAGTTTACCTGATTTCAAGGGGAAGATGCAGAAGTCCATATAAGATAAATCCATAAAAAGATATTAATACAGAAATTGCATTTGCCTCTGAATTTGACTCCCAGATCCCTAAGACTGGGGGTAGCAGAGAGATATGTTTGTTCTGTTCATTCTTGTTCTTAGGCATCCAGTAATGGCTAGTGACAAAAAAGATGATACTGTATTAGTTATCCCTTCTGTCCAGCCCTGCATCCCCAAGTTATGGTATGTTTTTAGGTTGAAGTAGAGGCAAACAGTATTGCATCTGGTCACAGTGTCATAATAAGTAAATTTCTGCCTAATGTGTTTGCAATGTTTGACTTGAGAAGGTTTCATGGGCCATCAGCCAAGGAATGTCTTCTTGGAAAGACATCAGGTGTAGTGCCTGTTTTGGGGCAAATATTACAATATTTGTTGCTATAACTCTGTACTTTTATAGAGGGTTTCAAGATGTTCCTGCCCATTCTCAGAAGTCACAGGCCTCCAGCGCACCTGGAGAAGAACAGAATTATTTACAAATTGTATGAACAGAAGCATCAAGTGAAAAACAAGCTTTTTAACATGATGGATACTCGACTGCAGATCTTCACTATTTCTTATCCAATTTGAGAGCTTCAGCATTGGAATTAAAAAGGGCTCCACAAGGACAGAACCACCTAGAGGGCACAAGCTCATGTTTTTGTCTCTGCAGGCTGCCAAATAAAGCAGATTTTGTAGGAACTATAATGATACTTTAGGGAACTGTTGCTGGGACATGGAATGAGTTTTAGAAGTTCTGCTCTTCACTGCTGAGCCTGATACAATGCTCTCTTTCCCCTCCCCATGCCAGGGATGTATTTCCTCAAGGTCTGCCTGATGAATATGCCTTTGTAACTACCTTCAAATTCCGGAAGGCTTCCAGGAAAGAAGACTGGTATATTTGGCAGATTATTGACAAGTACGGCATACCACAGGTAAGAGGCCCTTTTGCAGCCAGCAGGAACAGCCTTCTTTCTCTATTTTTTTTGCAGTGAACCAGTTTTCTTGCCTTAACCTCCCACTCCCTTTTCCTTGCAGTCTGGTAAAGATCCCTTTACCTGTCTTTCAGTGCATTTTGCTGAAAATCCTTTACCTTTAATTCAACCCTTGAGGAAGGTTTGCGTAGACTTTGGTTGTTATTAGTATGCAGATAAATGTGTTAGTTGGAAAGAGGGACAAAAAAATACCATCCTTGCTCTTGAAACTACTGTCGAGTTTTTGGTTGTTTTGTTCAGATAGTTCTGTTTAGGAAAATTATTTTGCCTGTTTGGAAAGCAATTGTCATACAGAGCAAGCAGTGAGTTATGTCAAGTTTTTTGCACAGAGTTCTAGGTGTCATGCAAAGTTTTATGAGTTCCTGCTCTGGGTGTGGATGTAACAATTATTATAACTCCATAACCCTAAGTCCTGGCTGTTGCGTGATATAATATTTTTTCTTGAAGTACTCTCAACGTTCTCAGAAGAAAAATACCATAAGAGTGTACTAAAGGGCTGTCTGCCCTCACACAGCATGTTCTTAACAGCGTGCTAGAGTTTGAGCGTTTGAGTGTGCTTGAGGAGGGAGTGGTTTGGATGGACTGTATGTTTTTCTGATCAGCAGCAAATATGGTGCTTATGGCATTACTCATGACTGAACTGGAGTGTCAGAATGGGCTCACATAACTATGTAATTCAGTACTGTTGCTTTGGGACTGGTATTCAAAAGGATTTGAGGAACTCCCAGTGAAGGATAGGTGCAGTTGGAAGCGTTAGCTAACTGGGTTTGAGCTAATGGTAAAAGGTTTAGATGACAATTATTATCAGCTGAACTTTGTTAAATGAAATGTGTTTTACTGTGCTACCTGCATTGCTACTTGCTGCAGAGTGAGAATGTGTGTATCACACAGTATTTCTTGGAAGAAGTTAAAAACTTGAGCTGCTTAGGTGTAAAGAAAAAAAAACACTCAATATTTCCAGTAAAATGTCAAAGTGCCTTAAAATGTGGTGCCAGAAGTGCCTTAGAGCCTCATGAGCCTCGTTTCATGTAAAGTCAGTCCTGGTTTGGCCAGTCCATTGCACACCTGCACAGCTCACAGATGTAGACATTTCTGAGCCAACGCTGATCCGAGCTGGCATTCTCAGCCAGCACAGAGCTCAGCTGCCCGGAGAAGCTGGGTCAGATCTGGGGTCAGATCTGGACTGCTTACATCACGCACAGCTCGATGCCAATGTGGCCCAAACTCCTTCCAGCTCTGCAGCTTGCAGACTCACCATTTGCTCCCCTGGCTCTGCCTGCTCAATTGCCTGCTGCTTGCTGGTAACTGCCTGACTTTGGTAAAAAACAAATCAATTTGTAAATGAGCTAAAAGTATCATGTCTTCAAAAGCCAATTTTTGCCGGCTCTGTAGCTTGCAAGACAGGGGATGGGGTGAAGCTGTAGTTTTCTGTTCAAAGCATCTGAAATAATGTATGGGCAGTGTTACAGCTCAGCAGACTGGTTTCATACCAGGCAATGAAGCATTTGTCCTTGTTCCATGGGACAGGTGGGGGCATGTGATAGGAGTAAAGAGCACAGAGCCTGCTAGGAAGTAGTGGAAAAGTGCACAGGATAAAGGGATCCAAACCAGGTTCAGTTTTGTGTCTCTGCCCTTGGGGAGATGCCCCTGATGTGCTACCATCCAACCATGCCCAAGCATTGCCTGGCTTTAGATAGTCATGGATCTGCACAGTCACATCTTATTTACTAACACAGGTGTGGGCTCCTTGTCCATATCTCTCACAAAACTCCGTCCAAGCTCTTTGCTTGGGCTTCTCACCATAGGCTGTACCATCCCTGGCTTTGTGGTGTCGATGGTGATGGAAAGCAGTCAGGAGGAAAGAGAAAGCTCTTCCTTAGCAAAATCCCTTCTGTTTCCGTGCAGGTCTCGATCCGCCTGGATGGAGAGAACAAAGCTCTGGAGTACAACGCTGTGGGGCTCACCAAGGACGCCGTCAGGGTGGTCTTCAGAAACACGAGAGTCAGTGACCTGTTCGACCGCAACTGGCACAAAATTGCCCTCAGCATCCAGTCAAAGGCTGTCTCGCTTTACATAGACTGCAAACTGGTGCAGGTGCTGCCTATTGAAGACAGGGAAAACATTGACATTCAAGGAAAGACTGTGATTGGCAAACGCTTGTATGACAGTGTCCCAATTGATGTGAGTACTGCTCTTCCAGATTATTGCTGGGGTAATGTTTAAGACTGGTTTTGAAGCACATGAATAGGGTTTAGGGTTGTAATTGTCCCTCTTCCTGAGGCAGCATCGCTGAGATGTAACTAGTGTTACATAGCTAAGACAGGCTGGCACCTTATACACAGGTCTTGCTGTCTTTTTATGTGAGACTGACAGGGTCTCCGTAATAGGGATTAAAAATGAGAAATTTCATCTTCCTTCTGCAAGTGAAATGTCTTGGGTGCAGTATCGGAGAATTTCCTGAACTTTCAAGGAATTTCCTGATTACACAGAACACGCTACAGCTAAAAGCAGAGACAAAATCATTCACAAATATCATCGAACTAGGTACTGAACTCCATGTAAAAGGCCTTTTGTTGTCTAATCTTGGCATGATGAATGTTTCTACCCATGATAGGAAGAGATGGAGTGGGAAAAGGAAGCTTGTTAACTCAGGAGAGTCATATTGCATTCTCAGTTCCTCAGATGTTAAATGACTCTTGGTACAATTGAAGTAGAGACCTGCAGGTTGGACCTGATTGTCCAGCAGCAGTGTTAACCTGGTATAATTTATGTGTGATCATTTGGTCTTTGAGACTTGTATAACCTTTCTATCTGTGCAAAATGGATGGCACATGCACACTAAATGTGCATATTAAATGTGGACACTAAACAGCATTTCTCACACAGAGGTAAATGGTCAGAAGATGCGAGGCACATCAGTAGAAAAAAAACTTTGTGTCTAGACAAAATTCTAGGAGGGATAGAGGTGGCCAGGATATGTCCTCTCAGACAGAAACAGGGATTAGCATGAATACCTCCACCAGAATTCTAATAGGTATATTCAGGGTCTCATTAGCTGAGCACTCTTGGACCATGCTGAGATATCGGTCCATTATTGACAGGCAGAGCTAGAGATTGACTACAGGATCCATGGAGTCACTCTGAAGTTAGCACCATCTGGATTTTGTTTGTATTTGCCTGCTCTGTTTGTATCCAAGCAAAAGGACATGCGGTCTTTAATAATTCACTGTCTCTGAGACTGTTGCCTCGCTTTGTTTTCCAGTTTGATCTTCAGCGGATGGTTATTTACTGTGATTCCCGGCATGCTGAGCTGGAGACGTGCTGCGACATTCCCTCTGGACCAGTAAGCTCCTTTTTGTCATTTATTCATTTTCACATGAACACTCTTCACTGAAATCTCTTAACATAAATCAGGAAATGTGTGGCAGTATGGGATTACAATTTTTTTAATGAGGGTGAATGAAACCTAACTGTGTAATTGGTAATGTAGCAGAGCCAGAGGAGGACCACTGCAGACGGATGAGTATGAGGAATTTGAAGTTTCCAAGTTCCTCTTTCCTTGTCAAACTGTCAGGGGAAACAAAACCCTGAAGTGATGATGGAACAACAGAAATGCAGCATGAAATATTCAGCATGTTTCCCACTGGTTTTATTTGGGAACAAATAAAAACAGTGCCAGTTGCTGTGCCCAACTCTCACTAGAAACTTCTACCCTCCTTTCACTCTTCTCCCCTCAGTCTTGGTCAAAGAGATCCATTGTTCATTTTGCCACATTTTTCCCTATTGCTTGGATGAATGGCATTTGTGGGATTTCATTCCTCCTGAGGACTCATTTGGCTGTGTCTTATACAGTAGTGCCTGTGGGGTTTCTCTAAAGAGCATGGAAGGGGAAACTTTCCAGCATCAAAGGCTTTGTCATGACCTTGGGTGTTTGGGTGCAGTGCCAGGTCACGGTCCTGACGGAAGCACCTCCCCTGGAAGTGAGGCCCACCGTTGGCAGTGAGCAAGTTGGCCACCTCAAGACTTTCAACTGCTCCTGTCTTGCTGGACAGAAGGTGAGTGTCGAGACTAGAATGTTTTATTTGGGACGTCTGTAGAAGTAACGGAAGTTTTCCCATGTGTTTTCTCCTCACCTAATGCAGTGATTGTGACCCTGCTGCTAGTCCTGGTGACAACATCGAAAACAAAGTGGTTATTCTATCCAGCCCAGTTAGGTGCATCCTTCTTCAAATAAAATAAAACAAAACAGGTTCTGGAGGCAAATATAGCCACACTGAAAAAAATCTTGTAGTTTTTAAAGGCGCCGTGCTTGCTTATGCTGGCTGTGACTGGGACCTCTGGGAAGCCAGTTCCATTGTCACTGCTCCCAAGGGCACGTCAGCTTTGTTCTCTTCTCCGCTTAAACCTGAAAACACTTTTGTTGTCCTCAGTAGTTGTAGGATCATGCCCCTTGCTTGGTTATATAATGAGAAGATCAGTCTGATTAATCATGGGGTTTTTTTTGTCTTAGGGGGAGAGGGGTCTAATTGGCCCTGAAGGTCCTAAAGGTCAAAAGGTCAGTAATACGTGTTAGTCCATTTGTTAAATAAAATCAACAACAATGAAACAGTTTCAGAGTAAGCTGGGGAGTTAAATATTTTGAGAATTGAGAGTCAGTTTAGCTTATGACTAAGTTCAGACAGTTTTGGATGAGCCTGAGGCAGAGCAGGAGGCTCTGACTATCTTGTATCTTTGTTCAGTGCTTGCATTTATATGTCTCTGTTGCTGCTTTATGTCATTCTTAGAGTAAATGTCTTGCATAATGTTTTACTGTAGCTTCTAAATTGGCATTTTTGCAAGTTACTGTTATTCACTAGGTCATACACAGCTTCCATGGTAAGTCACCTGGAAAATGACGAGCTGCTTCTGTGCTGTGCCTTGCTCAGCAGTACTATATATCCATAGGTTGGGTAGCAGCTTTCCAGTCACACTCCACAAAACTTCCTAAAACTAGCAGTAAGAGATTAGTCACAACCTGTTATCCTTATGAAGATTGTCTGAGTCGTGATGCTAAATATAGTCCATTTCCCGTAGCACTCTCCTTCCTCGATAACAGGGTAGGAGAGTGGTTGTGATACCTGCTTCAAGTTTCACAGTGCAGCCTTTATATTATCCTGCATGTTCTGCAGGTTTCTTTGATATACACATGTGCATTCAGCATAAACATGTTTTCCTTCTGTGCTTGGTTACAAATAGAGCTGTGAGGCAATAGTACAGGTACTGGAAGAAAACAGAGATTCACAACACTGATGAAGAGGTGAAAGCTGGTGGTGGTGGTTCCCAGCTTTCCGTCTATGCGATTGAAAAGATTTTTGGGAACAAGTTGTATTCAAAACTGTTTGCATCTGAATCACTTCTACAAATTCAGTCACTGAATTTATACCTGTTGGGTGAATAATTGAATTGTACCTCACCAAAGTCACTCAGTTATTATAAAACACTGTGAGAGGGAAAGGGGGAAATCTCTGGGTCTTGGAAGGTCAGACATCCTCAAAAATGTACTGTGTTTTGGCAAAGCTTGCTCTGCTGTCTGCAGGGAGAAGTTCTGGAGATAAGGAGATGCATTTTGGATTATGTTTTTTGCTGCGATGAAAAAACATGGACTCATTAGTGCTCAGATGTGCCTGGCTGAATGTGCAGAAAACAATTCCTTGTGCTTCTACACATATAAATAGCAGCCTTCTATTTTAATCTGTGACAGCTTAAATAATGATGGGCTGTTCTGAAGAGTGGCAGGGCTGTGACTGTCCTGAGGAGGTTGGAGAGGGACAATAATGATAATAATAAAAGGGCCCTGCAGCAACATCTCATTGTCTTTCACCTCTTTGACAAGGTCTATACACTGGTGAGGGTGTCTGCCCTGTATAGCATTGCACATTGCTGGGGTGCAGGAGGCACTAGTGGAATAAAAAAGGGTGTTTATATAAGCACAGCATCAGCAGATTTTCTGTTACAAACCCCAAAAGGGCTGGCCCACTCCTGTAGGTGTGTTGTTGGAGAGTTCTACAGATGTGTGTGACTTTTCCCTGGTTGTAGTGATCTGAGACTCGTACACAGACAAGGCAGGACTGTGTCACAGTGTCAAGGACCTGGGGATGATGCCATTTAAATCCAGGATCTGACAACAATTTGGTACAAATGTGATGATTTCAGACAAATGACTTAGCTTCTCTACCTGCTAAATAAGGAAACTAATAGATTTTGCACCTGACTTGCAAAGACATTGTGATTAAATAACATGTACTTCCCTTGACAGGAGTTCTTACATCACTATTGCCAAGGACCAGCCTGTCACAGTCCTTGCTCTGTGTTCAAGAACGAATTTTGCTCTCCTTCTCTCTCTACAGCATTACTGAGCTACCCAGGCTAAAATGCTGGCTGTGTGGAGGAAACTCAATGCTATTTGCAACTCCCCAACATTACCACCTGCTATTGATGAAAGAAAGACCAAGGGCCCACAAAAATATGAGTGGCTTCTACATTACAGAGTTGAACATGTCCATAATGTGTTTTAGGATCATTCAACCTGGCTCCTTGTTTCTATGGTGCAAGGGGTGTGTTTTAAACCTTTGTTTTTGGGTAATGAAAGGGGTATAAAGCTTTTTAAAGGTAACAAATATAAATGATTTCCATTTTTATTTGAATCCAAGAACAGAAGCTTCAAGAAACCCTAAAACAAATTAAAATAATAAGATCTCTACTCTACTCTTAGATTTGATTAAATGGGCAGTAGCATAGCATAAGAAAAGACCAAACATTCATTGATTAAGCAGAGAAACCAGAGTAAACAAATAAATACGAAACAAAATTATCAGGAAAAAATGGAGTCAGAACATCAGACCTCTGAGTCAAAATTCCTAACTTTCTCTACAGATATCATCACTACTGAGCATCTTTTATTTGGGCTGAGTTGCAATGCCGAAATCTACCTCTAAATAACTGGGGCCCAAGGGATATTTAGGTAGGTTCTGAGTATTTGAGCATTATCCAAAAATATTTTACAAGCTGATATTAAGAAATGTCCTGTGAGAGACTATATATGGCTATATAAGTAAACCAGCAAACAGCTTGTTCAGCTGTATCAGGAAAAAGGCCCCCAGCTTGTGGTAGTCACCTGAGAAACTAGTCCCAGGAGATACTCATAGGGAGAGGGATCAGTGCTAAAAAACTCCCTTTACCCCAATACAGTGACTGATCTTTGGAGATGCTTACAAAGTCAAGAGGATTGTGAGGCTCCTTCTCTAAACTATGACAGTTTTGGGGTTTGGTTTTGTTTTCCCTAGACCAGCAGTAGCTGGTGGGGTTTTTACTCTGTATCCAAAAAAAAAAAAACAACAAACAAACAAGAAATAATGGTTATGTGTTTATGTTTTCTTTTAAAAAAGGTCATTTTGAGGGTCTTTTAAGTAAGATGAATGTGGCTGCCATCTATCTGAGTAAAAGGTGGAGAGACTTGTGTTCAGGCTCTGCTATTCTGAGCTCCCAAGGCATATTCCTTCTTTTAGAGGGGGAGGTTTGGGCAGGCTTTTCTTACAATGTCATCTGTCTGGAGGAAGTATTCAAAGTCTATAACCAGTGTGGGAAGATAATGAGTTTCCAATACTCTCTGAGTCTTCAATGGCAGGGAAAAATGGGAGAGCCCACAGTTATTAAAGAAAATGGGAAAAGTCCCTGGGACATGAGCACCTCTGTCTCAATTACCCATGCTGCCAAACTGAGGGGAAACACAGATGACATGTTTTGGAAGGAGATAAGGTAAAGGATGGTATTGGGGAAGTTAGGCATTGGCCAACATGCCTGAAGCTGGGTCCTATTGGTATATTTTAGAGGCTAATGACAGCCCAGTCTAATTTATTTTCCTTCCAGGCTCCCACTGTGTGCTGTGTTGTTTGCAGGCAGCCAGGATGGCTGGTTGGAGCACTGGGCTGATGGTCAACAGGCTGCTTCTCTCTTCCAGAGCTGCTATTTTTCCCAGTTTAGAAAAAAATCCCTTCTCTGTGAGATGTGTTTTTGTCCACATAGAAATTACAATGCTTACCTGCCATGGAAAAGTTTGTGAAGTCCAGTGTATTAGACATCCTCTGAAAGGATGTATTTTTCCTCCAGATCAGAAAGGTTTTGTACTTTCAGTGACTAAAAAGGGATGGTTGCATAAAAAACTTTTATGAATTTTACTACAGCCTTCTTAATTGACCATGCCATTGCTTTTGCACATATGCTACTTGCTCTGTGAGTTTTCTTTCTTTTGGCAAAAAACAGAACAGAAAGGTTAAAGAAAGAAACTTCCCTGTGCTTTCAAAAGCTTTTTAGAAACTTTCCTTTGTTTTCTTCACCTGGGGAAAAGAAAGAAGCATGATCCTGACAAATGCTTCCAGTGTCTCATGTCTAGTTTTGAGACTGCAGAGCAATATGTGAAAATGATTTGCAGGTATTTCTCTGCACTTCCTCGTTTTGGCATCACTTTTAATTCTGTATCTGATGAACATTTATGAAATTATATGTCTTCTTTGATTCTTTATCCCTTTCACCCTTATCCTTCTGAGGAGACAAATGGAGAAAAAGTTTCGCTTTGTTTTTGATCATCTATTTTTCACTTTTCCTCCCCATGTATTTCCTTTCCCAGTTATCATTTTTCCACCCATCACAGTTTGTATATTTTCAAATGTCTCTTTTCTACGTTCCCTTCCCTCTCTTCCATTGGAAAAAGCAGGGAGAGCAACTCTGTGTTTGCTGCACACTTGTGGAAGGGAAGAGAGGAGTTATCTGATACTGAAAATTTAGCGGGACTGAAAACAGGAGGTTTGAATTTAAAAAGAAAAAAACCCAACCAAAATCTCAACAATATTTGCAGGTTTATCTTTTCCATATTTCAGGTGTGTACACTCCAGGTCTTGTGCAAACCACCTTTCCAAGTTCTTCCTGGCTTGATAGAAAATAAGGACTTTTGAAGAGAAAGATCTTTGCTTTGCCAGTGCATTATGAGGGATTCTACCAGTATTTTCATATGAAAAATAGAATAGAAAAATCCAGCTAAAAACTTGTACATTCAAGTAACCATAAATACAATGAGATACGCCCAGTCCTTAGGGCGGTAGCTGAAATCTTGGCTATAAAGACTGGGGGGACCAAAAGTTTCCATAATCTCAGTCAAACCCTTGTTGCATCATTTTCTTTATATGTCAAAGAAATGAATGAATTAACTCTGTGACAGTAACACACTTTCTTTTTGAAGGGAGAAAGAGGCAGCCCGGGGTTTCCTGGACTCCGAGGAGAAAAAGGAGAGTCAGTAAGTAAGAAATATCCGATGGTTTTACTGAAGGAGATGAAAATACAAATAGTTGTTTTCTCCTTTCTGTTGAGAATTTGCTCACAACGACGTGTGCTCTGCTCAAATATGTTTCCCCTGCTGGACCTGAATCCCAGGGGGAAGCTGATCTTTCTGGCACCCACTGTCATCTCCTGGAGGGGAGTAAATGGACGGTTTCATCCCTGAATACACCTGATAACTGACTTAGTATTGGGCTTCTAATTAAACATGTCATTTGGATGTACTTGATTATAGCACAGCTGCACATCTGATGGGGACAGTGTGAAGCAACTGAACGCAAAGAAGATACAAATCTCACTCAACTCTTTTACATTCAGATGACCAAGATACAGCTTTCCCCAGCTGCAATTAATGCAAATGCCAGACTGAGTTTTTAGGCAAGAAAATCTTTTAACCCTATGTAAATTTCATTCTAATAAGGGTTGTTGACATCTTTGATTTTGGAAATGTAATATCAGATTCTTCCATGAATAAAATATAAGATGTTTTCCTGGCTGCAGTAGGAGAATAGGGGATAGGTTTTCTAGTTTAATTTGTCACCGAATTATTATCAAGGAATTATGCCCAAAGAAAATTACTTTCCCTGTAGTAGCTGTCATGGGATCGTGTGCCTATACATAGAGATAGAGAGATAGATTTTGGATGCATAACAAGGAAAACATGAAATATGTATTTTATAGTGTTGTTTCATATCCTTGTTTTCAAATGTATCTTTTCCCCTCTTCTTTCATTTTTAGGGCAAAGCCTATGGCATAGGAGAAAAAGGAGAAAAGGTAAGATCTAATCTTTCATTGGTCTAATAAAATGAGTTTCTTGCTGTTGCCTTCAATAGATCAGAGGTTGTTTTGGAGTGCATGGCATGCAAAAGATGTGATAGAGTTGGATCTTTGTGGGGAATTTTTATGCTGTGTTATGTTTCCTTCTGCAGACAAGCTTTTGAGTGTTCACTGCTTTTTCCCCTTTGTGTTCTTTAAGTCTCCTTTGTGCATTGGCCGTGGAAAATGTTATCAAATTGAAATCATAATGTTTGCTTTGTGTAAGCAGCAGTGAGTTTATGGAGGATAATGCACTAAATAAATTGGCTGGAAGGATGAAAAACAAAGGGAAAGTATAATTTTGAGTTTATCGAATTTTCAGCAGGATTAAATTTGGGTCATGAGGAGTCTGTCATAGCCTTTCTTTCAGTTGGATTTTTTCATTAATAAACTGAAGGGTAAATATTAGGCAGGGCAGAGTGATAAGACTTGGAGGTTAAAACTGAAGATACAGAATAACCACTGAAAATTGCTCATCTCTCTGTCTTGGAAAACTCTTTCAGTGGTGATCAACAATGTGAAACAAGTAGCATGACTGGATTCATTTCATTTAAAAAAAAATATGGTGGTTTCCAGGCACTTCTGGCTGCAAACTTCCCACAAAAAAAATGAGTCTACATGCCTAGACTTCAGAGGAGAGTTAGCTCTTTCTGTTTGTAGCTCCATATCACACCTGATTGAAGATGTTTTCCTTAACACCAAAATGAAATTTCAAGTCGTGGGGAGCCTTGGAGAGAGACTGACAGGAGGGTCTAGGAGACAGATGGATTTATTAAAGACAAAGTCACGGTTTGTATTGAAAGTGGGATTGAGAATCTTTTGAGCTCTTTTCCATCAAGTCTGTGGCTACTCGATTGCTCAGGGAATTTAGAATAATATAGGATTGTGATCTGAAAGGAAGAATGCTGCACCAGTGAGAATATAGTGTTTATGGCCATTGCATCTTCTCATTTGTTCTTCCTATGATTATGATGTATTGATTGTATACAGTAGTAATGCATCATGTGAAATTACAATCGAAATGAGGGTTGCTTGTGGCAGGAAACATTATTGAGCCAGGATAGAGACATGGGGGCTATAAAGAACACATTTCTGCATTCATCTTCCTGCAGTCCTCCCACTGACAGCCTCTATTTAGCCTCTGAGACTCAGGATTCAGCCTTTGGAAACCAGCTCGTGTTTGGCAGGTGGTGAGAGTCAGCCGTCTGATGGGAAACATGATGTTTACTATACGAGTTGGGCTGTAGTTGAAGCAAGTTCTTGTTTTCTTATGTTTTGAACTCTGCAGAAAAGTGCTGGAAAAATTTAATTCCATCTGTATTATTGCCATGCATAGGAAAATAGGTCTGCGGGTCTGGATTGGAGAGGGAAAATAGAGGAACCTCACAGTATGTGCAGAACTTCTTTGGCTGGAGCCGCCAAACAGCATTGACTGCCCAAACAAATGTGTGGGCTTGGAGAATCCTGACTTTATGGCCAGCTTGTTGTGTTTATTTGGAACTCCTGCCAGCTGAGGCAGCTTGTTCTCATCTGTGGAGGAAGTTACTTGGTACCCAGTGTGTTTGTGCCCATTGTGCCCAGTGGCTGAGCATCAGTGCTGTTGCTGGTGGAGAACAAAGATATATCAGCTGTATTTTGCTGGTTTGATTAAAAAGGGAGCCTGGGGATATAGAATCACAAAATCATAGATTATCTCAAGTTGGAAGGAACCAATACAGATCACCCAGTTCAACTCCCTGCTTCTTGCAGGAGTACCTAATACTAATCCATATGACTAAGAACACAATTCAGATGCTTCTTAAGCTCTGACAGGCTTGGTGCTGTGACCGCTTTCCTGCAGAACCTGTTCCAGTGCCCAATCACCTTCTCCATGAAAAACCTTTTCCTAATGTCCCATGTGAACTTCCACTGTTGTGGCTTCATCCCATTCCCTTATGGCCTGTCACTGGTCACCTGAGACAGGAGATCAGCACCTCCTCCTTCAGGAAGGTGCAGAGTGTGATGAGATCTCCTTTCAGCCTTCTCGTCTTCTGGCTGAACAAACCAAATGACTTCAGCAGCTCCTCCTAAGCCCTGCCCTTGAGGCCTTTCACCATCTCTGTCACCCTCCTCTGGACACACTCCTTGAGCTCTATATCCTTCTCATATTGTGGTTCCCAAAACTGCACACAGTACTCAAGGTGAGGACACACAGCGTGGAGTAGAGCAGGGCAATCACCTCCGTGGATGGTGCATCAGGCAGGGATACAGTTGGCCCTTTTGGCTGCCAGGACACACTGTTGACTCCTATTCAACTTGCCATGAATCCAAAACCATGGATCTCTTTCTGTGAAGCTGCTCTCCAGCCATTCATTCCCCAGTTTGTACATGTAACTAGAATTATTCCATCCCAGGTGGCAAATACAGCGTTTGCTTTTGCTGAATTTTGCACAGTTTGTTATTGCTCAACTTTCTAGTCTGTCAAGATCCTCTGCAGGGCCTCTCTGTCCTTGAGGAAGGTGTGTCTCCTTGTTTAGTATCATCAGTAAACTTAATTAATGTATGTTTGATTCCTATATCCATATCATTTAAAAAACATTGAAGAGCTATGTCCCTAGAATTGAGCCCTGGGGAACTCCACTGGTGACTGGTCACCAGCCTGACATAACGGCATTTCCTATAACCCTTTGATTCCAATTCATTAGGGAATTACCCATCATGTGATTTATTAATCCAGCTACATGCTGGACATCTTGTCCAGGAGGGTATGAGAGACAGTGTCAAAAGCTTTGTTAAAATGCCAAACCAACCACTTGTACTGTCTTCTGTTCATCAAGAGCTTGACCTTGTCATGAAAAGGAAATTAGGCAGGTTAAGGAGGACTTGCCCCTGTGGGCCCATGCTGGCTGTGACCAATGACTACATTGCCTCCCAAGTGTTCTTCAGTAACTCCCAGGATACACTTGCCCATAATTTTACCAGGCACTGAAGTGAGTCTGACAGGTCCGTTTCAGCATTCTTGAAAACTGGGATAGCATTTGCCAGTTTCCAGTTGACTGGGACATCTCCAGGCTTCCCAGACCTCGCTGCTGCACCAGGGCGCTGGTGTTTGTGAGCTCTGGTGTGCATATGAGGGATCACTGTTGCATGCAGGGACACAGAGCTACGTCTCTGTCTTGGTGTCAGAAGTGACTGTGGAAGGGAAGTGGCCAGAACCACAGGGAGCAGGGGTAGAAGTGCCTGCAATGCCAGCTGCCATCTATGCTCCTAGAAAATAGCGGAAGGACCTGTGAAATGAAACCTTTCGCAGACAGGAGAGTATTCATGTGTTTCCTGTTTGCCTGATGCTCTGCAATGGCTACATGAGCATGAATTCTTGTTTTTCGTTCTGCTGTTACAGCCTTCAGGTTTCCTTGATTTTGAAGGGTATGAACCAGTGCTGGGAGGCTGGATCAGAGATGCTGGATTCGTAACTGTTGCTGTCTGTGTGATCGTTGCTGTGCATCTGCTGTGGGCTCCTTTGAAAGGACAAGGCTCACATCCTAAATGTTGGTAGAACAAAGTTGTCTCACCTTGGAAAAAACTGAGATGACAAGACTAAAATCATCTCCTTATTATAGTCTTGCTCTCCAGCTGTGCCCATGCCAAACACCTGTCAGACCACGTTGTAGCCAAGTGCTGTGTGTAGGGCATTTATATGAAGTCTGAGGCATTTGTTGGAGGGAAAACCCTGTGCTTTTCCAGGAGGGGAGCAGAGGCACTGGCCTTGCTTCTTCAGGACATTACCTTGGTTGTATCACTAAGTTAAAGGCAAAATGATGCTTGTATTAGAATATATAACATGTCGAGCACATCATTAGTGGTAAACCAAAAGAAAATAGCAGCTGTGGCTAAAAATCTAATTCACGTCGACATGAGGACTTGTGTGACTTTTAAAACCAGGAAATTCGCTGTGATGGTTCAAGCAGCAGCCTGGCATGTTCTGCCATGCCTAAATAACTCAGACTGATGGAGGATGCTTTTTGTGCACAGAAACAGGCATGTGAGCCAAATTATTGTGCATGGATATATAAAACAAGCAAATACCATAATGCATCTACAGGTGAACTTGTAAACTGCTCTCAAGTGGACTTCCTGAATAGGTGGGATTCAGCCATCACCTTTTGTATTGTGTTTTAAATTTCCACTGTTAACTGTCATCTTTGAGCCCTTGGAGTGTTTAATCCCTTTGGCATTAGACATATTCTGTTGGTTTTTTTGCTCATAAATCTCTGTCCCTTTACTATGTATTCATTCACTTGTTTTGTAAACACTCCTCTTGTTGAGCTGATTATTATATATGGGCAAATATCCAATTCTGTAACGTTATCACCATGAAAAAAACATGTTTTAGCTTCATTCCAGAGGTTATTCCAATGGATATTTGCTAAACCAAGTGGCCTGATCCTGCAAGAGTTATAACTCAAATCTTAAATCTTGAGTCTCCTCTATTGACCCAAGGGGAGTAGGGACAGGAGAGGAGTGAGGGCAGAAGGAGCAGCTGTAGAGCATTTTTTGAGAATGATTCAAGCAAGACAGGGTTTCAGTAACTTGATCAAAGCCAGGGAGATCGTGTCTGATGAGGGAGGTTCTGTAGAGCATGAGGTCTGCATTCCTGGGATACAGCCATCCACATCAAGAGCCAGCCTGCCCTTCTAATGCCTCCACGCAGAGTTTAACTTGGAGGCTTTAAAAAACTTGTATTGCAAAGTACAAAGTGTTACGTAGTGGTGCTGAGCCACCCTTCCAGAATCCTAAAGGCCAATGGCAGGGAGAAGGCTCTGCAGGCAGGAAGGTGCTTGGAAAAGTTATGACTTTGGAGAGGATATGATGAAAATCTGTTAAACTTTGAGTGGTATGGAGATATCAATGGGAAATTATTTTTTACTGTTTCTTCTGTTGCGAAAACTAAAGGGTAGTGAGTCAAACTTGCTGATGGCAAGTTTAATATGAACAAAATGAAGTTGTGTTTCATCCAGTAGTATTGGAACTCCTCTTTGCAGTCTGCTCTGGAGGTTAAAATTTCATGTGTTTAAAACAGTGCATATGAGTTAATTGAAGAGAGACATCTGAAAACCTCTAGTCAGGACAAAGACATTATCTCTGCTTCAGGATGTCAGTGAGTCTACAAACTGTGACTGGTGACAGCAGCACAGTAGGTTTGAGAAGTCTCCCAAAAGGCCACTGAGGCAAATGAGACAGGAGCTGGACAGACCTTTTGTCTTTACTGCTGGTAGCTGTTCTTAGACTTTAGTAGGCCTCTTGAATATTCCTAACACCCTCATTGCCAGAAAGAGAATGAAGTTTCCATAGTCTACTCAGGGCTTGGGCCCACAGCACCCATAGCTGTTGAAGAGGAGTAGGAAACACGAGAAAGGTGTCATGAAACAATTGGATCAAGTGATAACTACTGTGATTTTTCCACAGGAAACCAATCTGTCAGAGGAAAAAACTCTAACCAGGAGTACCCACCTTCTGCAGAGGTGGTGGGTGAGGGTTTTATTATGTTTGCACTGGGACTTCCCTTCCTAATGTGTTTCTAAAAGTATCCAAGCTTTCTCTTTGTGCTTTATCTTCATGCTAATAATCATGCAGGCAGCAATGAATATGAGAAACAACTTCAGTAGATTAAGTCTATATTCTAGCATTTTTTTTTCATGGTAATGACACTCTGATAAAAATGCAGAAGGATTATTATAGGATTTCTGAGGACAGTAAAACCTCTGAAGTAGCTTGGCTTATTAGAGATGCAGTGACTGCAAGATGGAGCAGAGAAAAGAAAAGAGGGCAGATAGTTAAGGCCCTGGGCTAGGCTATAGGACATCCAGAAACTTAGCTTTAATGGATTTGCTGACCTCAGGCAAAGCAGCTAGTCTTTGTTCCTCTAAAATGAACCTGGAGAACCTCTTTCCCCCAGGCTTGTATATCGTGTCTGATAGATCCTTAAAACACAGGCTTTGCTTACCCTTCTCTTCTCTTCCAAATTAGAGTTATTGCCATTTTTAGGGCTTCTGGAAAAGCTGTGGAATTGTTCCCTGTTAGATGCAGTCTGTCCACACAGGTCCCTGCGCTCTCTGTCTTTGCCCCAAGGCAGCTGACCTGAAAGCCGTGTTGCTTTTTCACCCCAGTGCTATGCCGTCAGCAGGGCTTCCAAATTAGCATGAGCACTGTGCCTTTTGACGGGGGGCTGGCCAGCATCCAGCAACTTGGGACACAAGAAAATGAGTGCAGTTCTGCCTGAAAAAAAGTGCTGTAGGCATAGCTGGAGTCTGATGCTGCATGCTGGTCTGATGGTGGAGAGCTTTTGTTTGGGTATTTTTAAGGGATGAATTTTCGGACCAGAAGGGTCATGTGTATGATCTGACTGCAGGTAAGGCTCAGGCTGGCAGTGATATTTTAGACCCAAGGACCAGCTGTGCCCTAAAGGAGATGGAGCTGGGAGCAACACCATCCCTGGCAAAGCTGGGACCTTGCCAGCCAGGACTTATCGCATTACATCCCAGCACAGGACAGGTCAACCATGGCAGCCAGGTTCAGCTGAGAGTCCAGATCACCAGCCTGATCCACAGTTTATGTAGCAAGCCTAAGCCCAAGCCAGAAAAACCTTTCTGCAAGCCAGTGTCAGGATAAGCATTTGCCAGGGGGCATTGCCAGGCTGCTGCAGTGTAGTTCAAGCAAATGCCAAAAGGTGAGAGCTTAAAAACAGCTTCAGTACAAAGGAGGTGGGAGAAACAGCTGAACTTCTCATAGTAGGACGCGTTCTCTGAGCACTTAAATGATGTGGAGCCTGAGCTTGCACAAAACAA
This sequence comes from Cephalopterus ornatus, assembly GCA_013396775.1. Lineage (NCBI taxonomy): Eukaryota > Metazoa > Chordata > Aves > Passeriformes > Cotingidae > Cephalopterus > Cephalopterus ornatus. The sequence goes on along the minus strand of VZRE01013796.1, from coordinate 221,986 downwards.
GAAATAGTCCTTATTCCTGCAACTTTTGAATAAAATTAATTACTCCAAGGAAAGATGTTAGTGTCCTTTTCACTGCTGAAACCATGAGCTCAGTGCAGGGCAAGCGTTCCAGGAGGTTACACACCTTGTTAGGGCTGCCATGGTGTTCAGACATTGCCACCAAGTTCCCAGAGCCCAGACTCAAATGCCACCCAGTTTACCCAGGACCGGTGAGCTGAAGGGTGACCCTGAGAGTCCAAGGCAGAAGCAGGCAGCAGGAGCCTTGGCACATTAGCATTTGTGTTAGTGGGCAGGGCTCCTTCAGTGAGCACATCTTGACCATAACAAAATGGGAAAACATCCCCAGGTTTAGAGACATCCCATAACTGATGCTCGTTGGGGGCAGTAGCTATGGAAACATTGCCTCCTCAGGGTGACGTTCTTAGTGCTCAGTTCTTTGTATTTTATTGCAGAATAAAAAATTATGTGAGCATAGCTACAACTGACCTGACAAGGGAAAGCAAAAGTGCAATATCTGCAGGGATTTTTTTTATTCTTCCTTTTTTTATTGTACTGGGAATCATGTCTCTCAGGAACAATTCTTAGCTACTGACTTCATCTGATTAAGGTCGCTCAGCACTTAACCTCTCAGTCCAGCACTTAAGCATCTGTATAACAACTCATGTACTTCACAGGGCTGTCATGCAGTTCACTGGAGTCATTCATATCTGTGATTTCTTTTTGTAATCTTTTTATTAAAAGGTGAATTGTAGTAATGTTACTATCTGCCTTACTACTCTGAGTATGTTCTGAATCCTCTTGGGTATTCAGGCAGTTTTTGTCTGCATGCTGTGTATTTTTGTGTCCCCTCAAGTGTAGTTAAAGCACATTCTGCACAGCTAAATAACTATGGTTTGATGGTGTTCTTTTTCTTAACAATAATTAGAGGGTTTTAGACAAATTTTGTGGTTTTCTGTGACCCAAAATAACAGCTGCAGATTGCAATAAACAGCTTGAAGTCAGCTCACATACTAATTGTCCATCATGACAGCTTAATTCTCAGCACTGTAAGAATACTAGTAACTTGGGCTTTTTTTTTTCCTTACATAAACTTAGAAAACATGTATTTCTCTTTAGCATTGGCCCCTGGATGGCAGGTACACTGCTGGTATGCAATGACATCTACTGGCAGCCAGAATTTTGTAATCTCCAGCACTTGTTTCTTTAGAGGATTTCTCTGCCAAGATCCACTGGCAGTGGGGAAAGGAAGCATGCAAGAGGGATTTGCTGACTTTTTGTTTCTTTTGATAACAGATTTGGGGAGGGGGGAAACAGTTTGTCTTAATTCTGTCACCGATAAATCTTGTTGGAATGTGGGATGCTCCTGAGAGTGATGTTGAAGGGGATAAGTATGGATTATCTGCCTGTTAGGTGAAAAATAAAACAGCCTTCCCAGCAGTTTGGAGCACACCCTCTGAAGTGGAGCTCGTAGCCTAAAGAATCACAGAGAGCTGAAGCATTGCATGAAATAAGTTGCTATCACTGGTCTATCAAAGGCATCTGGAGCATTCCCTGCCTCTCTCCCTGCTTGTTAATCTATCCAGTTAAGCAGATAGATTTTCCCCTTTCACTTATCAAAGATGTTACTGTTCTTAACTTGCCCAAGTGCAACTCTGGACACATTTGATTTCCCCTTTTGGGTCTCTCATTGTTTTCCTTAAGCACTACCTAAAGATTATGTTTCTCCCAGAGTCCACACGGCCTTTTATCTCCGTCATTGACAGAAAGATGGTGATTTGGGTCTCAGACCCTGCTGAGTAATGAATGTACACATAGTACTAAGTGCCAGATGAGGAAAATGTGGGGGTTTTTCTCATGGTAAATGTTTGTTTCTCTGATGAGATTATGTGTGTACCCTTAGTGGTTGTTATTTCAAGAATATCTGATGCATTTGGTGGTGTACGAGGTGTGAGTCTCTGGAGACAGTTTTTATTTCTGTCCCTCTGTCGCTGGCTCCAAAGGATTTCTTGGCCATAGCTTTTCCCCATCTTGTACCTCAGTGTCCAAGTAAAATGGGAAAACGGATCATGACCTTTGTCATGACCTCTGAGATGAAAAAGATCTAGGGAGCAGCATCGCTTTATGAACACACATCAAAGCATCATAGAATGGTTCAGGCTGGAAGGGGCCTTAAAGATCATATAGTTCCAACCCATATGCCTGGCTGGATCAAAGAGATTTATAACTTTGGCAAAGACTTGACTGAGCAGCCTCAGGTGTGTTTGGCAGTGAACAGCAGTGTATCACTGCCAGTTATAAGTAGGTGGTGATCAGACTTAAGGCAGGGTGTTCTCTTCAATTTGGACACGACATTTAAGGAGAGGTGTGGAGAGATGTCGCAATGAGAAGAATGATCAGTGATTTTGAAAATTCACCCAGCAGGGAGAGATCTAAAGGAAGGGACTCTGCAAGGAGGAGAGGAATCACAGGCTAGATTATGCAGTTAATCTTGAGCAAAAGCTTTGTATGTGTTTCAGTGAGGTGCCAGAAGAAACGCTGAGGGGTGAAACCCAGCAGCAGATGGTTAAGAGTAGATTGACACTGGAGTTTGGAGCGCTCTGACACAGTACTCCCCTGCCCTAATGTGCTCTTCTCAGAGCTACTGACATTTTTGAGGGGCCTGTGGAGATCTGAAGCATAAGAACCTTCCCAGAAGCAGAGCAAATGGAATTTATAGATTATTTTTGCAAGAAAAAATATCAGCCAGAATGTGTCAAATCATCCACAAGATCAGAAACATTTTCCATGTGCAATTTATAGATATAAGGACTTAAATTCACCAATGCCATGATACATGGCTGGGTTATTTTTTTGTTTCAATGAACGCTTCCCCTCTGGCACTTGGCAAGCTGTTTGTCTGGTCCTGAGAAGTGTCAGATGCTGGCAAGGAGCCTCAGCTTTTGCTTCAGGACAAGGAATTTTCAGAGCAGAGTTATGTTTTTCACCTTTCAAAGTTTCTAACAGATGTATCTCTAACTGAAGAACGTCTTGCCCCGACCATGTAAAAAAAAATGCAAAAATGGAGTTTCAGGAGCTACTAGTCCTGCTTCTGCAAATCCAACTCAATGTAGTCCACTTTGTGTCTCAGATTATTCCTCTGTGTAGGGGGATTATAGTACCAGTTGTTTCCAGTTATCTTATACCTCCTATTCACTATGTTCAATCTTAAATTGGTCTGCAAACTCTTTGCTTCTTAATGTGAACATTTCATTGATTGGTTGAGCAACTCTAGCTGTTGAACAAAAGTATTTCAAACACAACAGCTCCCCCTGGTACTGTCCTATGCTCTCTGCTGCAGAGGGAGAGGTTTTCTTCAGCCACGTTCTCCACTTGGGTCAGTCTGGGTTATAGATGAACCAGCAGTTCAGGAGTTGTCAGAATTGTTTGACCACCCCAGTCTTTCAGCAATTACTTATGTAGGGAGTAAAGGAGTGTTGTGGCAGGGAGGCAGCCAATATGAAGCTAATGGAAAGGATTTTGGGCCCCAATGACAGCTTTGAAGTCTTTAGGACGTTTCCAGATTATTCTGAACTCTACAGCAGCCTTGATTAGGGAGTAGCTGTTTGTCACATCAGTTACTTCTGATGAACTTTTTCTCCTGCAGAACCAAGTTTATTGTTGACCATGTGTCAAATTAACTACAACCCAGATGTTGCTTTACCTATTTTTATGCAAATAACTTGGGCTAGGTTTCTTCAGAGAAAGTTGGAGTATCAGGTTTCTTCTCTTGGTATCCCTGAAAAATGACCCACCTTCTCTCCCCGAAGAACAATGACCATATGATGAAGAGTCAGAAGGACCCTTCTGGTCTCATGATGGGATCCATGATATTTGTGATAAGGTTCAAGGGTTCAGAGAGCATTTGAAAACATGGTCTTCTGAATTTCTCCTGGAGAAGTACCTTTTGGGGACAACTGACTTTTACTCAATGGGTTAAATAAAATCTTTAATCTGTTTGCAGTACAAAAAATGCCAATAACTATCATTTAACCAGCTGTCTTCATACTGAGCTGGGTTTCCTGATAGACCTTCCAAATCTGTGACTTCTACTGACCTCTGTGTATCAAATCCACACAACCTTCCTGTTTATTAAATCAGAATATAACACAGAGACCCAGAAGAGAAGATTTTCTTCATTTCTTGGTATGAACAGAAGTAAAGTCCAGGTTGAGATGAATGTCTTGTTTCTTGTGGAAGCAGAAGATTGTGCCAGCTCTGGTGTCAAATTTGCCGAGATATTAATAGAGTTTTAGCATCATTAAGCTAATAGAATCCTGCATCTGTGCACTCGAGAGTGGTAGTCATTTGTGCTGCCTGTCTGGTCAGCAGCTTTTGGAATAGGAGCTGGATGACATATATCCACTGCAGCTCTGCCTCTCAGCTGATCTGCAGATCGTCCCTGGCTTTTAATGAAACCTTAAACCCAAAATTTATAATATTTTTCAATAAAATATTTATTTTGTCTGGTCGCTGGAGGTAAAGTTGTTAAATCTTTCACTTCACCCTCCTCAAGTTGGTAGCTCCTGAGTGTACAAACTTAGAAAAGAAGGATATTACATCTTTCCAGACCGTAAGGTCTCTTGAAAGTTTTCTGAGGCATTTGAACCTGAAGACCACACTCAGCTTGTGACACCTCTTCTGTTGTCCCACTTCACTTTACTCATCAAACACTGATAGCAGTTTAGTGAGTAACCATGGATCAGCAACAGGACAGTTACCCATTGTCTTCTCTTTTATTCTTCATGAACATCAAGCTGCCAAGTTAAAGGCAGGACAAAGAGCCAGGAGAAAAGATAAACTTTTGGCTAAGGCACTGACCTAGGGAACAAGGAATCTGGAGTGAGTTTCTATCTGTGTCTCAGACTCTGGGACCTTCTGAATATCTTCTGCTCAGTTGTACCTCTGACTCATCACACTCATGAGGTGACAGCAATAGTACAGTTGCTATACCTTCCTTCCCATTTCACGGGGATGCTGTGAAATTAATTAACAATGGAGAGAGGGGTGTAAAGTGGCATCACTGTACAGTTCAATTTTGCTTCTGTTTCCATTTCATCATGCCCAATTGTTCTGTTTCTCTTCAGCTCTTGCTGTTTTGTCTCCTACCTCGGATATAGATCCCCCAGTTTGTGCAGCTGTCAACGTGCTGAGTGTGTGATTCATGGGGTTCTGCCTGGCAGATTTTTTTGCAGGTCTCCCAATGACACCTTTATTGACATTTTGTGACAGGGTTAGAAATTTTAATTTCATACTAGGATTAGAAAAGTGGCACTTTTGTGTGAGATGTAGACCTGTTTGGAAGGTAAAATAAATAAAATGTATGGAGTTGACCTTAGAATGATTTATCTCCTGTTGTCTGCCCTGTATAGTGAAGAAAAAGTCCAGTGATCTACTTGAATTTGACAAATCAGAATCTAACCACGTATTTTGGACTGAGTTTTCCTCATTATTTTCTTGTTTAGTTTACTCTCATTTCTATTAACATGGGCCACAACCCAGAATTCCAAATAAAATATGTGATTATAGGCCACAGCTGTTCTCAAGTTGGGAGAAATATTTGTAAACTTGGCAGCTGCTTGAGGAGCTGCAAGTGGAGGAAAGAAAAGCAGTTAAACTTGAGTAGATTGCTTCAAAACATCATTGAAGAATTTTTCCTTTGTGTGCTTCTGATGCCTCTTTAGGACCAGGTAACACTGAATTGTTCTATCTCTGCATCTTTCGATATACCTGCAGCTTCCTTCCTTTTCCACTTAAGATCTCTTCAGAAAAATTCTGCCATGAGGCTGTATATGGAAGAATTCCTATATTGGTTATTCCCCCTCTGAGGAAGTGCATTATCTAGCAATTAAGGTTATTTTCTTTGTAATTTCAAAGTTATCTCGACTCAGACGTATGAGGACCTACCTGGGATGTTGTGCAGGTTTGGGCTGGGGTAGAGTTAATTTTCTTCACAGTGGCTGATATGGGGATATATTTTGGATTTGTGCTCAACATGGGGCTGATAATATAGAGATGTTTTTGTTATTGGTGACGGGGGCTTATACTGAGCCAAGGCCTTTTCTCCTTTTTGTGCTGCCACTCTGGCAAGGAGGTTGGGGCTGCATGGGAGGCTGGAAGGAGGCACAGCTGGGACAGGTGACCCAAGCTGATCAAAGGGATATTCCAGAACATATGGCATCATGCTTAG
>VZRE01013796.1:190369-215695 GCA_013396775.1 Cephalopterus ornatus | reverse complement strand
GTGTTTGTCTTCCCGAGTAACAGTTACATGTGATGGGGCCCTGCTCTCCTGGAGGTGGCTGAACACCTGCCCGCCTATAGGAAGCAGTGAATTAATTCCTTGTTTTTCTTTGTTTGTGTGTACAGCTTATGCTTTCCTGATTAAACCATCTGTATCTCAACCGACAAGTTTTCCAGCTTTTACCCTTCTGATTCTCTCCCCAGTGCTGCTGGTGGGGGAGTGAGTGAGCAGCTGTGTGGTGCTTGGTTGATGGCTGGGTTTAAACCATGACACATGTAGATACAATTTGGTCACAGACCATATACACAGTGTTCAGGTGAATCTGTGGGGTAGTAGGGCTCACTGTAACACAAGTGAGGTGAATCTTTGCACAGTTCACAACAAATTATGTGTGTATGGTGACTATGGAGGGATCACTAACCTGGAGCTGGCACGATCTGGTAAATCCGTGTGATGCTGGTGTGTCAAGAAGACATCCTTGCTCAAATATAGAAACGGAATAACTCTTCTGATATACACAAACTAACAAAGGAACCTCTCGGGGTGTGTCTGTCCTTACCCACATCACATATTTATTTTTAATGGCTGAAGCCAAAGGGAGTATCATTATTCTTTATCACCCCAGAGATAAAGCAGCAGCTGAGAGTTACCTGTGTTCTGAAATTCCTCATGATGTGGTATAGCCTTTTGTCCATTGAGTCTGGACAAACCATATGCCTATGTGAGCCGTACTCTGAAAGCCCTCTGGAAGAACAGGAGTAGTGTTTACCCCTTGCTTTTAATCCATTGTATGGCTCTGAATGCTTCAATTTAAAAGTAAATACAAGGAAATTCAAAATTCTATCCTTTTTACTGAACTCTGCTTAAACTTGTTTTAGTATGGCTGTGAAAACCTTCCTAATTTTCTTGCAGAATTGTTATCTGTTCTTTGAGGAATGAAAGATGGAGTTTTCAGAGTGACTTTTTGGGTGCTCCATTCTCAGAGCTTGCAGTATTCCATTTTTAAGAACTTCCTAAGCAAGGCTGCCATGTTTGTTAATGCAAAATATCTCACAGGTGCCACTTCCTACACATTCAAATTTTCTTCACTAAACTATTGACTGAGAAAGGAAAAGGTCATCCCATCTAAAGTGCAAAACTACTCCAGAAAACGTAGGTTAAACTGTAAGGAAGGTGCTTTAGAAATTACAGTCTCTTCCCCTATTTATCAGTAACCTCTTCTGCTTTTGTTGTTTCTTTTTATTTCCCTGGTCTTTGTTACCTTCCTATTCTGGTGCTGATGTTTCTTCAGAAAAGGACAGCCTTTGAATTTCAGATTATCATAAAATAGATGGGTGACAGGAGGATTGCATGGCATAAACAGCTAACTGTGGTTTACGTGTTACCACCAGATTCCCACTGTGTTGAAGCTGGGAGTGCAGCCAGTCTGTGGGAATACAGGATTATTTTAATCCCTCTCAGTGGCACAACCAGGTTTGTCCTTGGTGCAAGGAATGTGATGGACTTTTTTTACCCAGGGCTCAATGCCATCTGCCAGATCCTACCTGTTTTCCCAGTGTGGTGCCTGGATCCTTCATCCCAGAGCACTTGCCGACTGTGTCTGCTTGGCAGCTATTTCGCTGCCCTGTGCCCTCTGCTATTTCTTTCTTATATTTACACACTGCTTGCAATTTTAAATAGAGCTTTGAAGCATAATGCTTGTTCTTTAATATTTATTCATACCATGTCCAACAGAATTAGCCAAGCAGGGAACAAATGAGATGTTGCTGTAATTCAAGAAAATAAACATAAAATAACTAATGAAAAAAAAAAAGGCATTTGTAGAAATATGTAGCCACCTGTGTGCTGCAATACCTCTGTATACTCATAGTCTATGTCTGTATAAGACTTCAATGCTGCCTGCTCTGCTTCCATCTGAGTGACTGCACTGCACAGCCACAGTGCAAGAAAAGTCCTCTGGTTGCTTTGGATCTGATGGCAGTTGACAAATCCAGGCTTTTTTGACAAATATTTTGTCAACTGTGAGCTTATGAACGTATTGATTCCCCTGCTAACTTTGGTGGAAATGTTTGATGAAAGGCTACTGGCTGTACAGCTGAGAGGGTGAGTCTCAGTACAAGTGGCTCTCTTTCCAGTAGGTCAGGAAGGGACAGCAGGCTCATGAGCCGGGAAAGGGAAAGTTCTTGGGAAAATCTGCTCCCTTCCTCTTGAAACTGATTGCTGAAGCTGTAACTTCCCCAGCAAGAACTCCTCTTGAACAATACTTCAGGCCCCTATGAAATCTTCCTTGGCCAATTCTGTCATTCTCCAAATGCAGCTTTCCCTGGGAAGTAATTTCCAGGATAGATGTGCTGGCAGAACCCCCCAGTCCCCAAGGGTTGGGGAGAGAGGTGAGCTCTTTTTCTGAATCAACTGACCTAATCGGAGGGATTAAAGGCAGGGAACAGATCCTTTCTGGGTACCACCAGTACTTCCCTAGGCTTTGGCATCATGCCGAGCAGAATGATTGGGATTTTACCTGATTTAAAAAATGTGGTCGACAAGCAAAAAGAAAAAGTGGTTGTTCTGCAACGCAGATCATGAGGTTGCCCAGTTTAAAAAAAAAAAAAAAAAGAGTTGCTTAATGAAGTGAATTGCTGTGACAACATGACTCCATTTCAGTTAGCTGCATCCTCAGCAGGGCTTTGGCAGCTGGCTGGGAGTTAAGAGTATGAGCTGTTGGTTGCTTTGCCAAGCCTGCCTGTCACAGCTCCTTTGGCACTGAGCAGCACAGTAGCACTGAAGCTCTCTGCTTCCTGCTCTCTTTCACTGCTCACTTCTGCAGTTTACTTTGTGAACATGAACTTTTTGGCGTGGGCTACATGATCTCTTCTTGTGCTTTTGTTACAGTTCAGGCATCTGCAGAATCTACCTGCCCTTATCCTGACAGGTTTTCCTGCTGACTGAGGGATACAAAGCAGCTAGCCAGGGAACTGGGGTTATTTAGCTGGAGAAAAGGAGGCTGAGGGAGGCCTTCTCACTCTACAACTCCCTGAAAGGAGGTTGTAGCCAGGTGGGGGTCGGTCTCTTCTCTCAGGTAACAAGTAATAGGATGAGAGGAAATGGCCTCAGGTTATACCAGGACAAGTTTAGATTGGATATTAGGAAAAATTTCTTCACTGAAAGGGTGGTCAAGGGTTGGAGCAGACTGTCCTTGGAAGTGTTCAAAACACCATGCAGAAGTAGAGCTTATGGCCATGGTTTAGTGCAGGAGTTGGCATTGCTGGGTTAGTGGTTGGACTCGATGGTCTTTTACAACCTTGATAATTCAATGGGGAATCAGTGCAAAGGGCAGAAGTAGGAGCCCTTCCCACCCTGTAGCCTTTTCACTGGTGGCTCCCCAGGGGACATTAAACCTGTCTCTAGAGTCTAGGTTGCTTCTGTGCAATTTTCTCCTTGGGGAGGAACTGCAAAAACTGGTGGATACTCTCCTGCCCAGCATGAATATTTCTGTGAGCACTGTGCCTCAAACTTATTGACTGATGCTGGGATTAATTTGTTCAGCTGTGCTAAGGAGTTGCTACTTCATGGAGGAAAAAATAAATAAAAGGCAAAAGACAAAGCTAATTAACTGCATTCCTTTGCTTTGTATAGAAAAGACACAAATCATTCTCTTACTTGTGTGACATACTCTGCCATGGAACAGCAGTTCCTCCAACTTATATTGACCTGTTAGAGCAAATGATTTCCTTAAAAATCACGTTTGCTGTTTGATGGGGTTTCTGTCTCATTAGGGAGCCATTCAAATATAGCAGATCTGATTTTTATCACTACTGCACTGCAAATTAGACAGAGTGCTTCATGAAGGTTCAGTTAGGAAGAAATGTGATTATAAATGTATCTAATTACTTTCATTTGCATATACAGTACAGATACTTTTCAGATAATATCTTTTATTAGCCTTTAAGTTCCAAATACATTTATAAATAAATAAATAAGGCTGGATTTTGTCACTGTCTATTGTTGACTGGAACCTTACCCTAGGAATATGCTCCTCTAAGTCTGCTGGGCTAGTATTGCAGAAAAAAAAAGTCACAAAGAATACTGCATGTGGCAGAATTTGTCTTGAATTTATCTTCATATGTATGTAGTCCTTATGTTTGGTTTTTGTATTTTGTTTTGTTTTTTTTTTAATACCAGAAAATTTGAAATATATTTATCGACTTCTTAGCCACTTTAATGTTCTTTCAAAAGTATTTCTCTGTGCCATTGAATTTTTACAAAAGCAAATGGGGAAAAAGCTCTTATTCTTTTATCTCAATGGGAGCAGATAAATGGAGGGAAAAAAAATCCTATGTTTGAATTTTTCCAAAAATTTCCGTCCCGTTGAAATCTAAAAAAAAGAAAAAAATCTATACCATTGGATATTTGGCACGTTAGTAAGTTGGCCATGCCAGACTTCAAGTTTTTGTGCTCTGAAATGTGGCAACAGGAAAGTTTCTCAGGGAAATGTTACTACACTTCAAATACTTCTATTTAACCAGGATAGGTCTCTAATCTTGCTGTTGGAAAACTACTGGTTCTGGATGGAAATAACAAAAAGGAGGGGTGGGAGGGATCAGTCGGAGGAATGCACTGGAAAAGAAAACCAAAAGTGAACCTGTTCAAATATGGGCAAGTTACAGGTGACTGAGCACAACATTGTTAGTGGGAGGATGAGAAGTTGGACTCAGTTCCCAAGAGATGACAACTGTGTTGTCTAAAATACACAAATATACCCCACAGTGATATAGCATTTCATTGGAGCTTTTTTTTCCATTGATGTTGTAGGGTGAAGAAGGGCTCCCTGGCTTTCCTGGGCTGAAAGGGGATAAAGGAGAAAAAGTAAGTCCAAGTCTTTATCAATTATACTCTGAAGAGAGTTTTAAGAGTTTATAAAGCTATTGTGGAAGTCTAATAAAAACTGATCCACCCCTAAGTCTTTTGTTCTTTGTCTGTGTTGTGTCTTGTTTTGTTTTGTGTTAACAAGGTGCTAAGAACAGGAGACTTTGCCGTTGTATTATTTTTCATCAAAGTGCAGCTTAAGTCTTTAAACCTATTGATGATGCCCAGACGCATTTGACAAATGTGTGGAGAACTCAAGGGCATCAGCTTTGACAAAACTTTGTAAAAATCCAAAATATAAGAGTGAAGCAGAATAGGAACTCAGTGCTAATACCTCTACATGCAGAAACACCAGTGTTTCTTCAGCGTGAGACACGGAAGGCCAAAGATTATTATGTCTTTTCTTGCACTGAACACAAATAACTTTAGGACTGTGGTGGCCTTTAGCTGCCTACTGTGTCATCATAAAAAAAAATAAATCCTGTACTGAGCTTGCTCTGGTGACTAGTATTTGCTTTGGACATATTTGTCAGAAATGCCTTAATCATAATTTGCAGGAGGAATTTTAGGAATTTAAACTTCTCCACTGAAAATAAAATAGCAAATGTTCTGGATTGCAAGTGAAGATGTCCCTCCAAGTAACACACAAAAACAACAACAACCAGCTCTGTACAATCACAGCCCACAGTGGCACCTTTTTAGTTCCCATGACCATTTGAGCCTTTTTTTATGACACACTCAAAAAGAAACTGCTGGGGTGCCTTGAATTGCAAACACTGAGCCAGTTTCTCACTGTGCATGTTGACTTGCCTATTGTTTGTCTATTGTCTTTCCATTCTCTTTTTGTTCTTTAAATTGCCAACTGCAGGCAGCAAATTTGCCTTTTCTCCACATTCGCTGCAGTCCCCATTTGTTGTGGAGCTGCTAATTTCAGCATATTTAGTTCCATTCATCCTGGAGCACAGAAAGATTTTAAAGGGCTAAAATTTTAAACTTAAATGGTTCCTGGTTTTCTGTTTCTTTGTTTTCTACAACTTTGCACGTTCACAGTTCTGAGACTCACTTTGCAGTGGGCAGGGTCATTCCTGAGGATTGCTTGAGTTTTTCAAGGCTTCTTCTCTGTTTGCTTTTAGGCTTATTACTTATATGTGTTACAGATGTGCCTAGAGGCTTCTGAACTTTGGGATGGATGCCATACAAGCAAAGAGTAAAAAAAAAAAATATTAAAAAAAAATGTAATTTTTTGAGACCATGGAATGGTGAAGAGAGAGGCTGAGGGAAGATAATATGATAATATTAAGATGATTCAATGGTTATGTGTCTAATTAGCTCCAGAGCTTTTGTATTAATTTATTCTTAAATGAGTTAAGTGGCCAAGAGTGCCTAGTTCCTCATTAGCAGCTCATCAATCATTCCTAGTGTGTTACTGTCAGCAGTAGCTCCTCCAGAAACTGTAAATAATAAATGTTTGTGTTGAAATGATTCTCCTTATTCCTTATTCCTGCCTTGATGCACGGCTCGGGTCACTGCACTTGCACTGGGTGTTAATGCTGTGCTGATGATAACTCTGTTGCTGTTACAGGGCTCCCTGGGCTCACCTGGCCCCCCTGGGAGGGATGGAGCAAAAGGAGAAGCCGTAAGCCTTTTTTGTTCCTCTCATGTAATCTTGCCTTTCAGTGCAAGGCAGGCAGTGGAAATCAAGCCACACTGAGTGAAACACGTCTGGGGGATTTGTGTGGCTGTTTCAGGAGCAGCAGAAGCAAATGGCAGCAGGTTAATAGCCCCAGCACTCTCCCTCACGTTTGCAGCCAAGGCAGGAGTCACATGGATTAACCACCCTGAGAGGGTTCAGGAGCAGCTCTGTTACCATTCATTAAGGAGGGAAAGGGAGCTGTCTCGGCAGCCTGTGGTTTGGGACCTGTTGGTTAATAGCTGCAGCTGCAGAGCTTGGCCATTTGGTTTGGGGCTGGCAAGGAGTCCTCGGCTAGTGGAGATGGCAGGGGTGCAGGGGACCATCTTGTGCCCCCACAGCGGACAAGGCTTAGAGAAATTGGTGTCTTGGTCACAGAAGCAAGGACCTGGACTCCTCTTGTGCATTGCTAAAAACTAAGAGGAGGAGAAGAGCTGCAGGGTTAGCTCAAGGAAGGATGCAGCATACCAAATATTGCCTGTAAGAAGACTACAGCTGAAACATAAAATCACAAACATATTTTCCAGTATCTTAGACAAGTTTGTTTTAGAGCTTTATGTCCTTTCTCCTGCTTGATCACCATCCCTTGGAACTATATTCATCCGGATGGTGGACGTTCATCATCTCATTCAGCATCCCTTTGTGGCAGTCACTTGGTGGCAACAAAAGGAGCTTGATGAAGGACTTTTTGGAAGGTCAGGCATACACAAAGGTACACACAGCAGAAAAGCTCTGTGTTCCATACATCCCCTTTCTTTTTAGTGCCATGCTTGCCCCACTGTGGAAAAACTGGTAATTTTCCAATATTTGCTTCCAGAACTGGTACAACTTCATCACATCACGCCTGGCACGGTCTGGGATTGGACAGTGACATACAATATACTTGCAGAATTGCTGATGGGATCTGTTTATGCACTACAAGGTCACTATTCAAGAACAAACGCGTTATGTTGTCTCCAAGGAATCCACGTTTGTAGACTGTAGTCAGTGCAAGTTGTTCACGGCTTAGGGAACTCATTTCTTACTACTTAGTTGTACTTACAGAGCAGGCGAAGAGATGCTTCAGTTTTTGGATTTGTCTCTTTGTGCTTCTGTTTTTGTGAAAAAAGCATACCATAAAGTTTCAGATCTCTGGAGAATGGTACTCAGGACTGTAGATATTGGATAGAATTTCTGTTTCTAAATCCACGTAATGGCTGTTTTGAGCCATCCTAGCCTTTATATATAAAACATTAGTCTTTACCAGTGATATTGCTGTTACTTGCAGGGTGAACCAGGAAGGCCAGGAGTATTTGGACTGCCTGGGCCAGCAGGTCCAAAGGTAAGCTTTCTATTTCTTCTTTACATGGGCAGGCATGTTTTTTTCACTGACTTTTTAGAATTACTTCTTGTTTTACTTTTGATATTGTCACTGGTGAATGAAGAAACTCAAAATGGTCATTTTCATCAGGGGTCTGATAAGGTATCAGCAATTAAGCAAAGTATGTAAAACAGAATTACTTTTTGTTTAATAAACAGCATAGCTGGAGAAGGTGAAAGGAACTTCTTTTGGGGCACATAAGCCTTGTTTCATGTTTTCAGAAGCCTTCTCAACTCTCACAAAGATGCACATGAGAATTATTATCCCTACTTTACAACTGAAAAAAAATAAAAAATCATATAGGGATCCTAGCCTGGATGTTTCTGCCCATTTTGGGAGATTCAGTTTTGCACCAGTGAACAGTGGCTAAGTGATACAGAACTTGAGCCAATTCTCATGTCACTGGGTTTGCTTCCAGCAAGGTGCTTTTGAACGGGGATTTGGTGAGACTTCTGAGCATCAGAAATGGGCCTGAATTTTGAAGCCCTTCTCATGAGCAATTTTTTAACCACTCTTCAAAATCTCATCTCTCCTTATCTTGTTCCCTGGTTACTGAAGGGGTAAATACCTTTCAGGTAATTGCAGTCTTGATGTTAAAACACAAAAAATAGACACTGTGAGAGGTGTGTTTTTAGGGGGATCACACACAGCAAGTTCAGCTTATCCTGTAAAAGGTGCTGCAAGGACAACAGATTGCCTGAAAGAGTATCACATCTTCCTGGAAGAGCCATATCTAGTCACCTAAACCTCCGACTGTTGCCTTTGTCCTCAAATAGGAGTTAAGTACCTGAACACTTTTCTGGATGAAGTCTTGATTGTCACTCAGCTCTGTCTGAGAGGACTTGATGAAGAAGGTCATATATAGGTCCTCTGGGTTCCTCCGCTACGGAGGGGGCCCTTTCTCCAAAATGTCTCTGTCTTGGCATAGAGGGAAGTGTTCATACCTTCCTGAAGTTCCACCAAGAGGGTATCGGAACTAATGGTGTGTTTGTGGATTAGCAGGAATGCTTGGCAGCCATCCCACGGTTTTCTCCTGGTACCATATTGGCTTCAGCAGGGGATAAATGACAGCTGCAAAGCTGAGCTGAGTGGAGGCACTCAGTATTTTGTCTTTCAGTGGGATCTGGGACTGGATGAAATGAACTGAATTCATCACTCACAAATGCCTTTTAGCTGCATCTCTCCTACCACGTAAACAAACACACCCTTTCATTCTGTCCTGAATGTTACATGTAGTGGAATTACAAACCAGCAGACAACATGATGCTCTTTGTGGTATGAAGTTCCTCACACTTGCTTTGCAAAGCTTTTGCAAACGAAGGTAAACTGAGGCATTTACGTCTACCTCAAGGTGGATTTGATCTTGCTCCACATTTTCCACCAGGATCATCAGGCACATTAGTTCAGCCAAGTAAAGAAGCGATGCTGAATAGAAGAAATTCAGACCTATGGGCTGGGCAGGACAGGTGCTGGTGGGGCTGGACCTAAAGGCATCTGACTGGCCAGTGCCAAGTTCTCCCAGGGAAGAGGTGAGCTTGGCTAACCCCAGCCTCTCACAGTGGCTAAATATAAAATGACTGTGCTTTCACAGTGACTTTCATTTACCTCAATGGATGCACTGGCTGTATGCAGTGTCCTTCAGCTGGAGTCTGGCCTGAGTTATTTTAAGAAACAACCCTGACTCTGCTGACAGGACTTTAACATCTAAAACAGGAATCCACATTCCTTTACTCCTTGGTGTAGAGTCTGAGCATCTCACTGGTGTGGAAAATGGTGTATAAGGATGGGTGGAGTTTGCAATCAGAGAGGTCACATCTCCCATTAGTGGTGTAATGATTGGGGGGTTTTTTGCCAGATCACTTATTTTTATCAACAGCATCAATACAGCAGCTCTGGGCTCTACCCCAGGCTCCATGGAGAGCTGCCTTGAAGTTTCTCTGGTTTGTTGGGTTGTGGTCCTTCCCAGCTCAATCCATCTTCATTTGCATTGAGCTGGGCCGGTGCAGTGTGAGCTCAGCAATGATAACTGAGCCATGGGAAATTCAGCCCCTTGTTTATGTCCTTGGCTGAGGAGTTTTTTGCTTCAGTGGGAATTGCCAGCACTTTCTTTCAAAAAGTTGTCTTGCAGTTTTTAGACCTCATTAATTGTGTGAAGCTTCCAGTAGCACAGGTAAGGGTCCTGCAGACTTCTCGTAATAGGATTTCAGTCCACAGAGGAACCAAAATGGATCTGAGCCCATTAGAACACACATATAAGTTACAAGAATGAAATGGCCTCGGTTTGTCATCTCTGCTTTTACTGCTTTTGCTGCTCAGTGATGTCTCCAGGGAAGATTGTTCCTAGCTTGGTGCCTTCAGCATAAAAACTCTGGGTTTTGGTGTTTTGTTTTTGGGTTTTTTTTAATTTTTCCTTATTCGTCAAACTTGGAGGATAAACATTGATCATCAGGTGTGATCTTGCTGGCTACAAGCTGGTAGATACAAAGAAGTGCTCTCAAAGTCAGCCTTGTGCTGAAGTGCTGAAGCTTCTGGTTATAGAAGATGTTATAGTGGTCTGAGATGGCAAGAAATGCCCATTGGTTGAAAAACTCCCAGGTAAATATGTGGCACGTTAATTTATACGGAGTAAATGGGTCGAGAGAAAAAGGGCAATAGCTCAGGTCCCTCAGGTATGATGTTATAGCAGTGAAACAAAGCTTGAATTTTTGAGATCAGGCCCTTTAGCCTGTAATGTCTTTCAGCAAATATTCGATCTTTTCCTGCTTTCCTTTTCTCTGTATCTTTTTAATAAAGAGGTCTTTTGTGGTTGTCATTGCTATGGCATGGACATAGCTATAGCATTCCTGTCTGAACCAACAGTTATCTGTAGTTGACAGAAAAAACAGAAGCAAAGAGGGGAAAAAGAATCAAGCCTTTGAAATATAAAATACTAGGTAAGAGTTTCATTTTGACAAATTTCCTTCTTGCTTGCTTCAGCTGTTGAAGGTCTCACGCTTCTCTGGTTTACCAGACATGATCTCAGCACAGGCCTTGAGTGGGTGCAGCACATCTTCTCAACCAGACAAACCCAGTTTCTCTATCTGTAGCTTCTGCTGAGTATTATAACCATGTTTTATGCAGCAGTACTTAGTCAGACTTTAACAATTTGGACAACTTGGAACAGACCTCTATTTCTCTTGGGGTTTTGCCTAGACTTTGGTAGTGTATTTTTCTGCAGGCTGAAGGGAGAGGTTTAGGTGCATTCCTGCTTCTCTCCCTCTGTTATTAGAGGACTTGCAATGCTTCCTGACCTGGCAGAGGTTCTCATGTGCCTGATGTTGTAGAGATCCCAAAGCCACCTTTGCTTGTACTTGAACCCCACTGTTAATCTGAGCACTTACCTTGAGGAAAAAAAGTGCCTCTCAACTCTGCTAATAACTCATTGAAAACACATCTTGAAATTTAATTTTATTATTTTTTTTAATATGAAACATCTATTAATGTGAAATGTAGAAATTATTTAAAAATTATTTAAAAATAAAATCTCTGTTTTGAAGCCTTATCCCCATTACAGCCAACCAATACAGGAGTTAGATAAAAGAGTGGTGGGAAAGGGGAAGTGATATAAGCAAGAAAATAATCAGTGAAACAGGTGATATAAGATGCCAAATCAGTTCTCTAGGTCAAATTGTCAGGCCCAGGCTCTGAGGGCTGAGCCTGTTCAGCTGAGGATCCAGATCATTTTCAGACATTGCAAAACATATAAAAGCACGCAGTGAGTTCTCTCCATTTCAGTCTACCCTCTCCAGGGAGAGTCAATGTACAACCAGCCAAAAGACTGCTGAAATGTACCTGATCCTCTTGCATTTCTCCCATTTAGGCTAAAAATAAACATTGGAGAGTGTAGTTTTGATCTGTTTATTTTCATTTACTCTTCAAAACATATAACATTTTGAAGTCTGTAGTTCATTTATTCTGAGATATGGCCTTAAATGCAACATTAGCATCGATGTATACCTGTGTTTTGTTCCACCAACACAGTTCAGAAGACAAAACAGTTGTTGCACACAACTGACATTGCCAAACCTTTTGAAGTAACCTATAGAGGAATTTGCATGTGACAGTTTGCCTTTGTAGGGCAAAACTGAAAGCAGAAGGGTAAAACTTGCTAATGTCTGAGTGCCAGAGACAGAGGAAAATATTGGGGTTTCACTTTGGGTGAGTATTTGGAAAGTCAAACGCTGCTCCTGTATCAGCACTGAGAGGATCAGGAAGCCTCAACAGCTCAACGTGAGCCTGAAAGAACAACTTACATTTCTGAATAACTAGCTTTATTCTTGTTCTCTCATATGAAAGAGCTTCTGATGCATTACTGTATCTCAATTCCTTGCCAGGGATCCGAGGGAAAACAGGGTCCTCCTGGAATTAAAGGCTACGTAGGTGCACCGGTAAGTCATGGCTCTTGTTAAATTTGTAATGGTCCTGAAACGTTCTTTACTTTTTTGGTGATTCTGCCCAGCTATATTTTTTTACTGTTATTATTAAGCAGTATATGGTATGTCTGGCCCCTTACCAGCACCGTGTCCAAATGATGATATTTTCTTGACTTCACTGAGTTTCTTCTGACTTCTTTAAAAGAGAACAGACCTGTAGCCAGAAGAGAGATGTCAGCAGAATTGACTTTATTATTAAGATAACAGCTGGTGATTTTGTCATGCTCCTGCCATAATGTAATTACTTTGGTCTGTGATGGTGAACCATTTATATGGTGCTTGAAAACTTCATCAGAACATCAAGAAAAATTACCACCTCTCAGCAAGTTTCCAATCATATTTGCAAAACTCTTTGGTCTCAGTGGACAAACTTACCTCGAATGAACAGACAGCCAGACCAAAATAAATTAGATTCTATCCAGTTAGCATCTCTGTCTTGTGGTCCCACCTTGGTAATTATGGAGGCAGCCTTTAAGGTGGTGTTGTAAAGGCTGAGTGGATTTTCTGAGATTTGAGGACTCAGATGGGTTGGGGCCATGCCCTGGTATCAATACAGGCTGGGGGATGAAGGGATTGTGAGCAGCCCTGCCAAGAAATACTGGAGGATGAAAAGCTGGACATGAGCTGGCAATGTGCACTCACAGCCCAGAAATCCAAGTGTGCCCTGGGCTGCACCAAAAGCGGCGTAGGCAGCAGATTGAGGGAGATGATTCTGCCCCTCTACTCTGATCTTCTGACACCCCAGCGGGAGAACTGCTTCCAGGCCTGGGGTCCTCAGCACAGGAAAGATTCAGGGACCTCTTAGAATAGGTCCAGAGGAGGGTCATGGAAATGGTCGGAAGGCTGGAGCACCTCTCCTGTGAGGAAAGGCTGAGAGAGTTGAGGTTGTTCAGTCTGGAGAAGAGAAGGCTCCAAGGAGGCCTTATTGTGGCCTTTCTATATTCGAAGGAGGCCTATACAAAAGATGTGGACAAACATTTTAGCAGGCCCTGTTGTAATAGGACAAGGGATAATGATTTTAGGCTAAAAGGCAGAAAGTTTGTACAATGAAGGTGGTGAGACTCTGGAACAAGTTGCCCAGAGAGATGGTAGGTGGCCCATCCATGAAAACATTCAAGGCCAGCTTGGACTGGGTGCTGAGAAACGTGATCTAGTTGAAAATATCCCTGCTCGTTTGGTTGATCATGTAAACCGTATTAAGTCCTCCAAATATACCCAGATATGCAGCTCTCATTAGCTGGGAGGTAAGCCTCCACTACAGTGTAAAGTAAACTGAAGTTTAAATACAAACATGCTATAAGAGCAAGCAGCATTTTAAGCTTTGGCAGTTTTAGAGACTGAAGCATACTTGTCTCTCTATAGCTATTAGATGGTTGCTCAGTTTCCACAATAAAGGTAAAATACAAGGTGCTTGCTGTGCCAAGGAAAGGTGAAATATGGTTCTTGCCCATTGAATTGATGGCCTGTGTTAGTGCCACATCAAACTGAGCTCCAGCAATGTTTCTGGTGTAGCTGGGAGGAGATGAATTATGCAGTCCAGAAGAACACTGGCATTGGACTCACAGCACAAAAATGTGCTGGGTCTCCGGATCAGAGCACATCTAACACTTGCCAGTTCTCAGAGCTACCTGCTGTCTGCCTAGCTACCGCATCCAGACCCACCAGGAATGGGAATTCTTGCTTGTTTATGCGATAGGTTTTCCCATCAGTATCGTCCTCTACCAAAGTCCTCATTGTTTAGAAGGAATATGAAAAATGCAGAGCATTGGTTGTTTTCCAGACCATCTGCAGCTGTGGCGCGTTCCCTGTCCCTCCACACTGCTGTTGGAAGGAGGGTGGTGTGCCTGCAGGCAATATAATATTACAGATGTTCTTGGGCCCACAAGCAGTCCCTGCTCTGTGAGTCTGCTTGGACCATGCCTGCGGCCAACTTTGAGGACTGGCAACTGAAAATGGCCTTGAGGTTCATTTGAATAGATTGTGCAGATGTGCACAGTGACTTGGTGACTAATTAAAGGAGGTAACTATGCCTCTACTTGGATTGAACTTCATAATCTCTGTTTCTTTTTATTTTTAGGGTCTACAAGGAGAAAGAGGAGAAAAGGGAACACGAGGAGACAAGGTATTCCCGCTGCATGCTAGGAAAATCCAGGCTGTTCTTTTCCTCTGACCTTTAGGTGAGGTGGGCTGCAAGACCAGCAGCTCTGGAGGTGGATGGATGATGGAGTTTCCTCACTGTGCTGCACTTCCCAGTGCTCTCCCATGTCCCCTGGGCATGCAGAAGGGCTTTATGGGTCTCTGCTGTCTGCTAAGCACATATTTAGGGTCTTCCTGTCTGTGTGTAGCCAGGGATAGAGGAGAGAGAGGAGTGGAGTGAAGGTATGCCTGTGGGGACCACTGAGGGGTGTCCATGTTGTATGCACCACCTGAGGGTTGTGACTGCTGCTGACCATGTCTGCATCCATCTTGCTCCAGTTTCTCAGGTTATCCAACTTCCTATGTTTCTGTATTCTCCCATCACTATAAACTCAGGAGCATTAAGTACCAGGTAGTTTCTATGTTAAAGGTTTCATCCAAATGGAGCTGCTTCCCAGTTCTATGTTCTTTCCTGACTGAGAATAGCTGTTTTACAGAGTACAGGACACACTGGAATTCAAACTATGTTTATGGCTTAAGGTAGAGACCAAGCGCCTATTATACCTGGAATAAGCTTTTAAAAAGAGAGGTGGGCAGGCATAAAGTCTTAATTATATTCGTTTGGTCACTGTGATCACAGACATCAGATATGCACCTACTACTTCTGTGGACCTGCCTGACAGTGCTCAAGGCTGCCCAGAAGTCCCCTGTCTTGCTTCTGACTCAAGCTGGTCCTGAGAAATCTCAGTGATGCTTGTGGCAGTTTTGCCTGTATTCAAACTCTCTGTAGTGATACCTCTGTAAAGGAGGGAGTCGTTGGCTTGCTAGCACAGTCTTGTTTCCATTTCCTTCTTTTGTTTCCATTTTCTGGAGAGGAAACCGAGTGATTTACACCAAACTTTTGTCTACTGGGAAAAATTATCAATAGACCCCTAGTGTGAGATATTGTGTTTCTCTTTACCAGTGTCCTTTCTGCTGTTTATGATGAATTATCCACAATTATATTTTGTATTACCTATCCTTGTTGATGCAGCCAGAGCAAAAGGCTGGATCATACTTTATCTTCCTCATGCTTTTCCTTCAGTCCTCTGCAGAACTGACTCAGTGTGCTGAGTCCACCCAGTGCCTCTGCTGCTTTTCCAGAGGTGACATTGTCTAATCTGCTGGAATATTTTTCTCCCAGAAGAAAATCCATATTTCTGACATCACCTTGATGGGAGAGGAAGCTGGAGCTGTATGTGGGCAAGCAGCTGACTAAGCTAGAGGAAGACTAAAGTGGGGAAGAAATGAATTAGGTTTTGTTTCATTAGAAGGATTTGCGCAATTAAGGTCCGTTTTTGGGTTTGGGGGTTTTTTTGTTTTTTTTTTTTTTTTTCCCCTGAAGTGGCCAAATCTCTGCTACAATAATTGTACTTTGGGTTTTTTTCACATTTTAATGATGGTCTCAGAGCACCTATTGCCATTGCTTTAACTTCTACCAGTAAGTACTACTGTGAAAGCAGTGGGCGTAAATTTGACTGGCCAAATATTTCCTTGTCTGCTCTTCAGTCTGTAACTTGAATACTGACACCTACACAACCTGAGTTTCTTTGTGCCTGAGGAGAAAAGAGTTTATAATATCAAGATGAAAGCACCAGTCTGTGCATTGAGTATTTTTCTATCACATCTGCACCCTGAGCATCAAGAAAAAAAAGCATACTTATCCCATAATATATCTTGCTGCTTTATCCATACATCTCGGGACCTCAGATATAAATACTGAGGTTTTACAGTGAGGTTCCCAAATCCAGTAGTATTGGTTAAACATGCACTTTAGGAAAACCACTGCCCCATAGGAGGGATATCCCATGTCTTTTTGCACCCAAGGGGCTCATTGTAGACCCCAGCACAGACTCTGCAGAGAGAAGCCCGATGCATTTCTCTGCCAACGTAAGCCCTGTGTGTCAGGGATACGTAGCATGTTAATTTAGGCGTGTGCAGCCGTCCAGTGTGACATGGGGCATTGCTTTTGCTGCATAAGCACGTGTCCATCCTGTAGATTCTTGTCTGGTTTATTGAGAAGAGCTTGTGTAAGGAGGCAGCAGTGCTGGTCTGCTGTTGCCAGATCCCTCTGCAGTGGGTTTTTTTCTCCTTCAGCCTTTTCTAGACTCCTGGAGAATCATTTTTCCAACAAATCATTATCTTTTCTAACTGGTAGAGGTCAGAGAGCAGCACTGAAGTTTCGGTGGAATTGGGATTTTCCCCAGTTCCTTATGACTCTTCACCATTTTCTTCCAGTGGTTAAAAGCAGGAAAACCAGTAGAGCACAGGAGAAAGAAAAGGAATCTTAAAGTGAAAATTTGAGAATCAAACTTTAACTTGTTTGTTCTTTCTGTTGGAAAAAAATACCTTTCACTAAGCAGCTGTCTTTAAAGAATGGAAAAAATTATAAAAAATATTTATAATGACAGATTTTTCTCTAGAAAAAACAGAAAACACAATCATTTGGAGTGTTTTCAAACAGCATTATTTTATACATTTGTATAAATAATACATTTGCCTTTCCCAGCCCCCATTACTAGCAGTAAGAACATTGACACTTTTCTGTTTTGGCAGCTAAACCAGCATATGTAAAGTACTCGTTGCTGCAGTATATTGATGTTAAAAATTCTCCTGGGAATACACTGCACATTTTGTCAGCAATCTACCAGGCTGTTGCTTACTGAAAGTCTTAAACTCAGGATACTCGTAGTTTAGTCAGTGCAAAGGAAACCATTAATGGGGAAACTATCACCCTAAAATCAAGTGGATCTGGGTGTCTGACTCTGGTTTCCTGTAGGATATGGGCCTCTCCAATTTCATTCCTTGAATACATAATTTAAAGTAATATTTATGTTAGAAGACTGACTTTCTAGGGAGGAAAAATAAACAAAGTGATTTGTGAATCTATTTCTGACTTGCTAAATCAATGTAGTTTACAAAAGGAGCTAATTAAATCCATTGGTGTAAGTGTGGGTTTGTAGATAATAACAGAGTTCTAACAGGGATTAAAATATCTAAAACATTAAAAAAGTAGAATAATACTAATAGTTTGTTGTCACTGCTTGTACTTGTAGAATTTGTTTTTACGTGCACATTTACGTTTGCATTGGCACTGTGTGTGTGTTTGATAGTTTATATTCGGCTGTGTGTGCAGGATCCAAGCAAAATCTGTGTTCCATTTTAGAGAGTTTTAAGGAATTTGCAGAGAAAAAGAAAGTCCCTGTTTCAAAGAGCTTTTAACTAAAGAGGCTGGACTGGTCAAGGGCCACAGTCTGTAAGAGAAGAGTGAAGTTAAGCACATGTCTTTTACCCAGTCCTCTTCTCTATCAAGAACTTGGATTATAAAATATGTAGTATCTTAAGCTTGAACGTGGAAGTACAGTAGAGGTCAGGGTAAGAATTCAAAATTATCTTGAAAACATAATCCCCCAAAGCAGAAGATGACATTGAGAAGGGGAAACTGCAGGATGATTCATATGTGTAGGCTGACAAATTTCACAGTGCTAAAGACTGGGAGCAAGTGATCGAGAAGCTATCCTGTGAAAGGGGCTTTGGGGCAAAGTAAATACTATCCTGGGATTTAAACAGAAGAATAGTTTATAAAACGTGGAATAGTATTTCTGCTCAGAGCCTCAGCTGTGTCCAGGTTCGTGCACTCAGACACAGTGAAGACATGGAAAAATTGGACACTGCACAAAGGGGAGCAACAAAAATGATTAGAAGTCTGAAAAACATGGTCATGGAGAAAATTTAAAAGTATTATGGTTGTTTAGTCTAGAGAAGTTTGAAAGGGGAGTTATGTAGGTCTTCAAATACATAAAATGTCATTGTAAAGATGAAGGAAACAGCCTGTTCTCTGTGGGGGCTTAGAGAAAGACACACTAGTCTGGAACTCTAGGGAGAAAAAGTCAGGTTTAGGTGCAGGGGAAAAAAACGTATCTTCAGGTAATAAAAATAAAGTAGTGAAATTGATTGCCTGTGGCCTTTGTGGACTTTCCTGTTCTGAAGACATAAAAGAACAGATTAATTTTTTCCCCCAAGTTACAGAAAGGAAAGTTGAAAACCAAAAGGTTCTTTTCTTTACTGGATGAAACCGAGCTATTGCTGGATTGTGGATTCATTATTTTCGTGAGAGCTGTTCCAGGCTGTTGGTTCTCCTGGTATATGTTACCCAGATTTTCTGAACCCACCCCAGTAGGCAGAGGAAGGCTGCCAACATGGAAAGCTACTACACAGCTGCTTTTGGTCACAGCAACTTTTTGTGGTACAAGATGTGGGAACTTTAGCCATTTTCTCTATTGGGCTGTCTGGAATTTCTCTCCTTATTCCTTACTCTTGGAGCAAATACCATGGATGTCACCTGCAGAGTAGTGACCTGGGAAAACCGTGAATTTGAGATATAGTGGTTCTTTGTCTTCTTTTTCCAGGGAGAGAGAGGCCTGGATGGGTTCCCTGGAAAGCCAGGTCTGGAGGGGAGACAGGTACGTTGCAAGTAACAACTGGAAGCATTTCTTTGGAAAGAGTGAAAGTTGACTCTAAAACTGAGACTTATCCTGGGTAGCTGCTGAATCATGGCAGGACCCCCATGCATCCCTGCTCTAAGGATCTTCGTGAGTACATTTGTGGGGCTTTTTTTGTTTAGTTGGTTTTAGAATTAAACTATAATGCAATACACACTTAAAGGAAATGCCAGTTCTTTCAAATTGATAGGTTGAACATTTGTCTTAATTTTCGTTAAATACATAAGAAAGCACACATAAAAATTCAGTTGTTTAAGCCTGATTTTTATGAACTTTTTTTCCCCTCCCACAACATGAAAGGAAGAGAACTGGATTTAATATATTTGATTTGTTTTCAATCAAAAAGGCTTGGAACTATTTACATTTTTAAGACAAGAACAAACCAGAAGATTGTCTAAAAGATCAGTACATTTCTGCTGATCAGACACATAATGCTTTGTCTAAAACCGCTATCTGTAGATCCCACAAGACTGTTTTCATTACTCAGGATATGATACCTAATGAGAGGCATCCTTTCCTCTCAAGGATCTTCTGGTCTAAATAGCAAAGGAAAGAGTAAGAAACAAGTGATTTCCAAAAGCCTTGCAGCTAATCATTGCCACCCTTGAGCCTGAAGCCTCCAGGCTGCTGCATCTGCATCCTGCTCTGTTCCTCGGTCACAGTTTACCCTGTGTGGAGAAGTGTGTGTCTAGTTAGTGTTTATCACAATCCTCATAAGATGGAAATGTTTTCTGGTGCTACAGGCAGCAGTGGAATCACAGGGAGCTGTGTTCACTGTGCCCATTACTCTGCTTACAAAACCGGTTTCTCCTTGCAGCAAATGTAGATGAAGTGGGAAATTGCAGAAGGAGTTGAAGATGGATCCTGATTGTCTACTGTTTCACAGGAACAATTTTCCCAAGTGAAGCCCTGTTACAGAAGATGGGTTTTTGGAAGCTTTTTTTGTTTTTCATGTCTAGACACCTAGGAGTGGGCAGATCTTCATGCCTGAATTGTATACTGAATTTTGTGTTTGACACTGATATACTCACTGAACAGCAATTCTTTTTAACCAGCTGAAATTGGGTTGGTGTTGTCGTGGCTGCTGTGGCATCTTTGTCATTGTTCTCTTTCCTCTCTATGCAGCAGAGCCAAAGCAGCCTCGTGTTCTATTAGCTCCTATCCCAGTGCAATGAGACATTGCCCTTTTTGCTGCCAATATCTGCAGCCTTATGTTTTTCCTGTACCTTGAAACCAAAGAGTTTTCTCTCAATTTTACCTGTTTATAGGGCCCTCCTGGCAGCCCCGGCCCTCCAGGTGCTAGTGGGACCGAAGGAGAAAAGGTAAGTTGGGATGGGATGCACAGGAGGGATTTGGAAACACATTTATTAATTCTTCCTTGGGCCCCCAGTGCTGGAAATATCAGGGCTGTTGGTCTAGTATTTATCTCATTTGTGTATTACTGAAGTTTATATCCATTTAAATGTTTAACTTTCCTGGCATTGCTTCTGAAATGAGTACCAGCGGGTATTAAAGTGTGTCTGGTTATAGCTCCACTGCTCTTAGTTAAGCCCTCAGAGTGGGATTAGAAGGAAATAGAATGCAGTTTGGGTCAGAAAATATTCCTCACCTAAGAAATGTCAATTTGTTTGTGTAGGAGCTGATTTTCTAACCCAGGAGATGTAGAATTGACTCAAAAAGTGTCAATAAAATGACTCGGAGCCTCTTACCTGCAAAATAATTGTTCGCTGCACTCAGCAGCAATTTTGACCTTGTTATTTTTACAGTTGTTAAAGTTTTCAGGGCAGCCACATATTTCCCTCTCTGTTAGAGATGATGTTGTGCTTTTGGTATTTCCGACACAGGTCTTTGGCGTGAGTGGAAAGGCATGGTCATTTCTGGATTTCTTTCTCTCTTTCTCCTCCAGATAAGGCAGTGAGCTTATTCAAGAATGCAGAGATTGGAAGCCATTCTCTCTGTTCTCTCTCTGTAGTAGTGATCAGTCTTGAGTTCATAACATTTCATCCATGTGTCTGAAGCAACTGCATTTGGTGCTTCCAGAAGATGTTTTGCTCTTTGGTCCAGTACTTTCAGAGCAACTGCTGTGTGTCTCTTCAGTACTTCCTCAGAACGGGCTCTTTGTAGAATAGGCCAGTTTGTATGAGGCCCTGGGCAACCTGATCTAGCGGGTGGCATCCCTGTCCAAGGCAAGGGGGCTGGAACTGGATATTCTGGACAGGCTGGATTGACAGCCAGGGCCAATGGTATGAGGTTCAATAAGGCAAAGTGACAGGTTCTGCGCTTGTGTCACGACAATCCCATGCAGTACCACAGGCTGGGGGCAGAGTGGCTGGAAAGCTGCCTGGTGGGAGAGGACCTGGGAGTGCTGATTGACAGTGGCTGAACATGAGCCAGTGCGTGCCCAGGTGGGCAACAAGGGCAACGGCACCAGGGCTGTATCAGCAGTAGTGTGGCAGCAGGACCAGGGCAGGGATTGTCTCTCTGTGCTGGGCGCTGGTGAGGCCACACCTCAAATCCTTGTTCAGTTCTGGGCCCCTCATGACAAGAAAGACATTGGGGTGCTGGAGCATGTCCAGAGAAGGGCAACGGAGCTGGGGAAGGGTCTAGAGAATAAGTCATATGAGGAGCAGCTGAAGAAGCTGTTTTTTTAGTCTAGAGAAAAGGAGGGTCAGGAGGGGCCATATCACTCTCTACAAATACCTGGCAAAAGGTTGTAAGCAGGTGGGGGTCAGTCTCTTCTCCCAGGCAACTAGCAACAGGACAAGAAGAAACGGCTGCAAGCTATACCCGGAGAGATTCAGATTGGACATCAGGAAGAATTTGTTCACTGAAAGGGTGGATAAGCATCAGAATGGGCTGCCCAGGGAGGTGATGAAGTCACATTCCCGGAGGTGTTCAGAAAGGACTGGATGTTACACTTAGTGCTTGTGGTTTAGTTGACATGGTAGCGTTCAGTCAAAGGTTGAACTCAACAACCTTGGAGGTCTTTTCCAACCTTAATGGTTCAGTAATTCTCTCTTTAAGGTCCCTTCAAACCCAGACCATTCTATGACTCTATGAATAAATAACAAATACTAATTAAGCTTGTCTTAAGAGAAAAGAATATGAAAAATATGCTGGGTCATTCAGAGACCTACGTGAGTAATGAATAAATAGAGTGTGGAAGGAAGCTATGTGATCAATTTAGCACCAGTCTGTACCTAAAGTAAAGGATATATCTTCTGGATTCATAGTCTTAAAGCATAATACATGGTGGACTTTGCTGGAGAAAAATGGACTGGAGCAAATTGATAGCCTATATGACAATAAATCGTGGGAAAAGAGTGTAGCA
Source organism: Cephalopterus ornatus (assembly GCA_013396775.1). NCBI lineage: Eukaryota > Metazoa > Chordata > Aves > Passeriformes > Cotingidae > Cephalopterus > Cephalopterus ornatus. The sequence goes on along the minus strand of VZRE01013796.1, from coordinate 193,302 downwards.
TCTCAGTGTCCTATATACTATATAGTATGATTTGCTCTATAACATTACTTGGAGGAAGTTCTCACTTTTTGTGAAAAGTTATTTTGGTCATTAACAAATAAAAGCATTTTTGACCCCCCAAAAATCCATCCCTTTGGGGATCAGTTGGAAATCTAAGCATCAAACAGGTTTATTTGTGTGGACATCAAACATAAGATTTTTGAAGCACAAATCTACTGCTATGGTGCATCTAGTGTATCATTCATTTTAAGTCACTAAATGTCATTAAATCAATGTAATAACATCACAGTAATACGGACTGCAACCAGTTCTTGGATGTATTCCTCTGCAGAGCAGATGAGACAGTGTTAATTGAGATTGGTCTTGAAAATAAGAATGTACAACAGCAGCTGGAAAATATGCTCAGAGGTTTGTTTTTGTTTTGCATTATGTTATGTATTGTGCTGTGTGTTGTTGTGGTCTGTGTTATGTTTTTTCATTTCTTACCCTGCAGGGTGAACCAGGGCTTCCAGGATTGCCTGGCACTTCAGTAAGAATTAATTTTTTTTTAGCTTTCTCATACTTTATAGGCATTATTGCTTGAGAAGAGAAGGTGGAAGTGGGAGGTGTGGGGATCTTATCAGAAGATGTTCTTAAATACTTCTGTTTTTTTTCTAAACAAAAGTGAAATTCTGTGCAGTGAAGATTTTTGAGGAAGGAAAGTGATAGGTTCCAAGAAAGAGAAGCACTGCCACAATTTTGGAAGACTGTGAGTGCCTCCTCAGGACTTGAAGAGGCAATGAAAGCTCTCCTTAGGTGCATCAGACAGAGCAATACTGTGACAGGACCGTGTGGTTTCTGACAGTTGTTGAGTTGATCCCAAGTGGCCTTTGGTACATAGAGCCTGTAAAAATCATAAAAGCAAATGAAATTTCAGAACTGCGTGCCTTTGACATGGACTCAGTGTGAGAGTTGGGGCAGGAGAAGAAAAAGACAGTTTCTGATGAGGGTGAATGATCTTTCCTTGGCTTACGTCTGAAAAAATCCTGGTGGTTATAAGACAACCGGGACCTGATGTTCTGGAAGCAGGGATGAAAAAAGACAACTGAGAAAACAGGAGAACAGGTTTTATCTTTCCTGTGGCACTAGGTTTAACATCTTTTTGTGCATCCCTCCCTCTGCCTTCAGTAACGCCTTCACTGATGCCAGGGACATCACTGGCAGGGATGTAAGGATGCCCAGAGACTAATACTGTCTATATGAAGAGATCATCTCCAAGTGAATGGAAAAAGGTTTACCACGAAGTATGCAGAGGAGAGGTCTAGAACTGAGTTCTGCACGGGCTGGTAATAAAGCAATTAGGCAGTATCCCTTTTACTTGTCAAGAAAATAGGATTTATATTAGCAAATAGCACTCTTTGACTATGAGTTCTAAAGACAAAGAATGAGAAGCTCCCTGGTAATCATGGGAAAGGCAGCAGGCAATTACCTTACCCAGAATGTGGTAGAAAGTAAAGGAATGAGAAAAAGAAAACTATGAAAAAAACCTTCATTTTTGGGTAAGAACCTTTTACTGTCCTGCTCAAATGTGATATTAATGATGTGACAGGAGTTGCCAAGAAATTTTGAAAGATGCATATAAAAGCTGAAAATGAGCCTAAAGCTCCAGAAGGTGGGTACAAAACAGGCAGGGCATATCTCAAGCCAGTCTGCTGGTTATGTGACGCCTTCTGCGTTCTTGTAACTTAAGAGTAAAACAAGATCTGGGGAATTGACTGACTTGTTTATATGATGAGATAATGGATTAAGTTCTTGCTGTTTATGCAGCCACACAAATCACTTCATAGGTAACTGTGTCAATAGCTAACTTGTGTCAGCCTGAGCTGTTTAAATGGAAAACATCCCCCAGCCTGCATCAGGAGTTGAGGAGCTGTAGGAGTTACTGTGCATCTCAAAGGAACAGAGGGTGGAGAAAAATACCCTGGGGGGGACCATCATACCTTTGGCACCTTGTCTTTACTTTTTTTCATCCTTTATGACTCTACATTTCTATTGCAGGTACATACTGAAGGCCTAAAAGGAGAGGAAGTAAGAGAGATTCAGTATCTATTCTTTCATTGCAAGGATATTTTAACGCAATTCTGTTTTCTGTTTGGTTAGATTTTTCTTTAAAATAACACTGTAAAAGGAAGGTGGATGAAAGCATTATCAGGAAACTCCAGAAATAAGTTTTCCTGTTTACAGTGGAGAAAATAAACAAGAAAGGAAAGGGAAAAGGGCAATGTTCTTTTCAGAGGCTGTGAATCTAACGTGAACTAGGAGCATGAATTGTAGTATCAGCTACGCAATTATTTAAGAACAGAGAAGGGTTAACATTAAAGTTAAACTGTATTTGAGTTTTATGTCTAGTTTGTCTCTGAACTTGGGCACTCAAACTGGGGGGACATACCCACTGCTTCAGTCTGTTAGCCCTATATATTAAAGAAAAATATATAAATTTGATTTTGTGTAGGTAGGTGCCTAATTTGCATTTACCTGTTACTTAGTATAATAATATGCATCATATAATTGATCCTTTAAAGCCATTCAGAGCTGTGCTGGCCTGGGGGAAATGCCTGTTGAAGCTGTTCATGCAAGAATTGCTCTTCTCCACCACCAAACCCCAACCCACACTGTTTTATTGGAATACCCAGGATATCCCAGTGTCTTTGGTAGAGTTACTACCTTTAAAAAAAAAAAGAGCCAGTTATGGATAAGTGCCTGCTGAGTGTGGGTGGATCAGTCTGTGGACAGTCATAATGAGTGCTGATAATTCAAGTAGCCAGAGGTTTAAGGAGAAAACCAGCTGGTCCCTGCACTGTTTTTTTGGGACCTATGAGGAAAGGGGTGGTATAGGTCCTGTAAAGACAGACAACATGACTCATGTGCCCATGCACTTTTTCATAAATATATTT
>VZRE01013796.1:29556-190344 GCA_013396775.1 Cephalopterus ornatus | reverse complement strand
GTTTTTTTTTTTTTTTTTTTTTTTAAACATTTCTGTAGGGAAAGCCTGGGCCACGAGGACCACAAGGCCAACCTGGACTTCCTGGACCTCCAGTAAGTTGTTTCTCTCACTGTTTGCAATTCCAGAAGCTGGAACTCAGATTGCAAAACTTTGTATGCTATTCAGGCACTAAGATATTTAAACAGTGCCCACAGCCTGCAGTTTTCTTTATTGCTGAGAGAAGGTGTCCTGCTGTGGACGGCCACTCTTAACACAGGGAGGTGGCACACAGGACATGGGCAGACTTTGCCTTGAGGCTGTTGTCATGCAGAACCTCACTGTTTCTAATGTCCTGTAGAGCTGTATAAGTATTCAGCACATCTCACTCCCTGAGAACTTGAGAGCTGTCACATGATGAAGGTCAGGGAACAGTTGCTATCAAAGGCATTGTGTAGTGGTTTTTTGTGGATGAAAACTAAGAATTGGGTATGTGTGTTTAGGTTTCCACAAAATTTTTGCAACAATTAACACATGCCAGCATTCTTAATTTCAACTTAAATTGCAGCTTGTTTGAGTTATATTTTATGACCCAGCTCTGCAGGATATCTCATTTCAGATTGTCACTGCTGCCTCATTTGCAAACACTGTTTCATTTCTTTTGAATTGTTTGTTGTGTAATCACTACGGACTGGCTTTTGTAAAATTGATGACATTGTGAAGACGATTTTACTTAGGTAAATCTGGTTTGAATTATGTAATTTAAATATAGTTGTGTGCTCTGTATTCAGTCAGGGCATTGTTACTTTTCTCTATCTTGTTTTCTCATTCCCTTCTGCTCAAAGGACAGCGTAAGTATCAGGTAAGAGTCACCTAAGTAGCCACACAGTAATGGTAGCACAAAACATCTAGGAAATTGTTATAGAGTTCATTAGTTTCTCTTACTCTGTTAATTCTCTAAAACTTTTCACTTTTAAAGGGAGAGCCTGGTCTGGAAGGCAAGCCTGGAGTCCCTGGTTTACCAGGTCAAAGGGTGAGTTGCTTTTTTGATTTAATTTGGGGCTCAAGAGGCTGGGGACACCCTTCTTCAATGAGGTTTGCTGCTTTCACCCACTTCACATATACTTTTCTACTTATTTAAGGACCCTGGAGGCCCAGATCCTTTCCTGTCTTCCTTCTTTATGGTCCAGCAGCTTTCAGTATCTCTTGGAGTCCACAGGTTGTCTGCAGTGTGGTTTCTTTCCTTCAGAGTGCTTTCCTTGTCATTTACAACTGCTCCATACTGCCAAGAGGATTCTTGATATGGCTCTGAGTGTGTAAGGCCACTAGTAATGTGGTCAGGTTGAAAGTTCAGAGAACCTTTTGTTGTCCTGGAAGTCAAACAAGTGCAAATGCACTTGCAAATACTTAATGTTTTCTATTCTGTTTAGTCTGTACTCAAGGAGAAGGTCCCACAAAATGGCAGCTGGTGAACCATTCTCCATCAGGAGCTTAGTTTTCCTATGTATGAAAAAATATTGGATTTTCTCTGACACAAAATTATGTCTTCAAATAGTTAAGTACTGCTAGAATGTAAGTTTCATGGTGGGCCTGATGTTAACACATTCATGCTCTGAACCTGCCTTTCCTTGCTTCAGCCTGTTCCTATGAAGAACATGTCACAGCAGATAAGAGTGGAAGTGAAACACCTGCTTAGCCTTTGCGGAGTCAGTCACTTGGGCCTCAGTACTGTTTGATGGGTCACTTTTTTTAAGTAGTCACAGAGACTTGATCATAGCTCATTCTTTAAAGGAGGTCATGGGGTCAGTGCTGTCAACAGACTGAGTGTGAGCATGGGAGGGTGATGGGCGAAGGACAGTACAGGGAAGGAATAAACACCTTGGTAAGTGTTTTTTTAAAGACTTTTCATTGGATTTCATGCTATTAAATGGAGCTGTAAGCATGACTTTTAGGAAACTTCTCCTTGGGAAACGCTACATGCAGTCTTGTGTCAGCACCTCAGTGGAAAAGGGCATTTACTTGCTTTCCATTACTTTCCCAGTCCTTAGAAAATATCACCGTAGCAAATCTTTGTGCAGGGCTTTGCTCATGAGTGGGTAAATTCAGAATTGTCCTGGTTTTAAAGCCTGCTGTTTCTTGAATAAGATTAATAGAGCATATTAGCTGGGTAAAGGACAGTGATCCGTCAGGATCTGCAACAGAACAGAAAATGCTGCTGCTAATGATCATTTGATTAGAGATGTCATTTGATCCGTACTGTCTTCAATTTTTTTCCCTAGACTCTGTTGTGTCTGGCTAGTTAGACTTCTCCTAAGGGTCTTTATTAGTCACCAGGCATCTTAGGTGAATGGATATATTTTTTAAATTAGAGGCCATTATTTAGTGGCTTAAAACATGAGATGGATCAAAGTCCTGGGTTTGGTGGATCTACATAGCTCTTTTTTGGGAGCAGGTAACACTTCCAAACTGAACAAAGCGAATGGCCTGTGTTCATTTTATTAGTCAGCTTCTTCCAAGTGCCTGGCACTTGATGTCTGCATGTTGACAACAATATCCTCAAGCCCACACTGGGGGAAGAAAGTTGCTTTGCTGTTCTCATGTGTCCTGTAAGACCCATGAGTGACAGACACTACTGTCCCATTTTTAGTAAAACTGACTGAAAAAGAAGTAAAACTCTGAGAGACTGTTTTCATTTTAGAGTGGTTTTGTGGGTTTTTTTCCCCCTCTTCCTTTCCTTCTCCTTCTTCTGTGAAATTGAAGAGAATTGAAGTACTTTGATTCTGCTCTTGAGTATTTGACACCTGATCTACTGAAATATCTGTCGGAAATAAACCAACTCCTTTTCCTGATGAACACAAAAGGTGCAGATGTATGACCTGCTCCTGGAAAGCACGCAGATCTTTGGGCAATCCGGCTTAAGCACAAGGTTCTTCTGAAGTGTAGTGAATGACTTAGATTTCAAGAATTTGCCTCTCTTTTAAATGATACAATTTCACTCAAGTGATTGAAATTTCAAGAGGAAACTAAGAGAAAACATCTATCTTGTAGCAGTAATTCCCACATAGGCATGAGGTAGGAGCTAGACCATTTTGAGTTTGATGTGCTGGACTGTATCTTAGTTTTTGCATTGTCAAAATTTTTCCAAGCTCAAGGTATAATCACCACAAAACAAAACAGAAAAATACAGGAGTCTCATAGGATAGGAAGAATAGCCTTATGAAAAGAAAACTAATAGAAAATATCTTTATAAAACAGTAACCTTTAATGAATGTCCTTCTCCATGTCTAAGACTCCAGTGTACATGAGTCAGGCAGATAAGTAATAATATTTATTCCCCTTTCATCAAGTTACTTCATGCTTAAAATAGTTCATCCAAAGCACAGAATAAAAGTGAGTTGGATGTAAAATCAGAAGTAACTTAGAAATGATATTGTAAGATCCTTTTTTTGTGAGCTAATTGCAAAGTTTGGTGTCACGGTCTGTCCGTTTGGAGGCGAGAAGAACGAGCACAGCTCCAAGAGCAAGTTACAAAGCGGGGGCCTCTGCATCTTTAATTCAGTTGTCACGTTTCAGCAGGTGTTCATGTGTATGTGTCCACATGCCCTGAATGTTTATTCCTGAAGTCAGAACACCACAAAAAAAGCTCAACAGGCTTTTCTTGTCTCTTTACAAGTAGATTACAAGGCTTTGAGTCTCAGCAAGTGCCACATATTTGTTTTAGAGTAGAACCTACAGGATTCTGTTAAAACTGGGGACTACTGGGTTCAGGGCACACCCTCCACGCAGAGGAGAAGTGTTAAGAGCACTTGTCAGCACAGGAAAAGTTTATTCCTGTTAGCTGTCATGGGACAGATAAAGTTGACAGATAAAGTTAGCAGATCTCTGAAGGGCTGCTGAGCTATTCATGTGTTGGATGGTGGGACAGAGATACAAGTATTTCAGTTTACATTCTTGACCCGTCTCTCTCCTAAGTGGGTTGTTGCATATGATGTTCCTGTTCAGGCCAGTCACAACTTGAATTCGGCAGTCAACACTTTCAACTCTTATTTCTCTGTGTATGAACTCCCCTTGATTAGAAACACCTTAGACTTGCAGGGTCCAAGGGAAGGAGATAGTTCATTGGTAAGTCCAAGGGGAGAAGTGTAAATAATCCAGGAGAGAGAGGAGAGAATAAGTTTGCCCAGCAAATTAGGTAAACTATTTGGAAGGAGCCAGTCCAAGATATGTTCTCTCTTGTTGTCCAGAAGTCCCTATAACCCTTTACTTTACCACAACAGCCCCAATAATCACCCATAATCTGGCCGAGCCTGATGGTATTTTTGTCCTCAAGCTATGGAGATGCTCTCACTTCAGAATTTACTGTTATCTAATGCATACAGAGACTGCAAAAGGCTGGTGCCTTCAGGGACCTCAAACATTGATTAACACTGCTGGACAACTTCTGTCTTCTCTAGTAATGTAGAGATAAAAAGACTGTGTTGAAATGGATAATCCTAGCATCCCACTAGGTTACAGAGGAAACAGTTGGCATTTATGCTAGCAGTCATATTTGTTCACAATTAAGGATGTTTCCTATGTATTTGGCACTAAATCCACCTCTGTTGCTGGGGCCAAATGTCAGAGAAAAACATGCTAAGAAAATATATGGCCATTCTGGCTATTGGGACAGCAAGGTGGCAAAGAGTCTTGGGCTATGATACCTTTCAAAATTTCCCCTGTAGCAGAGTGGAGACAGTATTTTTTCTTGATTACCTGTCTTCTGTATATTAGAAAGATACCTTTCTGATTAATGGTTGTGTTTATATTTATTTGTGAGTGCTTAAATTGTTCAGATGATATTACCTGCTCTGACAAAGTTCAGCCGTGCAGGAATCAAAATGTAAGCAAATTAATAAAATGAAAGAAAAAGGGACTGATGTTGTACATTAAATCCAGAGCAAAGCTTTTATTATCAGCGAGGTGAAGACATCCATTTCCAATAAAACACATTTTTAACTGTGCTGTTATTCAAATTACTGATGAAGGCAAATAGCATACATCATGTAGTCGAAGGATACACAGTCTTACACACTTAGCAGATTCTAACTATAGGTAACAGAGCATAATTGCTGGGTTTCTCTGTCATGTTATTAGGAAATGTGACATTTCACTGAGCTTTGCTCCCATAGGTGTAATTTCTCCCAGCAAGTGTCTCTGTCCTTCATATATAGTCTATAATAACATGGAGCAAATCTGTTATAGTTTGATTTTGGCCATCCTGTGAGTGGCCCAAATGTCCCCTTCACAATGGGAAACCACTCTCAGTGTCTCTGGCAGTATAATTATATGTTGCTTTAAGGGATTTCTCAGTGTTTGGAAAGCACCAAAGTTTCTCAGCATTATACCCAAGGAAAGGACAAAAGGCTCCTCTTGAATCTCTCACTGCTGCCACAGATTAGCATGCCCGAGAAACAGTATGGAAGCAGGACAGTGGGTTGATGGGACATGAAGGAACCGATTACACTGTGCTTTATGTTCGCCTCAGTGTTGTAACTGTGGAACCAGCCACCTTGACCTGTAGCTCCCACACAGCCTGGAAGCTGGAGGTGGCATGCAGGGATACTCATCTCCCATGTCTGGCTCCACACACCACATCCTCTATGCTCTATCCAAAAGCTTATTTATTTATTTAAATGAGTTTTTTAACAGTGTCCTTTGCATGGCCACCTTGGCAGTTGGCAAAATGAGCATCTTTAACTTGAAAACTGACGTTGAACCATGTGGTGATGTGAGTCGTCAGGGTTAAAAAGGGGTTCTTTTTGGCTTTGACAAGAAAAGAAATTATGGATGTTGGGAAAAATAGATGGAACATTTATGAATAGTGGATGTGCTTGAGTATATAATGCAAGTTTTTATTGGTATCAGAGTTCTGGAAATTATTATAAAATCCTTCTGATACCCAAGGACCCTATAATCACTCCTTTAGTTTTCTTTTTATATTCTTCTGCATATGACTTCTGTTTTTTGTCAGGTTTTTGATTTTTTTAATGATAAAAATCTGACACACTAGCTGATGAATCTCAGTCAATACCAATAAAAATATGACAAAAACACGTTTTGCTTGTGATATTTTAGGTTTTTCATTCAAGTCAGTAGGAATCTGTTTCATAGGATTTCACAGATTATTCTGAGTTGTAAGGGACCCACAAAGATCATCGAGTCCAACTCTTAAGAGAACGGCCCATACAGGGGCCCACAACACTGATGTTATTAACACCATGCTCTAACCAGCTGAGCTAGTCTGGGGGAGTTGTTGTTCATAGATGTTGTTTCTGGACATATTTCAATAAAGAAAAAATAAAGGGAAAATTGTATATATGACTCTTAAGCATCTGTATGACCATTCATATCATCAGTGACGTGAAACTTGCTTAATTATATTTTCCTCCAAGAAGAAAATCAGTCTGAATTAGAAGTAGAAATGAGGGAGAGCCCTTTTTCTCTGTCTCTCAGACATTTACTTGACTCCTCTTGTACCCTCCTAGAATATTAGTAACAACCTCAGAAGTATTAATTATTCAGTGTCTCTTACATACGAGGGAAGAATAGATAATTTTTATAAAATATGTGACTTGCCTGAAGTAGTACAATAAGTCCACTGTTGGGTTAAGGAACAAACCCAATCTCTGCCTTAACTTCAGTGCTACTCCGTCTTTTCTTTCTCATTTTACTCATGTAGGATCTTTTCCCTTTGAACTATTTGAGGTCAAACCCATGGGAACACAGATGCTGCTGCATCTGTATGGTTGAACTCATCTCAAGGGTATACTCCAGGTTCTGGTGTATTCTTCCTTTGCACCAGCAAAGTTCTCTGGTTCCTCTGGAGGGTTCTTTTTTGTTTGCAGAGGAGTCAGTGAGCTCTGCCTCCCTTGGTGCTAATGCCAGCACTAGTTAGAAATACCTCACGGACTCGTGTTTCCCAGCTTAGAGATTGTGAGTCTTTTATATTCTTCTATGCACAGGAGTTCTTAATTATTTTCTTTCTTAATGCATTAAGCAATGCAAGGGACAGAAGGGAAACTGCTTGGCTTTGTTGGGGATGGGTGAAGAGCTTGACTGCAGCAAGGAAAGTGTCTACACTTGGTACCTCCCCTGGCTGCACCTTATTCCCTGATCCTCTGTAGGGAGCACCCAGATGGGTTTGCAGGGTGTAGGAGATGCCATGATGTGCATGAGAATAGCCCTCAACTTTAGGACCATTTCCACAATCTGGGAGATACAGAACTGTCAAATACAACTGGAGTTTCACTTCCAAATGGTGTCTGTTGCCTTCATTTCTTCTTCTTCATTTTTGTGATTTGTGTACCCACATTACGATGATTTACCAGTTTGGGGGTGAAAGACAGAAAATTCAATAGCAGTCTTTGGTCTGTTGTCTAATATTTGCTCCTCTGTTGAACATGCAGGGTAAAAAGGGAGAACCAGGATTCCCAGGAATCAGTGGTCTGATCGGCCCTCAGGTAAGCGATGATTTCTTCATTTTCATATAATATGTGGAAAAACAGATTTTTTGGAAACAGGTTACTTGGAATCACAATGCAGGATCTTCTCCTCGGTACCATATTTGAAGCTGGTGTTTTTCCTTTAAGACCCAAATAATTTATCCTGTTGTGATTGAGAGAATGTCTCTCTGGCAGCAGTTACTTTTACCTTCCACAGTTTTTCAGCATCTTTGAACGGGGACCTAAGGAGGTGTTTTGTATGTGATTTCCCCACTGCTTGTGCCTAGAACAGCATCATTCCGAGGGGAAAGCACTGATTTGTCTTTTGTAATATTTAGGACAGTGTCTCAGCTAATTGTTGGCTGTGTGAATTGGCAAGTGCAGACAGACCTCCTGTGCTGCAGTCTTGAGGGAAGAAACAGTTTAAATATATTTACAATTCAGAAAACACACCTTGAGCACTGGTTTTGTGGCTTTTGACACATTTCTACTTGTTGTGGAGGAATAAGTGTTGGTTTGTTGAGGAAGGTAGAGAGAGGGGCCTAAAACTAAATGTTTATTCTCCGTATGAGGAAGGGGGATGTCTTCAGTTAATGACCCCTTAGCTCCTTTGTTTTAAAGCTTTTGACAAGTTAGTGCTTCAAATTACACCATCTGTTCAACATCATAACATCATAAGGGGAAAATAGTACAGTGTGTGTCAAGAACCGTCAGAGAGGATTTGGCTCCACCTTAGATCTGCCTTGTGTCATAATAATACTGACACCTGCGTCTGGCTTGGTTTCTTGCTAACTTTGTAGACAAATTCAGCTGACCCAAGTCACTTTGTAGGGTCACCCCTGCAAAAAGAAAAATGTCTGTGGGAGCGTCCTCAAGCAGAGAAGACAGAGCCTCACACTGAGCTGAGCACTCAGGATAAGACTTAGCGTTTCATTCATTCCTTTCTCAACGACAGATTAAAAACCTGGGCTTTGGCTTTAGGACTCTGTTTCAATAATTGATAAAGTTTTGGGCAAGAATGACAAACCTCCACTGCTACAGCTGTTGGTGATGTATTGCAACAAGCAGCACTGCGTCGGACAGCAGATACTGATTGCTCATTTATTTCCTCTGGCAAGTTGTGCCCTTGTAACGAGGATAAACAATCTCAAAATGGCTTGTGTGGCAGACGTTTTGTAATGAGCTGTTTTCACATGTCTGTGGAGGATGTCAGAGAGGCAATCCAAGGGCTTGTGTCCGTCCTTGTGCAGGTGAAGTCCATTGTGTCCAGCTGGGAACCTTGACCTGCAAAACACCGCTTGATACTGGTTTACATACTTTAAGTTTTTTTTCTTTTGGTACAGTATCTAGCTTGCAGGTATTTCAGCAGCAGCCTTCAAGAGGAATGAAGACAGTACTTCTAATGAATTTAAAAGATTTTAGAATCACAGAATATTTTGAGTTGGAAGGAACCCATAAGGATCATTGAGACCAAATGTTAGACCTGCACAGGACAGCCCCGAGAATTACACCATGTGCGTGAGAGCACTGTCCAAATTCTTCATGAAGTCAGTCAGGAGTCTTGAACTCTTGGATCATTGAGTCCAATTCCCTTCTTTGGTTTGGTTTGGTTTTGTTTTCTTTGGTTGGTTGGTTGTTTTTTTGCTCTTTTTTTTTTTTTCCCCCATTGGAAAACATTGAAAGGTCCTCCCAAGCCCTCTGACACATTGAAAAGGCATTTTCCTTCATTTTGGAGGAAGATTTTTCTCCATGTATTATTTCTAAGATACCTGACAGTATTCATCCAAGTAATGTCACACTTTCTCAGCTCAGGTTCCCTGCAATTAAATATATACATGCATGTGTTAGTAATTTTATAAATGTATCTAAGAAAATTGCTGACATAATATTAGGTAATTTTCTTTTCTGCACAACCTAAATAAAATTAGCAATTTTTAGCTTAATTAAAACTGCATAGAATGCTAGCCCCATTGAGGGATACCAAAATTGACTCTTCCTCCAAGCTAATTGCAAGAAAGGAAAAATGTTGTTCATATTCCTGCAGTGGCACTCTGTTGTGGACATATTACTGCAGATTTCCACATTTCTCTGCAGAGAAAATGCTTACATTCAGTTTGTGACAAAACTACTTTTCAGCTTAATGGCACTTTTTGTGGCATTAGATTTTTACAGCATTCTATCAGCATTTTTCTTTTCTTTTTTTTTTTTCTTAATTAGACTATGCCCCAAAAATACCCAGGAAGAAAAGTGGTTTTACTTAATCTGTGGTTACATGGCTATTTATTCAAGTTATGTATGGAAGCCTATGTCAACTGTTCCTGTGCTGTCTCCATGGCATTGAGAGGCAAATGATTTGAGTTGGCTGTACATAAATTAGTTTATGACATGAAAACAGTCTCCCTTTCCACTGCTGTTTTAGTTGTAAATATACTTTTGTTTTCTGACCTGATTACCCTCATTGATATCTGTCTGGGCAAAAGCAAGGAGTGGATATAGGAGCTTTAGAAGGCACCTTGTTGCTGAAGGACATAGAAAAGATCATCTGTAGTTATTATCAAGAAGTTATCAAGAAAAATACCTGCAGTCATGCTCGGTCCAACTGAGAAGCCCCAGAAGATCAGGGAGCTGTGCAAGAGAACTGACCTGAGGGCTACTCTTGTGAGTTCCTTTCAGGTCAGGTTATTCTATGGTTCAGTGATCCAGTGATGAACTGGAGTTGAGATGAGTCAGTCCAACTCTCAAGGACCATTTGAGAGCTAATTTGTCAAATCCTGAAGCAGTATCTGGGAGGCAACTTCTCAACTAGCCTGATGTTAGGGGTTGTTTTGTGACAGTAGAGCAGCCCCAGCTTTGTCTCTCTCCTTGCACACACCAACTCAAACTAAATTTTAGGCCAAAAAATGTTTGAAAATATTTAATTTTCCTTCCAAATCAGCTGTGGTGGTGAACTTGTCCCTTTGCTTATTTGCTCCACATTGTCTAGTCAGCAGCCCCAAAAATATGCATTTGTTTTCCAGAGACCTTTAGAAATGGTGCATCTTGCAACATAATTAAGCCATGGAATAGACACCTTGGGTATTTTTTCCCCTCTGGATGTGAATGATTTCCTGGCAGCAAGGACGCAGACATCTGAACTTATATTGTGTTTTTGTTATTATTATTTATTTACACTGTTTTAGTGTCCAGGAGCCTTAATCATGGGCCAAGCTTGTATTGCAGTAGGCTGTTCAAACGCAGACTGAAAAATGAGCATTTCTGTAAAGAGCTCTCAGCTGAAATAGATGGATGGGTACCAGGCAGGGGAAAACAGGCTGTGCATTTCTGCATGGCCGCCTGAGATCTCGGCACACCCTGTCTATCCCATCATCTGGTGATGGGAAGAGCTCAGGGAAGGGCTGGAGGTGGGTGGTGAGGTACTTTTGCAAATTCTTTTCTAGGCATGAGGGGTATCCTGAGGAGGAAGGAGACCTGCAGGCAGGCAGTGCACACTGAGCGAGCCATGAGGGCTGTGCTTGCAGCCTCAGCAGGGAGGGGAGATGATGCTCCAGTGCAAACCAAGGGCTCAGACACTCTGAGGTGTATCATGGAATTCCCAGGCCTGGGGTTCAGCTCCAAATGCAAGCCCTTGTTGGGTTGAGGATGGCAATGCAGGTGTATGCTCCTGTTGATGAAGATTCAATTAATACCATCAGTGGAGCCTGAAACTCTCCTAAAACATGCACCTACAAAGGTCCACTGAGCTACTTTCAATTCCTCGAGCTGATCAGGTACATTCTGACCCCCTGTGAGATGTCAAAACAAGCCAAAACTCTTTGAGATTTAAACAAAAATGTCATTCCTCACCCTTGCAATATCTCTGGGCTTTTATTGAGTTTTGCCTTATGCTAGATAACCTGGTGGTATAAATAAGACTTGAGAGGAAGACCAGTACAAGCTGTACCTATTATGGTCATGGCTGGCAGTGATTTAATTAGTATAGACTTGTCTGTAGGGTGTGAGCTCAACCCCAGCCTTTCTTAAGTAATTCAGGAAATAAATGATCTCCTCTGAAATGCATGGTGTTCTTAATGTCAGTTTTATAACGCAAGTTAATACTACAAAATGTAAGAAAATGATACAGGCCCCAGCTGCAAACTCAGATTGAATGCAAACTTTGCCAGTGCTGCTTGAAATTAGAAGATATTGCTCAGGGCTATCCTTAATAAGAGCTACACCTTTAAAAAAAAATAAATAAAATAAAATGTTCACCTGTGCACATTAGTAATAATGCTGAAACAAAAGACCTTAAAGGAGGGTTTTTTTGTTTTTTTTTTTTCATTTGCTGCTCTGACTCAGTAAACCAACTCTAAGCAAACACACAGGGAAATAAATCTTCCTCTGTAGACAAAAGAGATCACGTCCACACCTTATATTAAGTGATGAAATGAAACAAATACTGCTTTTCACTAGAAGCAGAAAACTCTCCCGGACAGACTGCTATGTAGAAAGTCAACTTTAATCACTACTTTTACAGAACTGCAAAAACAGTTTAGAGAATTTTTTGTTTTATTTTAAATTTAATGTTGGTACTCCATCTGTTGCAAGACTGGAGAGCACATCCACTTATGAATTAAGACACTGACACTAAGTATAGGACATGTATTGTGAGTAAATACTCAGATCTGTTGGCTCTTTAGAC
The DNA here is from genome assembly GCA_013396775.1 of Cephalopterus ornatus. Taxonomy (NCBI): domain Eukaryota; kingdom Metazoa; phylum Chordata; class Aves; order Passeriformes; family Cotingidae; genus Cephalopterus; species Cephalopterus ornatus. The sequence goes on along the minus strand of VZRE01013796.1, from coordinate 178,209 downwards.
TTTTGGTTTTCAGTGTCATCAGCAACAGCTTTTTTGTGAATCTTCTTACCTTTGTCTTGATTTGTTAGGCAGGATTTAACAAAGTGCTCTAATGCAGCTGTACTGAAAATAATTCAGTGATAATTTCAATTTTAGATTTAATATTAGGAAAAATTTCTTCACTGAAAAGGTGGTCAAGCATTGGAACAGGCTGCCCAGGGAAATGATAGAATATCTGTCCCTGGGGCTTTTTTAAAGACGTGTAGGTGTGGTGCTTAGAGACATGGTTTAGTGCTGGCCCTGGCAGTGCTGAGTTACTGGTTGGACTCAGTGATCTTAGAGGTCTTTTCCAACCCAAGCATTTCTCTGATTCTATAATTCTGATTCACAGTAGTTGTGCTGGTGGATACTGTAGTGCCTGGGATGAGAAATGAAAAGCATATATGAGAAGCTGATCCCAGAATCCACTCAGATGCAGGAGAGGAGAAATGGAAAGCTGGAGTAGTAAGAGAAATAGTGAGACACTTGGGCTGCTCCACAAAACCATCTGCAACAGCCTCATTTCTCATGGGAAAGGAGGGGAAATAAAGGGAAGACGGCACAAAAACAATGGGAAAGGTCTGTGGGGTTTTTCTGAGAGGTGAAATCACAGGGAGTAATTTTTTTTTGAAGTGGAGATGAGCGCAGACAGTGGAGGGGAAAAGGCTGTCAGCTCCTTAGTTACTCATTTTGCTCTAATTGTAGCAGCAGACAGGATGCTTCTTCATGTCCCTTTTTCTAACACTGGTACACTGCTTAAAAAGCTCAGACCACAGTCTGTTTTAATACAGGTTAAGGGCTTATCTAAACCTTTCTCGTGGTGTAAGATAATCCAGTCATCAGCATGGAACAATATACAGAAAATATGTCTGTGCAGGCTTTGCCTCCAGAGGCAGGTATCTGGGAAAGCCATCAGACTTCACTTTTCATCGTGGAATGGCATTTGTTCACCTCCCTCTAAGACTTAGTCATCCCTTCTTTCATGGAAAAGAGATTTAAGCCTACTGATGGAGTCACAGAACAAAGTTTCTGTTCCTTCTCAGAGATTCCTTAGGGAATGCAGAACCTAAATCTTAATAGCTCTGCCTTTCCCGGCTTGTCTTTCAGCAAGGTATACCCTGGAAGAGCAGTGGAGCCTGGAGCACAGGCACAGCTGTTCCTCCAATAGGAACAGTGTTAGATTTCTTTCCTGAGCACTCTCCTTGCGTTATATCATCTAAGGAACGGGGCTAGATGAAACACAAGCCTGAAGAAATCCACCCCCTACATTGTTTCTGAAGATGTCCCACCCCATGGCGCACACACCTCTACACACTATTTGAATTTTAGAATGTAATGAGCATTTGAAATATTTTTTGTTTCAAAGCAACAGTTCTAAAATATTTTGCTTTAAACATTTTGATAAAACATCCATGTTTTGCATGTTTTTCAAACTGAATTTGTGTAATCCTGTTTTAGAATCAAGTTTTCATGTATCAGTTTTTATTTCAACATGTGTAAACCACATATCAGAGTTACCAGCCAGAAAAAAAAAGCATGCTGTGATTGTTTCCTTCTAGATCACTTTTAATAGGGCAGCACTGGAATCTGGCTTTGGGACAGGGGCTCTCATCTGTCTAATTCATCAAATGATCTCTGTAAAAGGTGACTGTATAAATCAGGTACTTTAATCTGGATTCACTTAAGAATGGACGCAAAGAATACTGATGGTGTGAGATTTATGAGGTGAAAATTGCACACAGTGCTGCTGCTGTAGTTTTATAGTGTTGAAGTTTTTTAAATACAAATAAATGCTGTTAGTTTTGTCCATTCTAATACTTAAAAAATATATTCTTTGCTCTGAATTATATTCAGAAGTCAGGAGAAGGCCTGGAATAACAGATATTTATATAGAAATGAAACAGAATTGCTCTGCACCGTAGCAAAAGAGAGGGCTCTATAAAGGACATTTATGATGTATTTCTGTCATTTTATGTATCCTTGTACCATTTTATGTATCCTTGTACTATCACTTGTTGTAGCCCAGGTTGCAGAAAGCAAGAAAACCGGTAGGACTGTACATCAATCAGCTGGAGCAGGCTGTCAGCACCCTGGGTATCTCCAAGGGATACTGCTGGTCATTGCATAAAACTGTTCTTTCTGTGCCCACCTCAGAGAAGATTTTATCAGAAGAGCTTCCCATTAGTGAATGTATTAGTTGTTGGTGCAACATGTGGTGAAGCTGTAAGCAAGTTTGGACTGGTATCCTGGGTAATTATCTCTCGGAGACCAATGGAATGGAATTATTAGTGCCAATTTAGGGAAAAGATCAGTGGGCTTCCTTTTCAGGACTTATGGTTGCATAAGGTTATTGCGGTCTAGAATATGGAAAGTCTAAGAGAATAATTAGAAATTGTCTTGTATAGTGAGAATACCAAGGGTTACTGAGAAATAGTTGGGATGAGGAGAATGTAGAGCCTAACATTTTAGGGGTTACACTGGTTGCTGACAGATGCTTGAGTAAGACTTTGCTTTTAGGTCAGATTGACACCTCTCAGTCTATCACTGTATGGGGTAAGTCACATCATACTTGGAGTTCCTTGGGTTGAGGCTGGGCTCTGCCTGGGATTTTTCACCTCTTGATAGAAGTTCCCTGTTGTAGGGCCACGGAGGACATGTGTTTCATGGTGGGAGATGGTTCACTTATTGGCAGAGAGAGCAAGAACAAAATTAAATTATTAGGAAGGAACCACTTGAATTGTCAAGGAAAGCCTGCAAAGGTAAATTTTGCAATTTCTTTCCTGCACTTACACCAACTCCAAGCTGAATGAGCTGGTTCTTTTTCTAAAGCTTTGCTGCCTTCTATTCCACTCACTCTTCATGGAAACCCCTTCCTGGAGTCCATACCTTCTGTAGGACCTCTCAGCAATGGCATGTAGAGGTAGAGGAGGGCCAAGCAGAATTTACGTGTCCCTGGGGTCTGAGGTCAATCCATCCAGTTGTGCCTACAAACAGTTGTGTCTGAGTGTGGTCTTCTCTCTTCTGCTGGGCTAATTTGGATTGTTGAGTTTTATTTTGAATGGTGAGGCCTTTTTTAAGTGATGGATTGTCTTGACCAAGTGTCTCTTGATGTGTCTAGAATCTGTAAGAGCAGGACCCACCAGCAGGATTCACCAAGAATTATATCATCAGCATCAGTGCATCCAAAGGCACTTCTTTCTGGGGATGTTTTAGCTGTGTTCACATCTGAGGCACTCTACAAGTAATTTGAACAGGATAACACAATGTCTGTTCCGAGCTGCAGTGAATGCAGGTCATGGGAGGCAAATGCATCTATAGGACCCTTTTTTGGTCACTTTGCCCCATCTATTGGTGAGAGGCTGTCTTAGCTTCTGGCTGAATTTTGCCAGTGTATTCTGTAAAGATCACTTACCTGCCACAATCTCTGCCAAACCATACCACAAATAGCTCCTTGTCTTCACTTTTTTACACCGTTTTCTTCTCCTTTCCACTACATTTCTCCTTAAGTGTAAATGCTAATATTGATCCTGACTCAAAATACCTTAATATTGAACGGTGACAGGGAAAATACTGTGTGGCCACTTTCTATCTTGTATCAACTGCTCAGTTTCAAATCTTTAGAGAGGGCTTGGGTAGGATGGGGGAGTTGTTTGTTGGGTTTTAAGTAAAATCACACCAGAACTTCCCTGTGTTGAAGACTGATGAGTAATGAAATCGTCCTGTTAGAAGAACAGAGTGAGTTAGCCTGGGTAAAATTTCAACTCAGTCATATATCTATTTCTCATATCCATCCTCATGCAGTTAGCTCAGGTCCTGGTCCAAAAAATACAAGAACACATGCTTTGTTCTGAGCACAGGAGAAATCCTGTCTTGTCTACAGGGGAAGCTGGCAGTAACAAACACCTCTGCATCTCAGGCAACATATTAAGGTCAGTCAAGTCTGGAAACAAATTTCTCAGCTAGGAAGCCAAATTTAACAATTTGCTCAATACACAAAAATAAATCCTTCTGTACATCAGATGGCTATCAGAGAGGTTTTTTTCCTAAGAGAAACAGCTGTTGGAGGAAGATGAGTAAGAATGTTAAGATATTTCCGACTGAATACGTCCATTGAAGCATGAGTTCGTGAGGACCTTTTACTACCAACCAGGTTGATGTAGAGCAACAAAATGGTGGTGCATTTGTTTTAAAACACTTGAATCACTGCAGTGTTTCTCTGGACACTTGGATTCATATTTTTACCCCCACACCCCAAAAGAATCCAAGCTCAAACTACAAGCCTGTTCCATTCATTAGTTACTTCCAGCAATCTTTTTGCAGAGGTAAATCATTCACTTTGAAGTAGCATAAATCAAGGTTAAATAAGACTGGATGCTCCAAGGGATCCCACTGATCAAGCTTTTTGTTGTAGGTACCATTAATGGCCTTCTGTCTCTTGTACTGGAGTGGAGAATGCAGCTCACTTTGCAGCACGGTGGCTTAAGCAGAAGATCTTATTCTTCTTGTGATCGTGGATCCCTTGGAGCTCGGTTTGCCATCTGGCATTTTTTGGGTAGAAGTTAATGAAATAAAGCTCAGTGCTTTTGCCCATTTCCTACAGGGCCCCTACTACACAGGGAAGGACCTGAGGCTTTCAGCCACTACTAGAGAATTTGATAAATTGGCTTTGCTTCCTCTCTTGCAGGGACCTCCAGGGCCCCCAGGCAGTGCTGGACCTCCTGGACCTCCTGGAGCACCGGTAAGAAAGCTTGAGGTTTCTTTCTTTCGCATCAAGGAGAAGAAAACACAGCTGGGGAGAATTTTGGGTCATGGTTTACAGAGGGAACAAAGCGAGGGCCTCTGGCCATGTGTGTTTTCTCTTATATTTTCTCACTGCAAAGCCACAGCTGGTCCTAGAGGACAGTTTCTCTGTGCTGAGCCTTGGAGACACGTCGGTGCTCCCTGGGGAAAAGTCAGTGTCTACAGGACTTCCTGCGGCAGAAACCTGACTGCCATGGAAGGGAAAACTGCACTTCGTGGAAAGCAGCCATCTCCAGAGAGGTTCCTGCTAAGGACAGAAATACCGATATATTTTTTTTCTTCTGATTTCATTTTTCAGGGACTGCCAGGAGAGATTGGAGTTTCTGGTAAAACAGGACCCCCGGGACCACCTGTAAGTGTTGAGGAACTGTTTAGCTCACCATTACCAAGCTCTCTATTACTTCAGATTGTTTAAATCTCAAGTCTGCTTCATTTCCCATACCTTGTCTGCACACCAGGTTTTAACATGGGCTCCAACAATTCTACCTTTAATGCAGACATTAGTTTCTGGTACCTTTTGTGAATAAGAATTTTACTGGGTACAGCCCCACTATTCCTACACAATGGGACCATGATATTTTCCTTAAATGATGCCTTTCAAAAGTCTTTGTGCATTTGACACAATATTGTTTTTCCAAACCTGGAATTTACTGAATCAGACCAAATAACTTGCGATTAAAATCTCAGATTTAGCAGAACATTGAATCTGTTGAGTCTTAAGTCAAGAAAGGTAAATTATTCAATACTTAGTACAGAACTGCCACCTACAGCCTGCAATGTTTGGGGATAGACTGACACTCAGAAAGGGAAAAAAGCTTTTTCTCACTATTTTAAATACATTACAGGCAGTAATTTTATTTCTTATCCTGTCAAACCATTCAGTCACTGCATGTTGTGTAATTTAATTTTAGGAGTCTAGGTAGTGTATAAGAAATTACCAATATTTAAAAGGAAAAATAGATGTAAAAAAGTCTTTATGGCTATGGATTATAGAGACTTATAGAGAATAAGTTAAAATGTAAGTAAGATAAGTAAAAATTTATTTAACGATCCATGGTGCATGAAAGTGCTTTATTGGTGCTTCTCTGTAACAACGGTGACATCCAGTGGTCATTCACTAAAACTAGGGGATTGAAAAAAGAGGCAAGCAAATATGTGCAATGTGAGAATTTTTGTGTGTTTTGAGTCACAGTGGGAAAAAAAGGTAAAACAGAATGTATGAGGTGGTTCTTCTTTTCTTAAACTTAGGTGAGTGACAGGAGGGATGAACTGAGAAATATGCTGAGTTTGATGATAACAATTTGAAGAACCAGCACTTACAGGTTATCATTTCCTCTTATTTAGGGGTTGCCTGGCAAAGATGGACTCAGTGGGCTTCCTGGGCTTCCAGGCCAAAAGGCAAGTGACACAATGCACCTGGGATTAAGCTGCTCACCTGGGCAGATCACTGGGGTGAGCTACCAAGGGCAGGCAGGAAGCTGGGCACATCTCCAGAGTCAAACACCCCCTCACCCATCCCACACTGCTCAGCCAACAAGGGAAGCCCCAGGGCCGAGTCAGCTGGTGTGATTGCACTGCCTTGAGTCCTTATGAAGATTCAGCTGGCTGTAAATACGGCAGGGAAGAGAGATCCTCTTCCAGTCTTCAACTACTATATCTTATTTGGCAAACACAGCTCAGCATTGCAAGCAGAGAAGCTTCTACCGTCATTCAGGAAATCCAGTGACTGGCAAGTCAAGACATGTATCCAAGGCATGAAGAAAAAGAACAAAGAACTGTAGCAGGCTCCAGAGATGTTAATTTCTTTCCTCCCTGAACAGCTGGAAAGAAGAGGTGCCATCCCCCTAAGCCATCTCTAGGTCTTTGTAGCAGAAAGATGGTTCTTTATTATGTTCTACTTTTTATGCCCTATATGAAAGCTTCTCTAAATGACAGATTAGGATGAGTTGTCTCCTCTGTTGTCTCTGCAGTGGGAGAAGGGAGATAGGAGATTTGGAGATAGGAGATTTAGAGATAGGATACACTCTGGTCTACCAGCCCTCCCTTCTTTGACACAAATGAGTGTCAAAGAAATGTGCCATATTATGGCTACAAAGGCCAAACTAGGCTTGGGGATGATGGTGCTATATTGGATTAAGGACAACAGCTCTTAACCTTCTATTGCCTTGGATTTCATTGGCAACAGCGTTCTTGCTTCTGATAGACAGCCCAAGTCTAGCAGAGTCCCCAGCTCCCATTTATTGATGAGTAAAGGTGAGGAATTTGGAGCTCACAACGTACTTCGGATGTTAAATAAACTTTGGATGTTACCCACAGCCCTTTGTAATACTTACTGCACTTCCCAGTTATATAGTGCATTTCAAACACTGCAGCCTCTGCTGTCCATGCTGACACCACTGGCGCTGGAAGATAAGTTTCAAAGTATTTACATAATGGATTCCGTGACCAAGATCCCAGTCCTAAGACTATATCATTTTTTTTCAAAACACTTTCTAACTACATATAGTTTGAAGAAACTGAATGGAGGTGTTGTTTTCAGATAATTCACTATGGGCATCTTTAATATAACAGTGGTTCGCTTTGTGTTATTCCAGAAGTTTTCCAGTAGGGTGACAGGTGCTGCAGATCTGATTGTACTGGAAAGGAAATACATTCCAGGAAGCATATTCTCACATGGTTCCATTTACACTCTTAGACTGATACTGAAGAGTCGAGCTAAAATACTCCTTACCATTGTCTGCAAACATATTGCACTTACCTGAGGAGTTTGAGTTTTGACTTCCTGTGTTCCCTGCAGGGAGAACAAGGGGAAAAGGGTGAGGAAGGCTTTCCTGGAAAAGCTGGGCCTAAGGTAAGGGATTTTATTTCATAGTTTGCCATAGCCACTGAATCAATCAAGGTGTGATTTTTGAAAGTCTAATACTGAAGTTAGAGGAATCTTACTCTCCTGAAGCTGGAGATAAGTGGATGAGCAGATGGGGCTCATTGCCTTTCAGAGTTCATGGTGTTCCGAAATACCAAACTCTATTTTATGCTTCTCTCTCAGGCCTGAGTGTGTAGGGAGATCTGACCCGGACCTTGTGTTGGCTTCCTATGTTCTGCATTCCCAAGCCACCAAAAAGGCAATTTCAGTGCCTTATGAGATGTTGTTAGAACAACATGAGCCAGGACAGCAGGGGACATATTCTACTAATGAGAGTGTTCTTACTGAAGGGTCAGGTCCTTACAGTGCTAAAGTTTTCCTTTTGTTCTTCCAGGGTGAATCAGGGAGCCGTGGCCAGCCTGGCGAGCAGGTGAGCAGGAAAAAATAGTCCTTAGAGAAAGGCCTACCTGTCAGAGAAATATAAAGGGACCACATGCAATAACAAAGCCATTTGCCAGTGACAAGATCTGTGTGTGTCACTTGCATCTGCAACTGAAGATGCAACAAGTGGGGGGATGAGACTCATGGTTGAAATGAGTAAAGCAGAAATTTCAGAACAAAAATGTGTAAAATCCAACTTTTCGTTATATCCTGGAAAAATGAAATCATCTTATTCCTGGTAAATGGGGAAGAATAGGAAGGTAGAGTGGCTTCAGTGCTTAGTTTCCTTCACACCTCGTGTTAACGCAGAGTGCTGGTTCTGGAATATGAGAACGTCATTTACAACTGTTTGATGCAAGAAGTGATGCTGTCACTTCTACCTTGTAGATGCTTGCTGACTGTTACGTAGTTATCTTAGTTAACTAACAGTAGATGTTAACATTGTCATCTGCATGTCAACTTTTCAACTGTAGCATGAAATTCTGTAGAAAGACAAGTCTGTATACCACAGTCTTGTATCTTAAAGTGTTGGGGTGCAGAGTATATACCAGCAATGGAAAAGTCTTAGAGCCACAGTCTTCTTACTCCTACCAGTCTCAGTCCAGTCTTCTGCTATAAAGACCAAATAAGAGGATGATCATGGCCCCTGCTCCCATGTTGGCCTGTGCAGTAAAGCAGAACATACACCACCAACTGGACTTGGAGGGAATAAGGGAAGAAGCAGTGACGGGAGTCAGTCTCTTCTACCACACAACAAGTGACGAAGCAAGAGGAAATGGCCTCAAGTTGCTTCAGGGGAGGTTTCAGTTGGATATTAGGAAAAAATTCTTCACAGGAAGCATTGTCAAGCATTGGAACAGACTGCCCAGAAAATTGATAGCCATTATCCCTGTAAGTGTTCAAAAAATGTGTGGATATAGGCACCCTAGTACATGGTTTAGTGGTGATGCTGGGTTGATAGTTGGACTGATGGTTGGACTTGATCTCAGAGGTCTTTTCAAACCTTAATGATTCTATGATTCAATGATTGAAGGAATAAGGCTCCAATTCTGAGGTACAAATTGAGGTTTATTGGGATAAGGGAGATCACCAGGGCATGGGCAAATCATTCCTCAGGAGCACTTTTATCAGGCTCCCAGGGAAGAGTGGTTTCTACACCTTCTTTGGTGTCATTTCGCTGTACTGGGCAAACAACCCGCCAGGCTTGCAGTTTCCAGTCAGGCTTGGTTCCAGTGCAGCAGAGGGTCAGGCCCCAACCAAAGCAATGCCCCTTGGTCAGAATCATCTCTCCACCCAAGGCTGCTTTGAATTCTAACACCACCTTCCAAAACACTTGCCCCTCTCTCCACACCATGGTGTTGTCCACACATTTCATAGATGTTCTTTTTTCTGTCACCTCGGTCATGAATTAGATACTGAGTAGTGTAGACTCTTAGAGGACTTCACTTTTTATATCCTCTGACTTTTGATGGGAAACAGCTGATAGCAGGTGTGTGAATGTTGTTTCTTCAATCAGTTGTACCCCATCCTCCAGAAACCCTTCTACACTACATTTCTGTGGTTTACTAATGAGAACATCATGTTGGCCTGTGTCAGATGTCTTACTACAGTCAAGATACATCATACAAATTCTTTCTTCTTATCTACTTGGTTATCTTGTCAAGGGAGAGAACTGGATGGGTTTGAAAGGATTATTTTTTAACAAATCCATGTTGGCTGTTTTGTGTTATCTGTCTTTGAACTCATACAGACTCACCGATGTTTTGCTTCAGGATCTTTTCAGAGGCCAAATTTACACCACATGTTTTTATTTTCCCTCCAAATTCTCCTTTTCTCCTTCCTTAATGTTAGGCCCTCTGATTGTTGTCCTGATCTCTGGCATCTCAATGTCATTCCCATCCCTGGAAAAGCTCAAGGCCAGGTTGGATGGGGTTCTGAGCAATCTGGTCTAATGGAAGGTGTCCCTGCCCAAGGCAGAGGGGTTGGAACTAGATGGTCTTGATGGTCCCTTCCAACTGAACCCATCCTGCGATTCTGTGATTCCATGATCAGCCAGGATTCTGCAGTGGCTCTGAGAAAGCACCACTCCCTCTGTCACCAAACGTCACTTCAAAATTCTCACATCTCCCTGATGTTCCTAGTTATCCTCAGTCATCACAGCACCTTGTTTCTCACTTGATTTTGTCCGCAGACTTATTTCACCTATATCACCATAAACTTGAGATAATTGTTTTAAAGCAGGGATCATCTTTTCTTAGTTCAGTTTTTGTACAAGATTTAGTGAATTTGGGTCTTGGCCACGACTGAGATCCTTTGTGATATCACACTACAAATGCAGAGAGGAGAATAATTATAAATAGGAAACCACATGGCTGTTTTCAGATGACAAAATGGGTCAACTTGGAGCTAAATTTGAGAATACTTGATATATTTAGGAGAAACCACATGACACAGAGATCATAATTACTCCAATAGCAAGTATTACAAAGCAGAAAATCAAAGGTAAGGTTCAAACAGAAATAAATCAAAATGTGCAAAAGTGCATCCAGAAAATTTTAGATCTGTTCTTCAGGTGACATCTTTTCTGTTCAGATTAATACAGTGCAGTTTTTACATTTCCAGACTACACTGGATCATTAAAGATGAAAATAAAAGTTAGAGTTAATTTCTTTAGCTGCTTTTGTTTGCTTCCTTGGTCCTACTGTAGAGCAGCATGAAGAAAATATGTCCTAAATTCCATGGCATCAGTTAACAGGTAAAAAGGAGAAGTCTTAACTGCTGTTTTATGTAATGATTTTCAAAAAAAAAGGAAATTATTTGATAATCAAACTAATCCCATTATCTCTCAGAAAACTGCAACTATAATCAATCCCTTGAGAAAACTGGGGCAAGGTCTGTCCCGCAGTATTCTAGATTTCATAACCTTCTTTGTCTTATTCCCAGGGCGAAGCAGGTTTTCCAGGTCGTCAGGGTTTACCCGGACTGAGAGGAGAAAAAGGAGACCAGGTGAGTGACTTTGAGGCACAGCTTCATCTTTTTTTGGACCGCTTGGCGTGAGGATGACTTATCTTGAATATCCCTAGAAGATCTCTCTTAGTGAGATCGCTGTGGTGAGCAGGTGATTGGCACCCAGCAAGGTCACCAAGTACCCCTTCCAAAAAGGTGTTTCCTGCCTAGTGACTGTTCCTACTTGCAGCAGAGGTGCTGATGAACAGTGTTTATCCTAAATGCAGAAGATTGTGACTGATGCCGTGCTGACTGTTAGGCAGTAGAAGAGGTACACTGTTCTTTAGGACTCTCTTTCAGAAATATCTGCCCTATTTAAAAACAGTAACGATTTTTGATAACAACAAAAAATCACAATTCCCCTCATCACTGAGCCTTGGAGAAAGCTATAGGTGGCTTGATTATTTTTTGATGGTCTAAATTCCACCCACATCCTGGTGTCTACTGATTCCCCTGGCTAGCTCCAGACCTCTGGAGGCGTCTACATACCAGGAAATATTTGTATCAGGGGCCTGACAGTAAATTTAGCCATGTAAATGAGGTCTGCACTCCTGAGAGCTGACCACACTCTTGAATGTGATCAAGAAGGATCAAAAATCAGCTGAGGTCTTTCCATTTAATTTAGTCCATTTTATGCATTATAGAGCATAGGACATAGAATATATTCCTTTGGACGTGTTCAAGAATAGATTGGATGGAGTTTGGAGCAACTTGTTATAGAGGAAGGTGTCCTGACCCATGGCAGGGGTTGAAACTACATGATCTTTGAGGTCCCTTCCAACCCAAACCATTCTATGATTCATTCTTTATACAATACTATAGAGATGTAGGTCAGGTAGCTCCCATTTGAATGTAGGATAAATGCAGTTTGTGTATGCACTTCGAGGAGTATCACATCATCCTTGTTAAGCATCTCACGTTCAGAAGGCCAGGTTACCTGGGCAAAATAGAGAGGTAGGCACCAGGGAAGGGGTGATTCAGAAAACTTTTATACAAACAAAATAGTAATATGAATATCCACTTTGGGTCTTAACTCCTATTCAGCTGCTTTTCTTGTCTAACTGGAAAAAAATCTGTTCTTTTTTAAACTGCATTAGGCAGTAGAATCTTCTACAAGAAAGTTATTTTAGGTTTGGTGCTTTCCTTTCAGTGAACTCAATTGATATTCACCGGTTTTGAAAATAATGTTGTTTTATGAAGCCATCTTCAAAATTTCACATTTTTAATTGCTTGCTCTACTTCTTGAAAGATAGGTAAGATAACTGAAAGTGTAAAATATCTTGGCGGGGCTGATGCAATCAAATCAAAATATGCATATTTCCTGCTTTCATTTCCCTGCTTTCAGGGAGAAAAAGGAAGAGATGGTTTCCCAGGAATGAAAGGTGAAAGGGGAGAAAAGGTAAGTCACTAAATGACTGTGATATTCCTTAGACAAGAAGAAAAAGAGACGAGGGGGCAGAGACAAGTGATAGAGGAGAGTATCTGAGAAAGATCAGAAACATTGGAAGACTTTTAACTGAGCTTTACAGAGAAGCAGCAAAAATAGCTGTGTGTGGGATGGAGACAATCATTTATTGAGCAATGCAAGCTGATGAAATTAAGGACAAATTCTTTAATTCAAGGAAACTTTATTTTATAATTGGCTGATATACATGAGTCTGGAAATAAAATCTAAAGAAGTTTTCTGTGCCTGCCTGAAGTGTGGTAGAACAATAATTTAAGGAACAGTCTGGGCTTCTGCCATCAAAAGAACATTAATTTTAGTGCAAATGAGAGAACTAGACAGAGGTAATGTCCACCAAAATTTACATTCAACCCCTGTGGACATGAAGGTGAAGAAGAAGCACTGACCTTGCAGATGTTTGTGGATGTATGGCAAAAAAATTGCCCTCATTATAGTATGTGGGTACCACTTCCTTCTTCCTAGGATACATCAGTCCTCAGTTTATCAGTGACTTTCACCATCTGTGGAGGTGACAATTCTTTCATGAGTTGACATCAATGAAGCCCCTGAATCTCCTATATCTGGGAGGTTGACTAGTATTGTTTGTATTGTTTCTTTGAAGTGTCAGGGGACTGATGTTTGTGGAGCACAGCCCACAGGAAGGTCAATGCCAGCTACGATGGCATTATGATGGCCATCAGACTATAATGCTCGTGGGATAATACAAGAGTATAGTTTTGAACTCAAAAATTTTGGGAACAACTGGGTTTAGAAACTTAAGTATCTGATAAAAAACAGGATTTTTTTCCCATCAATGAAAGAAGTTCAGCTAAAAGTCGGTTTTCAATCAAGATTTTTGATCAAATTTAATTTAAAAAGCAAATTAATCTCCATATCCTACACTGGACGGGGTAACTTCAGAAATGAACTGTGAAGTCAGATTAATGATAAAATCATAAAGTGATAAAGTCAACAAAGTGAGAATCCTGCATGCAACAAAACAAGGACAGCAGAACTTCTGACCAGAACACTGAGGTAAATTCCACACATCAGAGAAGTGCATCGGGATTTTCAGTGCCACTGAGCTGGTGGGTTGGGTTACATCTGATCTGGTAATGCTGCATCTTCTAACAGGTAATGCTGAGTTTTATTTGGGCATCTTTTTGTATCATTAGTTACGCTCTTCTCCTCTCTCCAGGGTGACACGGGCTCCCCTGGACCACCAGGCTTACCTGGAACAGTAAGTGAGATTGTGTTCAGTGCTGTAACAATATTCAAGGCATCATCACATTTCCTCTGCACAAAATTCCTCAGAAACAAATCTTTTGAAGTTTCTTACTTCTCTGCAGGAACTTTAGGACCCGTTTGCTCTGAGGTTGTCTCCCTTTGCAATATTAAGGTGCATTTTGAAGGTTGTGCCTTCCTTTACCTCTTTCCAAACAGCAAATTTTTTATATCCTTGCCTTGTGATAGCACTTAAATTGATTTGTTTAGGAGCTGTGAGAGCTGTCTGAAGAAGAACACAGCTGAAAACAGGGAGTACATTCCTGCAGATTTTCCAGGAGCTTTTCCCACTGGGATCCCAGGATAAGACTGTTTTACTCAATGAACTAGTAAACAGCAGCTTGTCTTCCTGGGGAACAATTCATCTTTTTCCAGGAAGAGCAAAGGGTTCCACTTCTCACTGACATGAACTTTTGGGGGTTGAGCATTGAGCTTCAGAGATGCTGCCCCCAGAGCCTCTCTGGCATACGATGCCATGCCGTGCTGTAACTCCAGAAAGATTCTCTCATCCCAGATTATTCTGGGTTCAGCACTGGATCCAACACACAAACCAGTCCCACCTGGCTGCACATACCCTTTCTGCTAATGAAATAATAAAAAAAAAAAAAAAAAAGAAAACCCCAAACCAAACAAACAACAAACACACAAAAACACAAACAAAAAGAACAAACAGAAAAACAAAACAAAACAACAACAAAAACAACAACAAAAAACCTCAACAAACAAACAAAAAACAAAACCAAAAACCAGGCCATTGAAGACACAAATTTATTGTTTTAAATATGAGCCTGAAAAATTGCTTTTGGGAGCCTGAGTGTAATTACAGTGTTGTTCACTGGTGATTGAACCAGCATCCACTGAATGTAAATACACAAACCTCACGGTTCCCTCCAGCAAAATACGAGTAAGCAGCTTGGAATAAGCACTATCATTGCAACCAGAGGACTGATCCCAGCCACAGATCCACCAAAAAATGGCGGATATCTGCTCATCATCTCTGCTCACCATAGCTGAATACAGATTATGGGGAAAATTTGAATCAAGGTCTGTTGATAAAAATCAAGTGCCTTGAGACCTTCAAGCAGCAATAGAGGAGGTGTTAGAATTTATTCCCTAACATTGGTTGGGCCTCTTCTGTCTGTGCCAAAGTGTGCTTCATGTAGGAAAACTCCATGTGTATCACACAAGAATGACTTGGTGACGACATAAAGGATAAGACTGTCTTAGGAAAGCTGGAGAAGGCAACTCACAAACACAGTGCAGCATGGCTAGATGTAGAGAAGACATGCCTGACTGCTCAAGTTCCTGTGTTTGTAAAGAGAAATAATTTCTGTTTCAGCTGTTAAAAGCAGGTGATGATTTTGACATATCCTCAGTTCTTCAAAGACTATTTTTTCCTCCTAAATTTATCGGCTTTGAAAAAAGATACTCTTTCTACAAAACTTTATCATTATTTTTTGGCTAGTCCTTCAGAATGACTACGTATTCTCTAAGAAAATGATGTTGAAATGTCATGTGCATGGTACAAAGCAGAGGAAGAACACACCCAAGATCAACCTTGGTGTCAGGAAATTTAATAATTTAGAAGATGAGTCCAAGTGGAAAAGTGAGCTGGAGATTAATAATAGTAAACTTGCTAAAAAGGTCAAAGATTTTTTTTTTTGTTCATAGTAGTGGGACCTACAGGATGTTTCTGAGTTTATGCTCATATTTCAAATACTCTAGGAAATGTCTGATATTTGTGGGCTTGTTTCCAAACAGCCAGATGTTACAATTTATAAGCCTACTGATAGATGTATGAGATGTGTAATCTGTAATGACAAGGAGAATACAAGCTCTTGCATTTCAAGAAAAAGAGGCAATCCTTAACACTCTGGTTTCTGTTCCAGACAGCCTTCTTCACCCCACACCCCAGGATTCCTGTAAGTAACATCTCCAATAAACATGGCCTTTGGTTATCACCTCTTGTATCTGATAGACACACAGCACCTTAGCGTTTTCTGAGATATTTAAATGCTTTCAGTAAAGAACTCAGCTTGTGTCTGGTTCTGGGCATCCTCACCATTGTAACCAGCCATGACGAGAAGTCCAAAGCTGTTCTGGTAAGAGCAGCATTTAAACAAGCAGTGCCTGGAATACATCTGTATGCTATCCCAGCCTGTTAAACCAAGCTTAAAATGAAGTTTCATTTTCCACTTGCAGCACATAGTGGGAGATAAATGACATCACATGGTCTTTGAATAAGTTTGTTATGGATCGGGAAGTTTTAGGGATGGCAGGGGTGGGCTCTAAGAGTGCCATTAGAAAGGAAAGCATATATGCCAGGTTCTTCAGAGACTGAGGGAGGAAATAAAGGTGTGAGGTAGTACTGGAAATAGAGACAAGATTTCTTTGATTAGCTTTTTCCCTTGGCCGATAGTTTACACTTATATATGTGTATATATATTTATATGTATATATATATAGTGTGTGTGTGTACACTAAGGAAATGTACAGAACAATGACACGTGGTCTTCGTAGTGCTACAATCACAAAAGCAGTTGTTTCATTTGTTTTGAGTGCATTGCTCTTGTAAATGAGCTGCAAGGCAGTAAGGAATAAAAGGCTTGAAGCGGATCAGCTGGTCAGTTTGCTGGGATTTCTCCATGTGCAAGAAGAATGTGGTGACACCTTCCATAGCATGGGTCTGCACTCAGGACTGAGAGCTTTGGGAGGAGAAGGGCAGCTAAGGGTAGTCACCTTTGACTTACAGGTCTGCAAATTAAAGTGTCAGAAGGTGGTGATAAGCCTTAGGAGAGTGTCATGGGTAGTGTTATAGAGGTGGCAGGACCAGCAGGGTGCTGAATGTTGTCACGCACTCTCCAGAAAACAATTCTTGCTATTTGCTTCCTGTTGAGTGTGTGGTGTATAATAGCAGGGAATTTTTCATATTTATTTAGGCTATTCAGTTAGAATCACGAAATACCCTTGTGGATGGGATAAGAGAACCAAAATAGTGGTCAGGTGTGATGCCTGAAAAGAGGCAAAAGCAGTAAAAGCTCCTCACTTTGCCTTCTGTCTCCCACTGCAGCTCGGCACAGCTGAGCCCCTACTGCATTTATTGTTCTTTAAGTGGCACAGAAATTACTAAGGCATAATTGAGGCTACAGGGGGCACTGCCAAGAGCAGTCATGGAAGCTGTAAGCCCTGCTCTGGCCCAGGCTGATGGCATCTGTTACCTGTCACTGTATCATTTCTGTGCATTGAGCTGTAGGTAAGAAGTGGGTGGTGGTGGATTCAGACCAGTACCTAAAGGGACTACAAGAGAGCTGCAGAGGGATTTTTGACATGGGCATGTCGTAACAGGACAAGGGGAAATGGCTCTAAACTGACAGAGTAGGTATTTGGAAGTAGTTCTTTACTATGAGTGTTGAGGCACCGGCACAGGTTGCCCAGAAAAGCTGTGGATGTCCCATGCCTGGAAGCGTTCAAGGGTAGGTTGAGTGGGGCTTTGAGCAATCTGATCTGGGGGAGGCATCTCTGCCTACGGAAGGGGGTTGGAAATAGATGATCTTTAGAGTCCCTTCCAATCCAAACCATTCTATGATTCTACAAAGATTCCTCTACCCATGTCTGTGGCTGTTAGATTTTGTGCTAATGTGCAAGTCACATACCAAGGAAAAAGTGGAAGAAAGAAGAATATTAAAAAAACTTCCTCACTTTACCTGTTGAATTACTTCTTCCCTTTGCAGTCTTGTTTTCCCTGGTAATATGTGTCCTTATTCCAACTCAGTAACACCATGCCTGTCTACAATTGTACTGACATATGTCTGTGCTTTGTTGTTCTGCTCTCTCAAAAGAGTTTTGGGACATGAAAGGTCATTACACAAAACAGCTTCCAGGCACAACCATACAGATTTTCAGCTTTGGACCCTTTGCTTGAGCCGCTTTAGGTGGCCCCGTTATCTTTCTGAACGACACTAGATGGCAGCAGGGACTGCCTGGTTAAAAGTTGTTCTAACAGGATGCTACTTGTAGAGTAAAATTCCTCCCATTATTTATGGCAGATGATAATATTTATTCATAATGCATAATAAATACAAGCATAAGTAATATTTATGCAGATACATTTATTTTGTCTGTTAGAGAATCATTTGAAAATGGACTGTGAATTCCCAGGTGTTGTAGAAATGATTGGCAAATAGCTGATGTGAATAAAATTCAAGCTGATTTGTCTGGCTCTGCATTTTGACTGATCACTATTCCTTGCATGTGTATGTAGCTAAAATCACTGATGTTCCTACTCTTCCTTGATTGCATAATTGAAACACTTTGTATGGTAAATAATGAATAAGTCATGATTGCTGTTGCCTGAATACATATGTTCATATCAATATATAAATGTGAGTATTCGTGTAGTGCCTGGTTTATTTCAGCTAGTTCCATAATTGTGTGCTTTCCTTTTCAATTTACAAAAAGCAGAAATATGGATTTATTGATTATTGTACTGGAGCTCAGGACAAAGCTGATGAACTTCTGTCTGAAAGCATCTTCAGTTTACTGTAAGGAGGAAGAAAAAGAATAAATTAATCCTATTAGCCAGTGATGGTGGTGCACAAAATAATGTACTGACATTGCAGGAGGGAGTGAAAGCTGCATAAATGTATGGAGATGTTAATAGAACCAGAGATCAGGAATAGCTGCTTAGTGCGCACCTCTGGAAGTGCTCAAGATGAGACCCTGAATACCCCTCTCTTATAGGTGGGATAGGGAACTATCTGTGTATGGGATCATATCCCCATCTGTAGGATGACATGTTTTCTATGAGGGAAACTAATTCTCCTTTTAAACTGAACATTTTTTCACTTATTATCATAACAGAACAAGAAGTCTAGACAGGGATCTCCAAGTCTTAGTGTGGGATGTCAGTTTCGATTCCTCGTCCTTAAAGTCCTTTGCAGAAGCTACTCTATGACAAGTGGATAACTGATTGAAAGAGGCCTCTTACCAAACAGGACTAGTGTGACTTCCAGGCATGGAAACAGCCTTTCTTTCTCTCTTTTGTCTTATTGTTTTATATCAGGGTGAACCTGGACCAAAAGGGGAGAAAGGAGATCGAGGAACCAGTGGAGAACCTGTAAGTACGGCCAAGGGTTTTTTCAGTTGGTTTCGAGCTTTAGCAACGAGAGGACATGAGAGCTGCCTGTTTTGGAGGGAGAGGATGGGACGTGCTAATTCCATATGGGCATGCCTCTTTCATCAGAAATAGCCCCAGTGGTTCTTGTCTTTTTACTGTGGTGTGGCCCAGCTAAATTGTGTGTTTGGCTACTGCATTTTTATTCTGGACTGCTCTTGTTCTGGAGTCCCCAGGAGAGACAGGGTCCTGAGCAGTCACAACTTCCGTAAAAAGCACTCTTTACTCTCTCAGTGGGAGGAGGGAGAATCATCTCCTTCTGCTCATGAGAAGAAAGGAGCAGTTTCCTTCAGCTCCTTCACCTCTCCCTCTGTTTTTGCAGGGATTACCCGGGGTCCCAGGTAAACAAGGTGCCCCAGGACCTGCAGGAGTCCAGGTAAGAGGACCCAGCTTTGAAAAGAAGATCTTTGACATGACCAGAGAGGAGTGCCCTCAAAGTCTATATCACTGTAAACAATTCTTCCCATATGCACCTGCAGCCCATTTCTTCTTTGTCATTGTTAAAAGTTCAAGGACTTCTGTAGAGGTATTTGCTTATGCCAGACATCAGGAGGAAAATCAGCTCAGGAATATGGTAATTCTGTAGCATGATCAGTATTGTCTGAGAGACTTCTTTCAGCTTCATGATCCTTCAAGAGGACACCTTGTACTGATGCCCCCGGTCTCACAGACAGGTTGCTGCAGTACATCATGAAAACATTGCAGAGGAGTCAGATTCAAGCCCAGTCCATTTGACCTTGAGTGAAATATGGCTCATGTGAAATGGTTGTATAGTCTCAATCATCTTTTGAATGTTTCTTGGCTCACACATGTTATTTCCAGTCATCACTGAGGTATTTTCATATCAACATGGGGAGGTGTTCAATCTGCCTTTGTATGTGCTGTGTCCCAGTCATATAATCAAAAATATTTGGGCATCAACAGCTTAAACAGGTTAACAGCAGTCTTAGAATTTGAAAAAAAAAACCTTAAACAAAACTATAACACCATGTAACTTTTAACTAACATCTGCTAAATGGGGGACGTTTCAGTGAGTAGAATTTGTCCTGCCAAAATTCTTCAGAAAGGGCCCCGTGATAGGTAGGACTAGGACAAACCTCTGCTCAGGGATCTATTTTGTGCATTT
The DNA here is from genome assembly GCA_013396775.1 of Cephalopterus ornatus. Taxonomy (NCBI): domain Eukaryota; kingdom Metazoa; phylum Chordata; class Aves; order Passeriformes; family Cotingidae; genus Cephalopterus; species Cephalopterus ornatus. The sequence continues at coordinate 158,054 of VZRE01013796.1, read as the reverse complement.
CTAAATTACTGATGTTTATATTTGAGAACTGAAGGCAAATCTTCCTCTGCGAAAGGAGGTGATCAGAGTTCAGCTAGAAATGAAGTAGCTGGGAGGCCTCAGCATAGGAAGGAGTTTCACCCAGATAAATACCTGCAAGTTTCAGCATCCTGTGCTGAGAAACAGCCTCTGAGCTGATCAGCCACCAGTAATTCTTCTTAAGTCTCAAGGTTTTATTTTTGTATTTCCTTTTCTTACTGCATAGAGAACCAGGAGCTATTTCCTCAGCCTTTAATGCCTCTGTGAGTTGGTTGACAGAAAACCATTGCCTAGCGCGCTTTCAGGCATCTTGAAATCTTTTTGTCTGCCAGGCAGTCCCCTCCCATGTCTAATTAGCTGCTATCTCTCTCTTCTTTTTGCACAGGGTGCAAAGGGGGAAAAAGGAGCCCGAGGAGAAGCTGGAGCTACTGGAGAGACTGTGAGTAACTGCTTCCCTCCCAGCGTTTTTTCCTGGCAGTAACACTCCTGAAGGGACACTGAAGTCAATGCCTTGCAGCTTTGGAGTCCCAGGCTACTTGGGCAGAGAGCACATCCTAATCCACATCTGGAAGAGTCATTGCTTGTGGGCAAACAGGCCCATCTGTGCCAAACAGATCAATGCCTCAGTCAGCCCAGCTTGAAATTGTGCATCTCTTATTGGTGAAATCTCCCCCCGTCTAACAATACCCTTTTCTGGGTGAGATGCTGGTGGAGCTGGTGACTGCACTGAGGTACCAGCCCAGCCCAGGAAGGCAGTTGGAGCAGGGAGCTGCTCATCAGCAGCCTGAATTGCTTTTTGATCATGGTTGCTTTTAGGCTTCCTTGTCAATTCTGATTTTTTTAATACCAGGTCATCCAGAGAACTCATCCCACAGCCCTTTTTGAGGCCTGTGTTTTAGGGAGCAGTGCTGTTGCCTGGCTCTGTGCTAAGGAACAGTAAAGGATTCCAGTCCCTTTTTATTATTTTGAGAGCACATAAGACCTTTGTGGCTGAATAAGAGGCCACAGACTTTCTTTGCAAGCAGTGAAGGAGGAAAGACTGAAGAACTTTTTGAAATAATGATTGAGATAGAGGATGCTTGTGATTAGGAGAAGGAGGGAATGGGAGATCCAAATTATGCATCTTAGAGCACTGAAATTTCTTCTGCCACCTTTGTGTTTGTGGTTTTCCTTCCTGGGCTGGTGCTTAGACATTAGAGCGTGGTGTGAATAACACCAAGGTCATAGGTTTGATCCCTGTATGGGCCATTCACCTAAGAGTTGGGCTTGATGATCCTTGTGGGTCCCTTCCAACACAGAATATTCTGTGGTATTGTCCCTAAGCAGTACTTAGACCCTAAACCCTGAACTGCCTATTCCCAGCTCTCTTTCACTCTTGGTTGAAGAACCCCTTTAGTACTTTTGGGGAGAAATATAAAACAAAAAAGGGCAAAAAACATCCCCCTTCCACCAAACCTACCCATTGGTTTTACTTCTTTGTACACCCTCCTGACATGGAGGATGTTAATGATATGGAAATGTAGGTATATACAGACACCCTTTTTTGCCATCCTTTCCCAGACTGCCCCTGCTCCAAGTGTTTCTACCAGCTCACAGATCAGCAATTGTAAATAACACAGAAATGAGGAAACCTTTAAACCTCTGCTGTGAGGAAAGGCAGAGAGAATTGGGGTTGTTCAGTCTGGGGAAGAGAAGGTTCTGGGGAGACATTAGAACCCCTTCCAGCACCGAAAGGGGAACTGCAAGAGTCTGGAGAGGGACTTTAGACAAGGGCATGGAGTGATAGGACAATGAGGAATGACTTTAAGATGACTGTAGGTGTAGATTAGGTACTAGGAAGAAATTCTTCACTATGAGAGTGGTGAGGTCCTGGCACAGGTTGCTCAGAAAAATTATGAATGCCCCATTCCTGGAAGTGCTAAAGACCAGGTTGGGTGAGACTTTGATCAACCTGGTCTAGTGGAAGGTGTCCTGTCCTTGGCAAGGGGTTGGAACAAGATAATGTTTAAGGTCCCTTGTAACACAAATCTATGATTTTAGGAAATATCTAAATATAGCCTGGTAATCCCAAACATAATCTCTACGGAGACATAAATCACCAAATATATGTCCTCTGCTGTCCCCCATGAATTTTTAGGGACACACATGGGCTTTCTCACCCTCTAAATCTTTCACCTGCAAATGGAAAAGACCTGTAATTCAGAACTATACACTCTGAATGGTTTGAGATGTTCATCTGTTTAGTGCAAATGACTGTTTTCAGGTTTTGTTGCCCAGAGCAGAGAAAGGTGGAATTTTCAACAAAGCATATTTTGTTGACCTACATTTTTTTTTATGATAAATCAACATAGTTTCCTCTGTTCTTTTGATGTTTCTGGCCCAGACTTTTCTTTCTGCATCTCAGCTAGATTTAGGATTTATTTTGGTGGAAGGTAACTTTAAACTCCCAAAGACAGCCTTCATCCATTTTGTATTGTTTCATTCTTCTTTACACTAAAAAGTTTCTCACAAAGATGCTACTTTTTGCTTTCTGCTTGTACAACACCTTGTCTCACATGAAATCCAATTTCCCTTGGAACATCTTGTTCCTATGGTGATACAAGTTGTGACTTACATATGTACACACATACTTCATTTTCTCAAAACAGGGTGTGAGTGGACCAGCAGGGCCCCCAGGCCCAAGAGGCTTGCCAGGAAATGTGGTATGTATGCACCAGTGTATTTGTTTTCCCATCTGTGTCCTGATTTCTGTATTTAATATATTTAGTTTTCCCTTCCGTGGGGATTACTGTCAGGTTAAAAGGCTGTGCTTCATTACACTAGTTTCTTATGATTGAATTGAAAGATCTGGAGACACCTGGGAATGATGTATCCATGAAACATCTCATATTCATTTTTAGCAGGAGGGAGGCATGGAGTGGCTTCATTCCTCACCAAAATGTCAAAAGCGACTTTTGCTGCCAGCTCTTCAAGAGAAGAATTTCAATGTTTATTGTCTCTCTGGTTTTGTTCTCTTTGCCTTGTTTTCATTTGTCCTTTCCTATTGTAAACATGACTTCTTGATACAAAAATAGCTTGGTAAATTCCCCTTTTTGTTGTGAAAGCATGAAGGCATTTGATCCTACAATGAGAGCCTTGAAATCAATGTGGTCTCCCCCTTACCTCGGTAGATGTTTAAGTTGTGCATGATAAAACTTTTCATGTTGGCTAAAAAATCTTTGGGCTAACTTTAATCCCAGCTCCACTAGTGCAATTTTCTTTCTGTTTCCTGGGGTTCTCTGGATTTAGCCTGGAGTAGATGAAAAACATCATTTAGACCTCATGATATAATGTATTTGGGAACAGTGGTTTAGCACAGAGGACTCTTTGAGCCAGACTTTATTACCTGAGCAATCAAGACAACCTAAATTGCCTTTCTACTAATTGTTAATATACATTTGATTTAATTGTATCAATTAGTGATTTAATTTCAAACTGAAAAGCGATGTTGAAAATTAAGACCTTTTTCAATTTCATATTCCGTTAAGCAAACTTCGATACCAATAATACCAATATATTACCTATAAAAGCTAATACAGTAGGAAACAGTTTTTAGTGGTGCAGAAAGGAAAATAATTATCACATCCATTCTGAGGTCAATCCAATCTTAATGGTGCCAAGACATGATTTCACATCTTAAAATGGAGTACCACTCCAAAATGTGTTTTGGTGAGTTAGGAAGTTACAGTATTTAATTTAGAGCTCTAAATCATCTATATTTTGACATGGAATCCTTTGAGAACTGCCAAGATGTGAAAAGGACTGAAAACTGAAATAGAGGATAAAATGAACATAGCTCTGTTTCCCAGTGTTTGGCTTTGGAGAGCAGGAGCCATAAAAAAAACAATATTGGGAGGATTTTAGTTTCTCTGATGATTGGGGGGTTGTTCATAATGGATCAGGAACTGCTGACGGTTTCACAAAATGAAATAGAAACTTCGTAGTAGAAGCAGAATGCGCAAATCTAGGATTAACTCTATTTCTGCTTTTGCTGTTCAGCTGCCCTTTGTATTGAAAAAAAATCCTCCTTTAACGACCCGGTACGCAGCTCTTCTGTGGTGTTCTCTGAATTACAGGTTGTCTGTACTGGGAAATGTAGAGCTGATACTAATCCTTGAAACAAATTGTACTGAACCCACAGGTCTACCCCTTTGCTTCAAGATCAAATACTGCCTACAAAGAAACTTTTAAGCTTTAAAGTTCTTTTCTCTCCAGGGTGTGCCTGGAGGCCCTGGACTGCCAGGAAAGACAGGAGAAAAGGGAGAAAGGGTGAGTGTGTTTCTTGATGGATTTGATTCTTTTTTTTCTTGGGTTTTTTAAGTAACTGGGAGCAATCTGAACTGGGAAATTATTTCATAGGTTCATGTACAGTTAAGACACATGGGCTCATCAGATTATCTTGTCTGAACTCCTCTATTATATGTGCTGTAAGGTTTTCACCCTGTTGCACCTTTATAATTTACCTAAAAAACCACTAATATACAACTGGATAGAGTGAAGCCACTGCTACGCATGTTGAAATTATAACCTTCTGCTGTCCTCATTGCCTGTCAAGAGCTGGCATTTGATATTTTAAGAAACTCCCATTCATCACTGTGAATCCAAAGCTGAAAGAAAAAGTGTCTTTCATGATTAGAAACCAGATTTCTGCTTTCCTAATAAGCTGTTGTAACTGCACCATTAGCTCAGCTTTCCAGTGCATTCTTGCTTACCCTTTGTTTTCCTTGCCTCACTCTTGTGTCCCATCTCATGGGCTTTCTGAGGTCAGGGGTTGGTGATTTGGTCATACTTTGCACGCTGCCCAGAATGCTGGACTCCTGATCTTTGTTTGCTGGAGTAGAAAATGACTAATCGGAAACATGGCCCCATATATGCATATATTTGCGGCTTAAAATGGAATGAATTCCATCCCCTTCTGTCAAATCTTCTTCCAAATTACCAAGCTCCACCTCAGGGTCATGCGGGGACCAAGAGCGCTCTCATACAGTGTTGTGGATAGAGTGAGAAAGAAGAAACAATATATTTTATTGATATAAGACACTGAGTTCAGTGGTAAATGCCACAATGGTTTAACAAGATTCAATGAAAGTACTCTTGATTATTTACTGCCTAAAGAACAGGGTCAGGCAAAACTGTCAAGGAGACCCTTCCATTGAGTCATGAGGTTCAGGAAGGATCCCCTTGTGTTCTAAACTCCTTCTCAGACGGGAATTTGGTTGTGGCTGGATCCAGACTTAGTCACAAACTTGTTCAACTTTTTGTGTAAAGGATTATATGTGTGCAGCCAATCCTTTATATCATTTATCTAAGGTTTCAAAGTTTCAACATGCTTATTCCCAATTCACTTACTGAGTGTCTGATGTGCTAACATGGCAATTTGAGGTCTGTTTGAAGACTCTTTCCTTAAGGGAAATTACAAGTGCCTTGAGATTACTGAAGAAAAAGACTTCCCATAAAAGAGCGTTTCCTATGATACCAAAAGGAATCCAGAGGAGAAAGCTAGAAAAAACACATATCTTTCAGCCCCAGTGAAATACATGAGACAGGAATGGTCTTTATTAGTCTACTGAGAGTTCTGATAGATTGTCTTCTACAGGGTGATCCTGGAAAAGAAGGAAAAGTGGGCTTTCCTGGGCCGCCTGGTGCGCCAGGGCCTGCTGGAGAGCCAGGTTTGCCTGGGAAGGGTAAAGATGGAGCACTGGTAAGTACAGCTGACAAGCTTTGTGCTTGAGAAGTTCGATATGAGACAGACAGACATGACTTCTGCAGGAGAACAGTGGATTTACCAGAACCCCTGAAAGGCCTGGCTGTGCAAAATGCCCCAGGTCACAGCACTGCATCCAAAATGGCAGAGAGAACTGAAGCTGTATTTCTGAACACTGGGCCCCTTTTGGTGCGCTGTGGCGGCCACTGAAAATGGAGACCTCCACAAGGAGTAGCCATCAACTTTGTGACCAGTGAAAAAATTGTTATCTTGGTAGAAGGTCCCAGAAGCATTTAATTCTATCCAAGTTGGCAGATGATTTAATTTGCTTACATGTTGTCAGTAAAATATGGTCAGGATGGTGTGAGGTCGGGGGTGGGGGGTGGGGTGGTACTTGCTGCAGGGACTAATATCAAAGTCCAGGCTCCTGTTTGGATGGATGGTGACTGTTTTCTTGTTTTGCCTCTGCCACCTTAGGGGGAAAGAGGACCACCAGGCTTGCCAGGACCCTTTGGACATAAGGTGATTATGAACTTCATTATGGAGTGCTACTCTCAATCATTTGAACTGGAAAAAAATTATCCTGAAAACATGGTCTTTTTTCCCCTGTAAAGTAGAGTTTCTGAAGCTTTCACTCAAAAATGTAGTCCTAGGCTTTTAGGAGCTCCCTTTCTCTATTATTCCAGTATGTCTGTCGATGTAGATACTAAGATATGAATTAGCTGTGTACACTTTGCACATTTAAAATTTCCTTCAGCATACTGTGAATTCAACACAGACTAAGGGCTAAATGCACATTTTTTCAGGGAAACTGTGATTGGGGCCCTTTAATCCATACAGCTAGAGAGACGTTGCATGGCTCAAGGATGACCTATGCTTTAGACCACTTGTCAGCCCCTCAAAGATCACACTTCCATAGCACTCCTTCCCTTCACCTCTCCAGGGAAGTGTGAATTATTTTCCAGTGGGACCAGATAGTCCTAGTTTGCCGTCATATATCGTAGTTAAGGCAAAAACTAACCAGTTGATGAGGTTAATGACACTAATTTCTTCTGCTGAAAGTATTGTATATTCCCTTATAAGTACACAGCAAATGCAGAAAGGAACAAACCAGCAAAAACCTTTGCTTCTGGGAGCATCTGAATTGTGCTTTAATCTCCAATAAAACACATCGGAAATTCCCCTCTTTGAAATGACCATGTTCTGATCTGTATTGGAAGAAGGATAGGATGTTCAAAGAGATTCTGTAAATTATATAAGGATGATTATAGCATTACGAGACTCAATCCAACAAGGTCCCATACTTTTGAAATAACCAAACTGCTATGAATATTTCTATTTATTTTGCTGTGTTTTGTATAAATGCATTGTAGCCTGTTGTATATACCTTTGACGGTTCAGACCACACACTACACCCACAAAGACACACGCAGATAGACAGAGAATTAATTTAAAAGTCAGAAAAAAACACTAAAAGAAATCCCATGAAATATTCTATTCAATATCCACAGAAGAAGTTAAGAATCTTAAATGTGCACAGAAAATACTATTGAACTTTTTGTATTGAAGTTATCTTCTGAATAAAATAACAGAGAAAGGATCTGTTGGAGTGTTGGAACTAATCAGAATATAATTTTTCTCACTGTCCTTGCAGTACTGGTGGTATAAGTTAGCTTAAGAAGAAAAAAAGAAAGGGAAAAAGTAGGAGATATTGCAAGTTGAAATTTGGGTAGGCAGAATCCCCACGTAACAATTTTCGTGTCATACTTCTATATAGCTAGAAATAATGTCATAATGACTAGCATAAATAAGATTCATTGTTATAAATTTACTACAAACGTGAGACCAAATCTTACACCTGCAATGCAATCCATAAAAGTCTTATTGATTTCTCATTATAGCTAGAAAACAGACATTAAAGTATTGTAGCTGAATTCTTTCTTAACCCTCTGTCTGCAGTGTCCATTGAACAGTCAAGTTGTTTTCTGTGCTAATAAGATTTTGCTTTGAAAATCCTGTTTTCTAGAGAGAGGGCTCTGCTTTTGTAGTACAGTGCTCAAGAGAGGGTGCTATAAGTGTTGACTTATTTTTCATCAGAAGAATTTCACACACTACTGTGAGTAGGTCTTGCTCGTAAAGGAAAGGAGTAAATTAAGATGTAATAAAACACTCCTAATTCTGTCTTTCCCAGGTAAGTAATCTGTACTTAGCAATTTTTGTGGCTTAGCCATCTACCATAGAAATACTGAGAGGCAAAAGTGTATTATAGAGCTTAGTGCTTCCCCAAACCAAGGAGAGTGCTTGCTACCCCGATGGAAGTGTTCAGGAGGCATCTGGAAGTGGCTCTTGGGAATACAGCTTAGAGGTGATTAAGGTGGTGCTGGGTTCATGGTTGGACTAGATGATCTTGAAGGTCTCTTCCAACCTTGATGATTCTGTGAAATGCTGGGAGTTGGAAGCTGTGCACTAAAATAAATGAAAAATAGTTGCAGAGGTTGTGTTCCCACTCACATATGACGTGACACACTGATGTTGTGTGGGGCTCCTGTGATGGAAGAGGACAGTTTTCTTGGCGTGATGAGACATTAACTGTGCCATGTCCCCATGCTGCCGCAGCCTGATATTGCTCCTCTGCGGGCAGAATGGGGTCAGGATGTATCAGTGTGACGTTCTGTTGTACAACCTGATTGCATTTCAGCACATTTTCTCATCGGTGCATAAAGCCTTTAACTTCTTCCTTTGTTTCAGGGTGAAAGGGGAGCTCCTGGCCTCCCTGGACAGCCAGGAGACAGAGGTGTGCCGGGAATCGGCCTGGCTGGACCTCCTGTAAGTAGCAGATCCTGATGCAACCTGTAACAAGGTGGAAAATTACCCATTGCCACCTAGGGAATGTGATGCCTGTGCTCAACTCTGCCTATGGGACATTTTACCTTCTAAAGGTGCAAATTTCAGACTAGTCCAGTGGCTCAGATATCACACATCTCTTGTTGAGGGCTCCTGATGCATTCAGGTTTAGTCGAAACAGAGAGACAGAAAAAGTTCTGTTGGAATTATTGGTATCATTGGCTGTCACTCCTGAATTTTCTCCATCATCCTGACGCACTGGCTGTGGATGTGAGTGGAGATCTGTGCTGAGCCAGATACTGGACAGATATAACCTTGCTGTTTGAAGGGATGAGTGTGACACACATGCCCACATCAGGGACATAGTGACACTCCGAGAGCAAAATACAAAATCAGATTTCTTAAATTACTGTGTTCCAAAAGGGCTATTATCCCCATAATTTCCCACAAACATTTAGTTAGTTGGACCTCATCTGGCTCTGCCCTCACCTCCCGCATCTTAGTAGGTCACAAGGGGTATCTGAGAGTCTGCTCTGGAAAATTTGGATTTTCCTGTTTCTGGGATTTGATCACTCCAGTACTTCTCATGTACAACCCCTTTTGAGATAAGGGAGATTTAGGAGTGTTCTGGCTGTAGCCCTGCTCAGAGACCTCCAGATTTGCAATGAATTTTCTATTTGTTTTCTATTTCTAATTGAAATATGTTTAGGAGAAAGCAATCTCTTTTTCTAGCTGTAATTACTAGAAGACATCTGAAACCTTGCATTCTTTTATTCTTTTGCAATACCTTGTACATGCCATGATTCTGTACCAATCAGTAAATGTTTGGCTACCAATGCTCTGTTCATCTAGATATAAATTTCCCCATTATTACAGGAAATTGCCTTGAAATGACAAGTCATATTTCTGGGTAGTACTGACACTTAATATTTGCTTTTACCATGCTGAATTCTATCTAAGTTAAAGCAGATTGGGTCAGTAATGTTTCACACTGTATCATGGCCTTCGTGGTCATCACGGGACTGAAGGTTAGCTGGATGTCATTTATTAGGATTTATCTAAGCAGTAGTGGTGTTCCTGCATTTCTTAGTGTTCAGTTATTAATATTAAAACTAAAATTAAATTAGCAAATGAGTATCTGGCTTATCTGAAAGTCACTAGCTTGTGGGTGGTTCTTAATTACAGATTTTTAGATTCAGTACAGGGTTAGATGAGTTCGATTCTGCATCCTGATGTACACAAGATGACAAAGTTATTCTTCATTGGGGCTTTAGCAGCCTTGTATCCATGAAAACAAATGACTAAGAACTTGACTCCAAATGCAAACATCACTTGTCTCACACCAGAAGATTGCTTTTTTTTTTCCTGTGTCATTGTTATTTGCCCACTGTCAGGATGTGGAGCCACCTACACACCACACTATTCTCTTATAAGTTTTGTTTATTTAATCTGCTTCCCTAAATGCTTTAAAAAACCCATAAAAACAAACGACTACTATGATGTCTTTTTCCACTGTTTTTTCCACCATAACCTCAGCTCCAGTGCAAAGACTCTGGAATTTATAAAAACCACTGTATAACCCCAAATCTATCAGGCTGAATACCACAGGAAAAAAAAAATCAAACAAACCAGAATAAAATCAGCGGAGCTGCTTAAGTGCATATTACACACTGAATTAAAAGTGTCAGTCTCTACTCCTTTTAGCAATGTAACAAAATTGTGTTTACAATACTTCAGCTTCAGAGCTGAGAGCCAGCAACTCTTTTTAATTGAAATACCCTGTTTCCTCCTGTGCCCTTAACTTCTCTCAGGCTTTGCTCCCTGCACAAAAAAGTATGTATAGATGAGGATTTTTTTTTACCTTATCTGCTAAAGTATTGAGTTACAATTTACATAACACTGAGCCATAAACTTGTGCATTAGCAGAGTGTGTTCTTCCCAACAGAAGAGGGGACTGCTTGGAGAATTGGGCTGAATTCACATGGTTATGCTGAAGCTGCCCAAGGGGTGTATGTGCTGAATAAGTAGAAAGGTTTCCATCTTGCCCTGCTTTGCCCTGTTGATATTACCATGGGTTCAGAATTATGCATTTAGCCGTTGCTGGAGCGCAGCATTAAGGTGTCTTGCATGGAGGACTGCATGAGGATTAGTGAGTTACTGTGCCTGAAAGAGACAGAAAAAGGAGTTATAGTGTGAGCCAATTTATTCAAACACAGCCCCAAGGATGTGAGGACAAGCCTTGTTTTGTGTGTGTTTGGAATACCAGATTGATTCATCCTTGCTGGATACGGGTACTGCACCACTTCTGTGATGCTCCTGCAGAAGTGGGTACCTTCTAGTACCTCACTCAGCTGTTCCTTTTTAAGTTGCATCCCCACGCCCACTAGACTTCTTGCTTTGACCTAAATTAAAGAGCTCACAGGTCCTATGGGATGTCCCAGCTCAACAGATGCTGTGCTTCTGTGTGGTTCTGTGTGCCCAGATCCAGCCAGGAGCGAGGCTGAGCACGGATTGTCAAAGGGCATATTCAGTGCACACACATGCTTCTGTGTGCAGCCACGCAGACCAATGGAGAAAATAATCCCTTAATGCTTCATGACCCTCCCTGATCAGCCAAAGGGGGATGTTAATTTTAAGTGGTTTTATTGCTGTGTCTTTTCTGTTTTCAGGGCCCTGCAGGACCCCCAGGAGACAAAGGGTCACTGGTACAGTATGTCTTTCTAGCTATACCCAAATTTTATGGGGAGGGGAGTAACCATAGTAATTGTGTTTCTACCAGTGATTTCATGAAGGCACATGTAATTAATTTGGTTTTGCCTGAGAGCTAGTCACAGAGTAGCTGACGATTCAAAGGGGTCTTGTCTTGTGCATTACTAGGTACTTTTCTCCTATACTGAGTTGTGAGAAAGAGCTGATTGCGAGTCTTGGCCTGGGAACAACTTTTCCTTATGTGTCAATAATCCTACAAGAGAAAGAATCAGTTACTTTTTCACCCTTCATTCAAAAAATTATATCAAGGCACGTAATTCAGGACACACAATTCAGGACACAATGCTATGCCTTATAGCCATGGCCTCAAAGGTTTTAAATAAACGATTTTTAAGCATTTTTCTTACTGAACTCTTACAGATTTTGGTATTCAACAAACACACTTAGTTCCTCAACACTCAGTTTTACAAGGATGCAATCCATGGTTGTGAAACAAACAACTGTACCATGTTCTCACAGACACTGACATGAATTTCCAGCACAACAGCCAGTCCTAGCCAGTGTGATGGCTTGGCACTGAGGAGCTGGACCTTCTTTTCTCCTCTACCTTCCTGTGCTCAGTCATATTTTCTCCCTGTTCAAAAATTTGCCTCCTATAAAGAGTCATTATTACCTTTCCAGTCAATGTACGTGAAGCTTGACTTTAGGGATGCTCATGAAGTCCCTTGAGGCACAGAAACGACTGATACTGGAATAGTGCATTGTGAGATTTAATTATATTTTTTCTTAAACTCTCTCATAGTTGTTTAACTGCTAGTTAATTTTACTCCAATAACTATTAGGTTGAGGATTTCTTTTCTTCAGCTAAGAGGCACCTCGTAAATACTACTCACATTATGGGGTTTGTCTGTTCTCTCCCTACCAGGGTCCCCGTGGTGTCCCTGGTATCCCTGGACCACAAGGGCCTCCTGGGCAGGATGTAAGTAAAATAAAAGTGTAAGTGCTCAATAAATTTGTCAGTGCTTGAATCTAATACCCCTGAAAAATTATGCTTACGGGCAAGTGCAGTCACTGAATGTTACTAGGATGGTCTAAGGGAAGTGATTCACAGAAGTGGGGCACTTACAAGTTAGCCTGTCAGATGGGAAAATAGTTGGGATAAGGATCGCCTCAAGGAAAGTGGTGGACTTCACCCCTGAACCATTTTAAAATGACACTTGAGAATGGACTTGGCAGCATACGCTGGGGAATGATCCCACACTGGAAAAGGATAGTTGTTAATCTGTCTAGGAACTTCTTAGAAGCCTCTGGGATAAGTACTCTGTAGTATTTCTATGAAAACAGGGCCACAGCTGTTGAAAAAAGTTCTTTATGAGTTCTTTTTGCTGCTGCTATTGTTCATGTTTGATGACATTTTAACCTCTTGGTGTGCTGTCCTCTCTCCTGCTGCTCAGTGGGTGAGTCATGGAACTGCGGAATAGAGAGGAATGTGGCAGAGTCCCAGCTGGAAAACTGTCCCCTCTTGCTCCCTGGTTCTCTTGCAGTGCTGAATCAGAAAGAGGAGCATATTTTTTCCTCTGTGATGTGGAAACCAGTCCTCTGAAGGAGGCTCTGAAGATTTTGAAAGGCTTGATCTTTGGATCTGTGCCTGTTGAGGGAACACTGTGAGGATGAGTCAGTGACCTTCTGTAACTCCTTCTCAGCACTATTTCATGATGCTATCATATCTGAAATGGGTACCAGTTTCCACTAACTCCACAATGAGCAATTTTCAACTCTAGTGTGGCTTTATTGACATACATCAGGTGGACTAAAAGTTTTCTTCCCACCTACCTATTTCCTGGAGGGGTTGTGGATGTTCCTGGAAGTGTTGAAGGCCCTGGGGCTCTGAGCAACCTGATCTAGTGAAAGATGTTCCTGCCAATGGCAGGGGGTTGGAATGAGATGATCTTTAAGGTCTTTCCAACCCAAATCATTCTATGATTCTGTGATTCTATACTTGGTCACCAGATAAATGGTAATGTCAGGATATTCTTCCACGGCCCACGATAGTAGAAATGGTCCTTTGCCTCCATCACCCTGTGTCCCTGAGCAGCTATGGATGTGGGATTGATTGTGTCCTGCTAACTGACCCTAGACCTCCTCATCTTGCCTCAGATGGCTGAGATTTTTAATCAAGAGGTTTTAAACAGGAGATATGATAGATGGGTTTATTACAAGTGTGTTGTGAGAGGTAAGTGCCAGAGGCAGCTTTTCAGAGTCTTTGACTCTTCTTAGACCAGCCTTAAGTGGTCAGCTCTTGGAGAGGCAGCACTGCAGTCTTTACATGTTTTTTTTTTCCCCTGCAGAAGATTAACTCAAACAGAACCATTCCTCATGGTACTTGTAAAACACATTCTCTAATACACTCACTGCACATTCCAGCATTTCTGGTGTTACAGCAGGGATAACCTATTTTGACAAGATCATGCATTCACAGTTTCTTGATCTCCATTTTCATTTAACTAGTACAGAGCATTTTCTGTTCTGTTTTTGCCCTCTTGGATATCAGTGAAGTGTTCCTGTATTCTCTGAAGCGTGCCCATTTTTGTACTCTCCTGTGTTCAAACAGTATGGCATCAGTTAGGAAAGCTCCAATTTGAATTGCTAATATGAATTTATCATGCAACTCCCAAGCCATTCAGTGTCAATTGCTTTAATGACTTGCCCCAGAGTCTCGTATTCTGCTGTGGCCTTTGCAAATGTGTTCCATGTTTTTTTCTGAGGCAGAAAAAAATCTTTTAAATCACATTTACATACATTCAATTATTCTTTTCATTGTTTTTTCCAGTTGCAAACTCATCAGGTCCTTGTGGAAGTGTCTGCTATAAGTCGTTGCACTCTCTGACACTGCAAATCAGATTTACAATTGTATTTGGGAAGTTGAAAGAGTCAATACTTCTTTTGCAATAGTTTTGGCCAGAATTATCTCCAATAGCTGAATAAATTCAGCTTTTTACATGACTACATTCTAACTTTCTTCGAGTGCCCTAAAAGCCTGTGCCTTTTTTTTCTTTTTCTGATAGCACTGCTCAGGGTCACCTTTTGAAATATCTGTTGACTACTCAATCAAATATCAAGAGTTCTCAGGATAACGTCTTATTTTATTAAAATTTAGGTTTTGAAAATGCTTGTCTAGGTGTACAGTATAGTTGTGCTGGTTTGGCCTTGTTCTGTTCCTCTTTGCAAAAGACTTGGTATTTATTTGTCCTGTGGAGTTCATAATGTTCATAAAGCCCTACAAATTGTCTTCTTTTGGGACAAAGCTGGGAGATATTGTCTTCTCCCATATTATTGTCTTCTCCCCCATTATTTTCTTATTTTTAATTTCCTTTTTTTTTCTGATTAACTAAAGCTCTGATTATTAAAGCCCAGAAAGTGGGTTTTTGAAGCAACTAATTTGTTCCATAACAGAACTACTGTATATTGTGCCTGCTTTAATGTCCTCAGTCACTTAAAAAAATTACTTGCCCTTGTTTTTGGAAAAAAATAGTCCAAATCAGATTTTAATCTGCAGTATTCCTGTATTGAGTACTAAAATAGTGTAGCCTTAAGTACCTTCTGTCAGAGAAATTGGCCAAACTCCTAGTCTGAGAATTATAAAAAAATATTTCTACATGTTAAATGATGTTATATGCATGGCTGTCTTCTCCAGCTGCTGCAGACCAGGACCCTCCTGACATATAGGTAGATTTAAATTAGATTTGGGGAAAAAATTCCTTACTGTGCATATAGTGAGGCACTGGCAGAAGATGCCCAGAGAAGCTGTGGATGCTCCATCCCTGAAATTGTTCCAGGCCAGGTTGGATGGGGCTTTGAGCAACCTGGTCTAGTAGAAGGTATCCCTGGCCATGGGAGGAGAGTTGGGACCAGATTATCTTTAAGGTCCCTTCCAGCCCAACCATTCTGTGATTCTATGGAAAGTTTATAGGAAGATATAAGATGATTGGACAAACCATGGTGATGAGGTGCAGAGCTCAGCCAAACAAATACACCCACCTGTTACACCCTTTTCTGTCTACCTCTGTCTGTTAGTCTCTGCTGTCCATTCCCCTGCACAGCCCCTCATCCATCTCCCCAGCTCTATCAATTCCTGCACCCTTCCCAGTTCAGGGTCACCCTGGCTTACAATCTTATCACTTGCGAAGTCCAGACTGGTCTCCCTGGAAGTGCAGCCCGTGGTTTCCTAAAAGCCCATCAATTGGTGTGAGTGACAAGATTTGTTTCTTGTTAGGTCTGTGTCTTGGCATATTTAGTTTCTGATTTCCTCCTTTTCCCTTAATTTCCCAATTGACAAGGTCCTGGATCAGATAATCTTGCTGGAATAAGCCTCCTCACACTTCCACATGCCTTCATCAATTACTGTGAATGTCCAGGTTAGGTTCCCATCACTGCTATCCTCATTTGTTGGTCACGTTTGTGTCCTTGATGTTCTAACTTATGTCTTTTTCCTTATTTTCCCTTGTTGTATTGGAAAAAGGTCTTTGACCAGATACTCCCAAAGGAGCAGACACTCTCTGGCCAAATACCCTTACACTGCATGTTTTGAGAATCATCCTCTGACTGCCTGCTGAGAGATAAAACATTTCTGTTCAACACACCTACTTAGTGCCCTTAGATTAGGAAACAATCTGAATGAGACATTCTCTTATCCTACTATTAGCAGTGAGGGCACCTGTTTAATAGGCCCTTTCTGTATTTTGATTATGATAATTTTAATTAATATAAACATTGAATTAATCACTTTAAATTAGGTTAATTACTCATGGTAACTAAGTTCCAGCATTACTGGGAAGTTAATCTTCCCCTGAGTTTACTTTCATAATTACAAAACCTTTGTGGATGCATATATTACTGCTATTGGATTTGAAAAGCAGAGTTTTCTTTTCTGGGGTTGATTTTCCCCTGCAGTTAGATGGACAGTTCCAAGGAGCCTTTCTGGGGTTTTTTTAGGGTATGTACACCCCAAACCAGAGTACACTAATTAAACCTCCTCTTGTCTCTTTTTTGCTGTAACTTATAACCTCTTTAAGTTATTGCATTTCAAGTTTAATTTTCAATCTTGTAATAGAACTATCCCACCATAAGCCTGTGTGACTTACACACTTTCCTTATACACTTACATGTTTCATTATAGATTTTCTTTAAATCATGTATTTTCACATGCACCACTTACCTGAGCATCATTTTTCAGCATAACATCATCACAGTTTCCCTCATTTCCCGGTTAATGACCATTCCTGCGTGTCAGATTTTGCAGACTGATACTCTGAATCCTGTGCATCACCTCCTCATTCCTGACATTTTTTTTTTGCTATATTGGTGTGCTGTACCACTCATTGGATATTCCACTTTGTGCCAGCCACCGCTGGCTGCAAGTTCCTGGAAGTGTTCAAACTTTATAAGCTTTTCAACACTGGTTGTTATTTGGGTCTGCACATTTTCCCACATCATCTTAGCAGCATTTCTTTTCAGTGCCAGATAGTTAGTTTTTTGGTTGGCCTAATTTCCTTTTTTTAATTATTATTATCTGGATTTCTCTTTTCCATTGTCCTCCCCCATTAGCTTGTTATGATGCAGTTATATACCCTCCATGTCATCATTCTAGCATTTTGATTCTGCTCTGAGCAATTTGAAGGCTTGCCAAGGAAGGTTTAGATTAGATATTAGGTTCTTTGTCCAGATGGTGGCCAGACACCGGAACAGGTTTCTCAGGGAAGTGGTCATCAAGCCTGACAGAGTTCAAGATATGTCTGGAAAACACTCTCAGGCATGTGATGTGATCTTGGGATTGTCCTGTGCAGGGCCAGAAGTTGGACTCAATCTTTGTGGGTCCCTTCCAACTCAGGATATTCTGATTCTATGATTCTATGCTTGCACCTTGACCCTTTTTTGTCAGCCTTTTGTAACTCCAGGCCTCTACAGACCAACAATCTTTCTGCTTCTATTTGCCTGTTCTCTGATAATGCACTGTGCTGAAGTGCCATCATCCTATATCTGTTTTTTTCTTTTTGGTTCAAAGAAGCATTCTTTAAAGGGCATTCTCTGTTTGCAGTCTTGTAGCTTTCAATTGTTTGACTTTTCCTGGGAATTTGGTGGTTTTCAGGTTTGTCAGCCAAGGCACAGAACTTAATCTCTTTTCCTGTCTGATTTACACTCTGTTAAAGACATCACAGCTCCACATCATACAGAATGCAAGAAAATAGGTCCGTCCCTTTATGTCTCAAGGCAATCTGATTCCATGTGGATATCATAGCTGTGCTTAAATCTTGCCAAGGATTTCAGTTTTATTCACTCTCTTCTTGTGTGTCTTCTTACATAACTAAGAAGTCTTTTCCTATATTCTTCTTTAAAAAAATCTTCTTTAAATACTCAAATTACACTGCTAGTGCCTTGTTCATGTTTCAGATCCCAAAGTAAAAGGCTGTCAGTGAGCCCTATGGCAGAAAGAGTTTATTTATAGCTATGCTACTAGTCAGCATGAAAGACATTTCTGAACTATCTTTTCTGTGTTGCTTTCTGATACAGGATTATTCTCATGGTTTAAGTCTCTGCTTTGCATCACACTTTCTGAAGTGCTGTGTGAGTCTTCCTGAACAAAGTAGGTCTGGGAAAATAAGATTTGTGTAATTGCTATTTAGTCAGCCCTCTTCCCACTTCCAGAAGTGGCTGAGAACCACAGTGAAGAGGATGCCGAAAGCATGACCTGACAAGTAGCACCTGTGAAGGAGAGGGGACTTTGCAAACATCCCATAGTCCTTAGATTCACTTTGATGCTCTGTGGGACAGGCAAAACTATAAATGGCTATAATGTTTCCTTATTTGTGGGGAATTATAAGCTAACCTTCTCCTTCGGACCTTATCTTCTCTTTATCCCCCGCTGCAGAAGGTTTAATTCCTTGGGAAACAAGCATTCATCCATGGGCTTCACTTCACCTCTGCTCCACTTTAGATCCACTTCAATTTGTGTTTAATATTCATCTCTTGGAAAGTCAAGGTAGCCGAAGGGTTGTTGCCCACCCAGAAGCATTTATTGTGGAATAGGGGAAGACAATCAGTATATTTTCCCCTTTTTTTTTCTCTTCTCTAGTAAGACATACACGATTTAAGTACTAAAAGAGACACAAGGATGAAATGCAAGTTTTCCCTATAGTTCTAGCTGTGGTGTAGCACACACAGTGTGCTTCAGTCAGTCATAAATCCCCAGGTGGCCAAGTACTAACCATCTGGTTGTCTTCATTAATAATACAACAAACTGATTGGAGACAGCGCGCTAACCTGAGACAAGGTGACTGACAGAACACCTAGTCCCCATCTCAGCAAAGCATTTAAAAGATTTTTGATGAAGGTTTCCTGTTGAAAATTTTGGAAGGCACTCCAGCTGGGACCTGCTGCTGAATCAACAAAACTGAACACTGATAAGGTGCTTTCAGATGGTCAGTAGAAACTGTTCCTTTGGAAGAAAAATGGTCAGGTAGGGGCAGCTTTTGTATGCGGTTAAGATAGATGGAAGATATTTTGTATGCTCTTAAAGGTTCTCAGTATAGATAGAACGTGCATATGTTTGAGTGATGACACAGGGTGATGGACGAGGTGGATACAGGAATTTAGCAGAAAGTGGTTTGGGGAAATCTCACCAAGTCTAACTTAAAACACCACTGCAAGGATCCTCACAATGCAGACTTCTGTCACCACCTGGATAGTGACCAACTGTCCTGTTCAAAAGATTTGGTTTCCCATGTGAACATTAGTTTATGCAAAGATATTGCAATAATCTCTACACATGGTTTTTGTTTTATTTTTAACAAACTAATAACTTGCTAATGACAGGTAAGACAAACTCATTGAGGGGTGAGGGTTGTCCCTTTTCCAAACATGACTTTCTGGGCCTAAAATTCTAAGGATGCTGGTAATTTCTATGCCTTCATCTCATGAAAACTGAAACCACTACAGCTCTCCAAACAAACAAACCTGTTTTCAAGGTCTCAATCTTGCATGTTACAGCTGCCATCAGAGATTTAAAGCTTCATCCTTCACACTATTGCAGGTCATAGTGTTTCCTGTGACGGGAAGACAAACTAAAGCAATTTCAATCTCTGTATGACTGAAATGAATTTAGCAAGGTCACACGGTAGGTAAATGAGGTTTAGGAGGAGTTCAGAGGATGTTAAAGTTGCAGGTATTGAGTTTACTGTTTGTCACATGCAAGGGGCAGTGCTGCTCAGCAGCAGACACTAAAATGTGTGCTAGTCCAGAGCAGTCAGCAGAGTGTAGGAGCAACCAGGGGGTTATTGTATGACAATTTCACATTTTTATTTCTTCCTCTTGATCTGTAGGGTCTACCTGGAAATCCAGGGGAAAGAGGACCTCCTGGAAAACCTGTATGTAACTTCATTTTTGTGTTACATCTTCCTTTTAACTCAGTTTGCACCTGTACACCTAAACTCAGAAGAGTGCTCCAGTGCTTTTCCACTGCTGCTTTTCCCAGCAGAGCAAAGGGAAAAACACTAAGACTCACTAAGGGGTTTTGATAAAAATATCTTTGATGGCTTTGGAATGGTATGAAAATAACTGGATATTCTGCATGTAAAAAGTCAAAATTCTAAAGGCACTTTTTTAGCACCACTGTGCAGTGCCCTCAGCAAGAACTCATCTCAGATATGATTAAGTGCATGTTTGTCCCCGTGAGTCCTAGGCAAGGAAAGGGAAACCAATGAGCATGTTCAGGAAAAAAATCTAATGTCTTTTAAAATTGCCTGAGATAATGAATTTCTCATTCCATAGGGTTCCCCACCCCTGCTCTCTCCAGAAGACATAAATCTCCTAGTAAAGGTAATCAGCCTTTGGTGAGGGTGAGAGTTTATCTGCGTGTTTGATTCAAACCTGACTATCACTCTGTGATGGGAAAGTGGCTGAGATACAAGTGCAAAGGGTGTCTTTAAACACTCTGTCAAAGCTTGAAATTTGTTAAGTCTCCTACTTGCACCGGTATTGGGACATTAGAGATCACACTGGAGATCAAAATGCCATCCCCAGCAGTGAAATGACCTACAAAGATCCCTATAAAAACTTTGAGGCTTTCTCAGTTCTTTCAGAGGCATGCATTCCCAAGGAGAAATAAACATTATCCAGTTATATTATCTAAACCAGAAAATGGAAACCAAATTAATAAAATATCTGATTTTTGCACATATGCCTTCAACAGTGACTGCAGTAATTTTGAACTGTGTGCAAAGTTAGTTAGCATTGTGCATCTAAAAGGATGCAGGTAATTAACCCCAAAAGCACCTATGTTTCAAAAGTGATATTCTGTCTGCTTTTATTCTCCATGTAGAGAGTTGTCTGGGAAACAAGTCAGTCTTTGATAGGCGTTGACTGCAAAATCCTTACAGATTTCCATGGGCTGAGTTGGGAGTCTTTTAAGCTATCTTGAAACATGGCAAGAAATCCTTTCTTATTGATTAAAACAAACTGAACAATTACCTTCTTTTACTGACCACATTAATAAAAGGGCCCTTTTAAGATTGCTACTGTGAAATTACTTCTTTGAAGACCTGCCTTTGTTTTGTGGAGCCCAGTACGATTCTGGAGGTTTCACTGTAACATTTTGTTTGGGATTTCTAATCTGGACAAGAGCAAGACACTCATTTGTGGGTACAGGACTTCATTTTGGTGTTCTGTCAATTTTTTACTTTGCTTATGTTATGGTTAAACACACTTGTGCATTCCTTCTGCTTGGTATTTTTTCACTTCACGATTGGTACAGATCTGTCTAAAGCAACACCTTGAAATTCCAGGCGAAATTAGGGCTCTGCTGTTCTGGGTGTTTCTCAAGCACTGACATTGTAAGTAGATAACGGAGAATGTAGCAACTGAGACTCAGAAAGACAGTTTGCCCCACAATTTTGCAACAGATCATTGACAGAGGTGGATGTTGTAGCAAGGTCTCCTGACTCTCAGCCTGAGGATCTGTCTGTTGTGCTCTGCTGTCTCTTATGGGCAGGATTCCCTCCCCTTTTGCTGAAGGGAGTCTGACTTTGAAATGGAAATGTCATAGCATTGTATTTAATTTCCTGAGCATAGCTGAAGTGTAAAGGCTACTGAGATGATGCTTCAAAGAGTTTTGGAAAGACAGAAGTAATGATTCTCCATGACAAAATTTGGCCAGGACACTGAGACATTCACTTAGTCTTCACGAACTCCATTGGATGAGTTCTCCTTGGCCATGACAGCTGCTGAATACAGTTTCCCCTGCAGAACACCCTTTCTAACATTGTGCTGCACCTTTTTTTCCCTAGAAATCTGCCCTCTGAGCAGTAATCCAGCTCTTTCAGACTTATGCAGACACATTTTTCTAGTAGTCCTGAAGGTTCAAAACGATGTTGTTCTTGGCAGCCTTTCTTTGCGACTCTCTGACCTCCACATCAGGAATGGGTTTTTCCTTGGTTTCTTGATCCTGGATGATCTGTTAGGACCTAGAACTAATAGGAAACTCCCCATGGGAGCATATATGAGCTCAGCTGCTGACCCTCACTCTGCTCCACACTGCCTCCATTGCAGTTCTGTGAGGCAAATTCACCCCAATCCTACCCTGTGAGATAAAACTGCAAAGGTTTGCATATTATACCAGCACCACAGTGCTGTGTTCATATTGGGTCTCTGTAGGGTCTGCTAAGTGCCTGCAGTCTACTGCTGATGTGTGTCTCCATGTTCTCCCCAAGGATGTGTGCAGTGAATGCCCTCCTGGCCCACCAGGACTGCCAGGCATCCCAGGTTTCAAAGGTGATAAAGGTCTCCGAGGACCACCAGGTAGAGATGGCCAGGATGGGAAAATGGTAAGAGAGCTGGGGAAGTGACCATGTCTTGGACCTGGTGTAACCTTGTTTTTCTTATAATATGGCTGATGGTTTCCTATAAATTTGTTTGTTTGCTTGTTTTGTCAACAACCTACTGAATCTTTTTTAGATGCTTGCAGACTAAACTAGTGTTTGCCTATACCTCTTCTGCATTGTAGGGGGTTGCTGGTCCCAGAGGTCCTGCAGGCCCACCTGGGCTTGACGGCCCAAAGGTTGGTTGGTTTTCTTCAGTTGTCCAATAAAAACTTACTTGTGACTAATTAATCACACTAATTAGTCTGGGAACAAGTTGCCCAGAGAAGCGGTGAATGCCCCATCCCTGAAAGTGTTCAAAACCAGGCTGGATGGGGCTTTGAGCAACCTGGTGGTGTCCCTGCCCATGGCAAGAGGGTTGGAGTTAGATGTTCTTTAAGGTCCCTTCCAACGCAGACCATTTTAGGACACTGTGAGTGTAATGGCTGCAGGACCTTGGTGGGATCCATCTCTGTGTGAAGAGGTAGGAGTGGCCCATTGGGTGGGCTGAACTGCACAGCTCCCCACGTGGATGCTGTTTCACTTCAATAGTGTCTTCTGTAATCCCTTTCACACACAGACACACACATGTGAAGGGCCTGATTCTTAATGTTGAGTTTCTTTACATTGCTGTTCTGATGACAGATAAGGACCTGAGAGTAAGTTTCAACCCAAACCAGGTGAGGAAGAACTTAAAGCCTCAGCAGTAGCCACCATGCCTGTTCCTCTCCTCTTGAACCTTATGTTCTGAAACCACTCAAATTAAGGCTGCTGCAATGGGCTGCTGTGCTCCATGTACATGTGCACCATGCCATGGTGGTTTTATCCATAGACTCTGAGTATTTCCTGAAACAAGTTATAGAAAGAACTCCTTGTTTCAGGTATGTGCTTCTGCCTTATGGTTTAGGGATATAGGCCAGCACAAAACTTCCATTGTCTGAAGTATTCCAATAATGTCACATTTCAAGCATTTCCCATGAAGAGGTCTGCCATCAGTCAGCTCACAGTGCCACTGTCTGGTCACAACTGAAATTTTTACAACTGCCTAATGCGAAATAAATTAAAAAACATCAGTGGAAGGAGAGAGAAGATGATTTCATGATGGACCACAGTTCCCTCCACACATCCCTGCATTACTGGCCTACTGTCTAAATTTAATTCCTGCTATTTTAACATCTTTGTATTTGCACTTACTAGAGTGTAGGACAAGCTAATAGAGATTCATGAATTAATTTTATATCTTGCAATTAAAAGTGTGGTGGAGAGAGCAGTAGAGTCTCAAAAGTAAACGCAGAGTTGATCAAAATGAAAGAATGTTCCAGGATAAAATTTGCAAGAGAATCAGTAACCCATAAGGCCAATAACACGCAGAAATGCCAAGCAGTCTGAGACATACCACATCTGCCACTTTCTTCTATGTTATGAGAAAGCCGAGATTTAGGCAACAAAATTGCATGTTTAAGTGAAATAAAAGGACAAATTCCAAACTGTACATTTGCATAAAATAAAATCAAGCAATTGATAAATAGCCTAACTTGAATTCAGTGAAAAGAGTTTGCAAATGGTAAAAGCAAATATTGTAAGACCCACGGGAAGGTGCAAACACAGAGACAGTCTTTGTGAGTCCTTATTGAATATATTAGGAGGAATTTTGCGGTGAGAGGCCTAAATTACTCTCTACTTATGACTATATGGTATATTGTCCTTACCAACACTATCTAAACTATTGGGTCCCATTCTGAAACAGAACAGTAGAACTTCAGATCTTTGCTCGTGAGCAGCTTTATGCCTTCTGTCCATATGAATTAGAGCTCTTTTAATTAACAGATAGAAACCCTCCCTCTCCCCCTTGTCTCCTAGCATTCATGTAGTAAACCAGAGTATTATTTCCATGGCCAGCAGTTCATTATTGTTCTGTACATTGTTCATAACTTGTTCACCATCCCCTCAGTATTTTTCACTGTGTGAGACTCATCTTGCCTTACTTTAAGCACTGATAATACAAACATCTACATTTGAGTTAGCTGTCTGTTCTGTGTCATTAGGACAGAAAGACAGAGAGAGAAAGAGGGGAGCACTTTCTGGGCATGAATTTTCAGACTGCACCTTGGAAATGCCATTCTCATTGCTGGTGTCCCTGAAGGGAGGGGAGATTACTAACTCATACTGTGGAAGTCTTTGTTGGGCTAGGTGATGCCTTATCAAGATGTGATTTATTGAAGTTCCTAACAAACCTGCCTGCTTTTTAAGGATGTGTAATTCCTCTTTAAGTCTATGAGACTATAACATTAAAAACCAACTATGCTGGGTCTGCTCAAAGCCATCCTCTGCATATATTCCTGGCTCCAGCATTGGTAGTAAAATTCTAGGGAAGAACTTAAGAGAAGGGCAAGGAGGGCTCAGTCTTAATTCATGACTTTTATGCTCAAATGTCCAAGTGCTTTATGAAATAGGTCAAAAAGTTGTCACAATACTGAAGTGACTTTCATTGGCTCTCTCTTTTTTTATTATCAGGGTGCTAAAGGAGATCGTGGTATGACTGGGGATGTAGGAGAAAAAGGTGAACAGGTAAAAACAGAGTCCTTTCCAACAGTGCTGTAACTGTGCTTCTCCCTTCATCACTAATTCCTGTAATGTTTGTGGAAGAATTCCCTTCTCAGAGGCAAAACAGGAAGACGGGAGTTCTTCATAACTCATAAACCACAATGGGCTGTGCTGAAGAGGGAAATTATAACAATCCTCCAGAGGTTTCCATCCTCATCTCCAGTAAAAACCTTCCTGATTGAATGTATTCAATCCTCTACATTGCCTAACCCTTAGTAATTTCCTCAGACAATCCCTAGGTGGTATCCAGGAGGTCAGGTGTCTTTGGGTTGAAAAATCCAGTGTTTCTATTTGTCTTAGAAGAAGAATGTAAGGATGACCCCTTTTAGGAGGAACTGAGTTGTCACAGGAAAGAGGAAGATTGGTCTAAATTAGAACAAACTTTCATAGGTAATTTTTTCAAGGGCTGAGTCACTAGTTTAATGTGCAAATGAACAGCTCTTCAATTGGATTTGTAGGATATTTTAAACAGGTTTGTTTTCCTGCCTAAATTCCTGTTTATACAATTCCACAATACCTATTTTCATCTTCCATTAGCATAGACTGAGGTACGCATTGGAAAAAGTACCTGAAAGTATAACTATGATATTTCTTAAGTTTTCAACTTGAAAACCAAGGTTTTGCTTTAAAAAGCCACGGTTCTTTATTTCCTCATATCCAGCTCTGCCTGAGTACTGCCTAGCTTTGATGTTACCTCACAACATTCAGTGACCAGTTAAGTTTTATACAACTAGAGGTGTGAATAGTGCCTAAAAAAAGTCTCTCTTTTCATTCTGCAGGGCCACCCTGGAATGCCTGGCTTCTCAGGGGCTCCTGGAAACCCTGGTCCACCTGTAAGTTCCTTTGTTGCAAAAACCATCCTGTACTTTTCTTATTAATAAAGGTTGTTGCAAGCTCCATGTGGAAGAAAGGACCATTCCCATCTGTCTGTGCACTGAATTTGCATTTTCCAGTGGGTTCCTAATGGTCCCCTAAGTACCATAGAGTTGTCCACTCATGGTAATTGCTATTTAATACACTGGCCACTTTTCACTGATTGCTTCAGCTCACTCTGTAAATTGATGCTAAGCTTCAGTTGCTCTCTTTATACAACACAATGATGATGAAAACTCTTCCACAGAGACTACTTAATATGTGTATAGGTGTTTTACTCTATGTGGAATAAGTTGTTAATCTAGAACCAGCAGATCTAAGAGCATTTTAGTTCTCAATTTTACAAAGTGGCATGAGACTCATCTTTTTCCAATTTTCATATCATGTGGGTTACTTCTGAATTAAAAGGCCTTTTACATATATTCCTCTCCATCACAGTACTCCTTATTCTTAGTTCTACTCACTCTGTAATACATTCATACTTTGTATTTAAAAAGAGGTGACAGTGCAGAATCAGGGCTGAAAGAACTTGGCTCTCCTGCTGGTGCCATCTCCACTTTACGCCCCTCAGGTGTTTGGACTTTTCCTGAGAGAAGGACTTTTCTCTCCAAACTGTCTTTCTTTGCCCACAGTCATCACTGCTCATATTGCTGCTTACAGTGCAGTTTGGCTCTGCCATGCTGAGGGAGTGCCACTTTCCTCTTTACTGGGGATCAGCACAGTCTGAATTTACATTGCACCAACTAAATGACAGGACATATCAGAAAAATAGGATTAGATTAAAATTCTGTTTTCAGATGGTAACAGTGCCTTAAGGATGCTGGATGCTTTGCCACTGGGACAACATGTAGACTTGATTTGTGGGTCATTTGGGCTCCCATGAGCATTATTTTAGGGGAAGTTAATAACAGATACATTTACTGTGTCTATATTAACATCATATTGCCACAGCCACAGGGTTATTTCAGTAGGATTAAAACACTTAAAATTGTCCTATGAGACCCTCTGAACAGACTTACAGCCAAAGAAATGTGTAAAGTAAAACTGACCCTGTCAAAGCAGAGCAAAATGTGATGTCCCTTTGATAATCTTACTCTTCATTTTTTACTGACTTTTCCCTCTGCCTTCATTGACTCGTGGCTCCAGAAGTTTGCCTGCCACAGAGTACGCTGCATAATTTCTGTTCTCCCATGATTTCTGTTCTTCAGAGTTATTTTTGTCACAAGATTGGCTTTTTCCTATTTCTCCCCTATTTTCAGAAGGAAGGGCCAGGACCAAACTCAAGTATCTGACTTTTTCTGGCTTTGGAGGCTGATTGAGAGCAGAGGTTGTCACTGCTTTTTGGTGCCGAATGAAGAAATTGAATGAATGCTGAACTGAGTGACTGAAGAAAACTTCAGAGTTGCCAGCTGTGCTAGGGAGTATGTTGACAAAAGTACTGAATGCATGAATCATTCACATTGTTTCTGCTTTATTTTATTTAGGGATCAGATGGGGCACCAGGACCAATAGGACCAGTGGGAAACCCAGGAGACATAGTAAGCTCTAAGCTCTGTGCTTCACCACTGGCTTCCCCTATGATTAGCTCTGTGAAGTAAAGCTGATCTCCCCAAAATATTCAGCCTATATCAACTCTACACCTACAAGTAGGACATTTACAAATGACCACAGATTGCTCTGTTCTTGAATTTTTTTTTTACTTACCAAATGAATTTCCAAATTAACCAGAGCATAATCCAGCCCATAGGATCTGTATGGAGGCTTTTGTACCTCTTGTCTGTCTGTCCTTGCTATTAACATCTCTTAGCCTCTAAAACAGGAGTACTAAATGTGTTAAAATGCTTCATGACCTAAGCTAATACCTAAACTCTGTGTGGGGATTATCAAAATATAACCAGCAACATGTTGAAGGATGTTACAGCACAGGCTGCTCAGATGCCAGGGCCTGACACCATTCCCTGGCACCACTGAAAATACCAGTACAGGTGAAACCTCTGAGAAACCCATGAAGAATTTTTGCTACTTCTGTTTCATTTTAAGGGTTTTTAGATGCTACTTTATGGTAATGCATCAGAAAACCCTGGGAGAGACAAGTAATCTGATTGATGCTAACTTCAGTTTGAAAAGTTAAAAATGAACCATCCCTGAGGAATGCAAGCTGTTGAGCTGGAACTGTTTAAAACTGTGTAATTCTGTGATTAATTTCTAGATCAGGGTTTCCTAAGGAACAAGTCGCTTTTTTCAGATCCATTGCACAGCCTGAAGTTCGTCATAGGTGAGCAGTGATGGTCCTCCTGATGGATGCTATGAAATCAGTGAGCACTGTCATGGAGAGGCCAGAGAATAGATGGACGGGCTGGCTAAAATTCCATTTGAAATGGATGATCAAGGTTGTGACACTGTGAAAGACCTGGGATGCTATATTGTCCAGTCCTGTGGAGAAAGGGAATTTCTTAGGTTTGTATGCAAGGCACTTCTTGTAACTACTCCTTAGATAGTTATAAAATAAAGATCTACTTCCTGGCTGGACACCTAATGCAGGAAGTTAAGGACAAAATATTTAATATAATTAACTTCAGAAAAAAATTACCAGTGATTTCAGTGGTTTCCCAACCTGTAAGAACTCATAGCTAATATAGAATTTTTTAGGTGAAAAGAGAACCCCCCAGTTTGAACTAGAAGGAATTCAAGAAAACCTCATAGACTCTGTGACATAGGCTACAAGACCAGCTTCTCACATTTGTCCCTTGTCAAACTATGTGTGATAAATCATCTGACAGAAGGTCTGAGGAGCTTCTCTGACCCACAGTGTTTCTTCTTTCCTTCCAGGGCAAAGATGGTCCACCAGGTCCACAGGGCCCACCAGGGCTGCCTGGACTTCCAGTGAGTACAATTAAACTCCTTCTTATTCAATACATTAAGCTATCCATACAGACATAGGTGTGTAAAAAAAGAGGTGACACTTTTGAAAACAAAGAGGTGACACTTTTGAGGTGCTTTCAAAGCTGCGCATGATAGATGTTGGTCTCTATCTGATACAATGTCCTTGATCCAGGACAGTGTGAATGCTGTAAAAGATCACTTAAAGTGTCGATTGCCAATGTGAATCAGGTCTGTTCCTTATCTATCTCCTCATTGGAAGAAAAACTCCTATGCAGAGCAAAAAAAATCAACTAATAACTCCAGTGTAAGGGCACAAGAATTCAAAGACTGGAATATTGACTTTATCTGAGTCCATAGTCAAAATTATTCCTTTGCACTGACTCGAGTTCAGGTGCATCATGGGCATAGACTCCTCTCTTCTGGAAAATGTAATACTACAGCATTTTGGGAGTTTTTTAATCTGACATAGAGGTAAAGCCAGAGTTATTTCTAGTGTAAAGTAGCCCACCTCAATAAAAATAATGGCATTATAATGATTTATAACAGTTGTTTTTAGAATCCTGTTTTAAGACTGTTAGAGTGCTCACCTTGCTGGAAAGGAGGAAGCCCTTAGACTTGCCATATTAGAAAGGGAAACACAGTGTGTGCTGTGACAGTGGTGTGGCAGGGAGAGGTTTATGGCTGACCCATAGAAGCAGGGCGAGTTTTGGAGGTTTAGGTAAACATAAGCATGCCACGATGAGCAGAGTTGTCATGCTAAAAAAAACCCCACCAATCTTCCCTATTGATTCTTTATAGCCTGATTTGCATTTCATTCACAGGGCATTGCTGGGAATGATGGCAAAGATGGCAAACCAGGATCTCTTGGGGAACCGGTAATGTAATTCAAAACCATTTTGCTCAGGCAATCAGAGTCAGCATCCAGTTGTTGTTTTTGGAGCTGCCTGTCTATGGACTCCTTAGGGGGAACAAGGAACCTGTTTGCACATCTGTTTTTAACACCAGAAGGACTGTATTGTCTTGAGCAATTTATAAGCGTCACACACGAGCAGTCTTGACAAACTGGGTTCTTTTACTTTTACAACTACCATAAATGCACTAAAACTTACTGACTCCACTTTTACAACTACTGTAAACACTGCGGTGAAAGAAGGTTGTCTTGTAACATTAAACCCAGTAATCCATCTTTTAGGTGGAAGTTTATGGGCCATAAAAAGTTTAGAGGAGGTGTCTTTAAAGAAGCTTTTTTCTGGATTGCTCTGAGACAATTCTGTTTTAGAAGTTAGAATTAGAGGTTTTATATTTGACTTTCTCTACTTAGTCTGTACTTTCATTGGCTGAGGCAAAAAAGCTGAGCCATGAAGCTGTCAGCTAAAAGTAAGTCTTAATAAATTTGGCAGTGAATGTTATTTCTGGCAACTGTGTTTGTTATATGAAGAATGTGATTCTAGTATCAAGCATTGCCAGCCTCTTTCTGTGACTCATGAAATGGGACTTAGTGCTTCTGGGAAGAGCCAAGTTCCCAGTCAAGAGGACAACTGGTCTGTAGAGGAGTGCTTGTCACAGCAGCTGCAGACAGTTTGTGTTTCCACCAAAACACCCAATTTCTCTGTGCAGATGCTGATTTTGCGTGTGCTGAATTAGGTACTGGAGGAGCTCTGTGCATTGCCTCCCTGACGTTAAAACACTGCAAGGGTGCACGAGTCCAGAGCTGTAACCTGCCTCCAAACCTCAAAGTGCAGGTGTCAGTGCAGGTTGGGGCGTGTGTGTGTCACTGCTCTCCTCCTTGTGTGCTCAGACGTTGCTGGATAAACCCTGGGCAACCACAGTTATGTCTAGG
This sequence comes from Cephalopterus ornatus, assembly GCA_013396775.1. Lineage (NCBI taxonomy): Eukaryota > Metazoa > Chordata > Aves > Passeriformes > Cotingidae > Cephalopterus > Cephalopterus ornatus. Next base: position 127,633 of record VZRE01013796.1, on the reverse strand, counting down.
GGAGAAGGGTGGGAAGTTTTCAACACCAGAGAGGTGGGCCTTAAATTCTCGCTAACATGAACATGATTGTTTCCCATAGGGAAAGCCTGGAGAACCAGGGCTCCCAGGCCAGGAGGGTGCCAGAGGTTTACCGGTAGGTGCTGCTCTGAAGGGTTCAATCCCCTCACTGCTCTGAACTGTAGTCAGGAAGCATTTGTTGGGCACATGAGGTCCTTTACTGATGCAAACATATAACCAGTCATGGCACTGTGACTAAATAAATGCATAAATAAGCAACAAAAATAGAATACAGACATTTCCAAATCCTTCACATTTAGAGTAAATCCCTCATCTAGGAGTTAAAGCATATAACTGCATGGCATCCCTCTGCCAGAAGGCACAGTCACAGCTGTAGCTGTTGTGTTCTATTATGTCTCCTCTGAAAGAGGGGAGACAGTAAAATTTAGGGTTAAATAATCTATTTATTGGCTGGTCACACCAGGGATACACATCAGGGATACCATGACTAGAGTCTTGGTTTTACAGCCTAAGGAGGAATGGAAAGCTTTCCCTGTGATGTAGCCCTTCCTAATTACTCCCTGGGACATGACTGCTCCATGCTGAGTGGTCCACAGTAACATTAGGCAAAACTGTGCAAGTTTCTGAGTAAACGTTCAAACTAGAGTTTTCTTAGTGTTTTATGTAGCAGGGTGATGGATAATTATTGATTTGTCTTGCATAGGGTTTCAAAGGACAGAGAGGAGATACAGGTCCCCCAGGTCCCCGGGTAAGTAACATGTACCTCATGCACCATCTTTTGGAGAAAGATGGTGGAAATTGAAGTTGTGCTTTCTGAGGCAATAAATGATAAAGTGAAAATGAGGACAGTGTTTAACGTGGCTGTTTTTAACTACAATTCCACGGGCCACATCTATGGCACAAAATGACAGCAGCTGTCTTCATTCCCTCTGCTGAACATCTGATTCTGGGTTAGGGGAGGCTACTGGTAGAGCTGAGCTCTCTGATGCTCCCTTTGACATAGCCCTTTGTGAGGAAGCCACCAGGATGCCTCCATAACACATCCATCTGGTACAAATGCTGACTTACAAGGTGAGGAACCCCTCTGCACTTGTTGGACAAGTACTAGCTCTCCTCCCAAAATGCTGAAGAAGTGCAAAATAAGTTTAGGAACAAAACTTACAGAAATAGGAATAGAAATGTCCCTTTGACTTAGTTGCCTGCGGATCATAAACCCCAAACCTCAAGTCCTGCAGGGAAAGTTGTTCTCCACTCTGTTCTGAGCTTCTTGGTGTAAAAGGTGGAAAACAAAATTGTTCTTCCACCTAATTTTGCCTTTTTACAGGGAAATAAAATTCTCTGCTTGCAGAAGCTTAGCTGAAAAAGACAGTGCTGGAGTTCCTCATCTCCTTCTTATTATGATAGCTTCAGCATCATGAATATGTTGGTGGTTTTCAGTGGCTGCACTAGCAATAGTAAATAATCTGCTGGAAAGCAGATTATGCACCACCTTGTGCATCACTTACAGGAGATACTTCTGAGTTATTTTTATAAGCTGCATGTCATATAAGATGAATGAGGCTCTTGTTGGCTTTAAAAAAGTATTCAATGAGCTCAGTTCAATATTGCAGAAACCCAATATCAGTTACAGTGGTGATACTGGCCTGAATTTGACCTTGATCTGATCCCTCTTTCCTTTTTGCTGAATTGCAGGGAGAGCCAGGTGTGATGGGTCCTGCTGGTCGTGAGGGGCCACCAGGGAAGGATGTAAGTTTACCATTTTGAGCAGAAATGAATCTCATTCTCCCTGACAAATGAAATTTTTAATTCACAGTGACCCTGACCTGAAACAGCTGCAGAAACTGCAATAAAGGGTGAATTACTGCAGGGAATGATTTGTGCAATGATCATTAGGGGAAACAAAGAATTAGTGGACCTCTGTCATTGCTCAGCTGCTGACACTAAAATGTCAGCTATACCTTTGAAAAAGCAGAGAGAGCAATATTGTGTGAAACCCAGGCTACGCTGGGTAGTCATGGACCTACCTTCTGCCATCCTTCTCCAAGCAGTGCTTCATCCTGCAGGTCCCACTGGGCTGAGTTCTGTCACGCTTCCTCTGCCACAGCTGTACCTGACTGAGTGTGCTGCTCCACTGAAATCTGTGAAATACCTATGGAATAAGTTGCTGCTGCTCAGAAGAAAGAGAGATGGTACAAACAGATCCTCTGGCGTTATTAGTGTCAAGTGCAGGCACATAACAAAGCCCTGAGAGAGCGCTGCTGACGTGGGATCCTGCAGCGGCTGCTGAGCAATGTACCGGGCAGCTGATGTGCCACCGCCAGGGGACCTGGAGACGTGGCTTCTCATTTGCACCCCCTTGTATCACTGGAAACTGTTGTGCTGTAAATGGTACCCTACAAAGCAAAATGTAAGACAGACCTAAAGGAACCTCTCGGAGAAGATAGAAGCAGCTCTGAAGCCTCCCTGGAGAGAGAACAGAGTAGTCAATTCTTGAGAAGTATTAGAGAATCTCTGTCCCTGAGAAATACAGCTTTAAGATAATCTGATAAAAATGGTTTCTGCCTGAAATCAGGCTGCATTTAGTAATAGATGTTTAAAATTCTGAAGGTTGGTCTTCCTCATAAATAACTGAAAGGGGACACTGAGACTCCTTTAATACTGTTTTCCCTAATATGTGAACAGTGTAATTTATAAGGAACATTTTAAAATGTTTGTTCATCTGCCTCCATGTCAGATCTTTCTCACTCACTAGAATACTTTCCTTCCCCTCAGGGTGATCCTGGTCCCATAGGACCACAGGGCCCTCGAGGACTCCGAGGGCAGCCGGTGAGTTTTGTCTTCTGACAAATCATTTCTGGAGGTACATTATAGTTTGTGGAATGGTTTGGATTAGAAGAGATCTTAAAGATAATCTAGTTCCAATACCCTGCCCTGGGCAGGGACATCTTCCACTAGATCAAGTTGCTCAGAGCCCCATCCAGTCTGGTGTTGAACACTTCCAGAGTGGGGTGTCCATACATTGTGTGTAGTGGTGATGTTCTGTATTCCAGAACTCTGGTTTGAAGGAAAAATCTTCATGAAGATTCAGATATGTTTAATTAAAACCCTTTTCTTACTTTGAGAAAGACAAATAAGAATGATATTGTTAGAAACTTATGAAGACTTAGAATATTGCACTGGACTGATGGTTGCTGACTCAGTGGGAAGAACAGTTTAATGAATTCTGTCGGGATTTCAGCATCAGAAATTCTCGTTTTCTGGTCCTGCCTCTAGAATCTCACTCACTCCTCACATGGTCTCAGTTTTCAAATATAGACACTGCGTGTGCCCAGGCTGAGATATGTGGGGTCCAGCTGTGATACTTTTCACCAGCACAGTTTTATTATGACTTCAGTGGAGAAATGGCAATTCGGTTGACATTTTAAAAGGTGCCATTTGGGATGGCTCAGAAATTACTTTTATTAATTTAATGGGGTTTAAAATTCGGTTTTTAAAATGAACCCTTCTCAAATTTGAATGGAGGTCTATGTTGCTGAACCTTGGCACATCTTTAATGTGAGGCAATGAGTAAGTTCTTTTCTTTTTTGCAAGACCTGATAGATAAACAGATTCTACAACATGTTCTATAATCAGGGCAAAATGCTGATTCAGCCAGCAAGGCCAGGAGCTGGAGTGGCAGGTCCCTGCAACCTGGGAGGGTTGGGGATTAGATTAGACTGCAGGAACATATGGAAGGCTCCTGTGTTTACCTTGAAACTCATCTCATTATTCCTGTACTGCTGGCATCACTCACTAACATGTCATGCCCCTGCACAACACTAGCCATGAGTAAAAATAATTGGAGATAAAATTTATCATAACTCTTTGGAGAAGAGATACTCGAGCGTATGTATGTTGGAAGGCGAAGTGTCAGTTTCTCTTGTTTTTCCTCTGCTTTGCTTCTTCTCTAACAAGGATTTTCAGTCATGATTTTGAATATTATGAGTACAAAGGCTGGTCTTTATGGTCAGCTCCAATGCAGGGGAAAAGTAAGTGGTGTAGAACTTGATCTCATCAAACTTTAGTTACTGTAGATGATCAGCTCAGCTCCTTTGTTAAGGAACAGTGAGAAACAGGTCATTTTAAAGGACGTTTTGGATCATTCTGAATTATCTGGTGTCAGGTAAGTATCAAATGCCTCAAGGCTATAGCACAAGTTTTTCTCTCCGTTTCCCCAAAAAGCGAAAGCCTGAGATGATAAAAAAGAGGCTTGTCTCAACACTGGTGAATTGGAGCAGCCGTGGTGGGTAGCTCCATCCATCCTGGTGGATGCTACATATGACAGGGACAAGGGTGGAGAAAAGGAGGAGGTTTTAGTTTAGTCCAGACTAGAGGATTTGGGTCCACATCTCAATTTTTTCCTGAGATAGGCTCAGACATATGAAATCAGGGATGCAGAAGTTGTGGGGTCAGTTGCAAATAAGATACTCCACAGTGTGTCAGGAGAGGAAGTTGAACAATGCTAAAGAAACCCCTGCTGGTCTAGGTGGATATTTTTAATTGTAGTGTACATTATATCACTAACCTTTTTCCTTTTGACATAGGGCAAGAATGGATTGCCTGGATCTGCAGGAGAACCTGGCCCTGCAGGTATCCCAGTAAGTACCACAAAAGGAAACTCATGCAGCAAGGAGAGGTGACTGAGGCATAGGTGGTATAATGTGTAGCTGGTTACCATTCCTGAAGTTTCCATGTTTTAAGATCAGTGATCCGAAAACCACTGGCTGTCCATAACTTTGGAGAGTGTTTGGCTACATTCCTGGAATTGAGATTCTAACTGGGTCATCATTTTTCCCAGTGAAAGTTAAGTGTTCACAGCAAAAGGAAATGATTGATTACCCGGTATAGAAAGGAGATTGGCATGCCCCATCTTCACCAGTAGATTTAATTTTGCCAAGCAGAGAGCGTGCAGCCTGCAGAGAGTTTTCAAAAGGAAGGAAAGGGCCTCGGGGAGCTGGCAGGCTGCCACCCAGGAACAGCAGCAGCAGAAAAATCCTCCCCAGGCAATTGGGGAAAGAGCAGACATCGGGCAGTAAACCAAGATCATGAAGCAGAATGAAACTCCCCTGAGGCCATCCTGTGGGGAAGAACAGCTTGGTAATGAAGAGCTGTAAGGAGGGCAGTGAGGAGCTGGTGGTTTGTTTTGTTGTTTTGTTTTTTTTTTTTTCCTGTTTTTACTCTGCTGTGCTGCTGAAAACTGTCCAGAATTCATCAAATCCATGCAAATATACCTTTGTGTCCAGTAGAATCTATCCAATGCAGGGCTCTTCCCTCTCTTGGCTAATGGAGACAGTACAGCTTGCTGGACTGCTGGATTCAGGGGGAAACAAAGGCCAGAGCAGGAGGAATCTGAAAAATTGCAGCAGGATTTCACTCTTTGTGGGCCTTGCAATGCCATAAAGCCACCCCAGCCTCTCCACAGACTTGTGCTCTGGTCAGTCATTGCTTTGCTTCAGAGATGTCTCAGAGCAGCAAATATCACCTTTCTGTGTGAGGAGGGGGTAACTCCCAGGTTACAGGTGGCACAGATATGGTGCAGTGTCACAGCCTTTCTGGATCAAAAAACAAGTGCCACAGCTTTTCCCCTCCTTGACATAAGTTCTCACCTTCCTGCAACTCCTGCCATTGCTTCTTACCCCATGGCTCCTCACTGTTGCATTTTCAAACTTCTTTTCTTCTTTTCATTTCACCCAGCCCTGCTCCCAATTCCTATCACTGCCTTTTTTTACTTTCTGGGTCTTCACCAGGTCGCTGTGGCTTTGGGATGCTTTGTGAATGCCAAATGGGGATTATTTTTTAGTCGTCATCGTGTTATCACATTACCTAGACCATCAGCAAGTGACCCAGGGACTCACCAGGCAGCTTCCTGCACAAACACAGCACCACAGCAGCCTCTGCTCCAGAGGATTTAAACTCCAAAAATAACATAGGAGATTGAAAAAGGATAAAGTCAGATGGATGAGAAAGGGGAAACAATGAGACAGTGTTGGTCAGCAGAACAGACAGTCATCTCATCAGTATCCTTCTCTGTCATTAAAATGAATTCTCTCCCTTTCATAAAGGTTATTATGGGAAGTATTTCCTTGTGCTGTACATGAATCCATTTATTTTGCAGAGCACTAATTTCCTTCACAATGTGGTGTGACAAGCCGATATTTTATATTACTATTTTGAGAAAAAGGAGATGTGAGAAAGGTTATTATGGCAATAAGGGTAGGGGTTTTTTTTCCACCTTTAGCATTGCTGACTTGTAATCACAAGGTAAAACTTGCCAGGAGCCTTCTCCTTTTGCAGCTGCTGTTTGACAGTGCCCATCCCAATTCACAATGCTCGTGCTGAAGCCTGCACACAAGCAACACAGCCCAGCCCCTGAAGTCTCCAGGCCCAGTTGCGTACGCAAAATCCATGTGCTTTGTGTCTACCAGGCTCATTAGTACTCACTCTACACAAGTTTTACTTTAAGAAGATGTTCTGAATGAGAAGGCAGAGGACAAAGTTGCGAAAGAAAAGGTTAAACTAAGAGTTAAAACTGTATAAGAAGGTTTCATGAAATGCTTCTGTATCATGAACTGCCAATTAAACTGCCCTGATCTGTAAGGAAAAATGATAGTTTGACAGGATATCACAAGACATAAGTGAAAGGCAGACATTTTATAAATTTAACCTGGAAATAAAGGCAAAAGAGCAGCTCTGTTGGTTGTATTCTCGGATTTTAGCAGTATGACCACCTGCACTGTTTCCCTGTCATCATCCATCACAGCATTTCCACTCTCAACACCCCCTTGTAAACCATGTGACACCAGAACAACCACAGAACACACGTCCCATCCCTGCCATAATTGTCCCCTCCTTTTCATCTTCTCTCAGGGACCCTGAATAGATTATTAATAATGCAACCATATTAGAAACCTGCTTTTCTAAACTACTTTGTTCCTCCTTTCCCTGTCAGTTTTAGGAGTCCTGCTGCTACAGTGAAATTTCCCAGTTCCAGTGTATCTGTAAATGCATGCTCTAGAAAAGAGATGTTTCAGGAAGGGCTGCTAGTGTCTGTCTCATTTCTGTCCTAAGGGTTCCAAAGGAAATAAAGGAGAAACAGGCAGCCCAGGACTCCCTGGCTTCATAGGACCCCGAGGACCGCCTGTGAGTATGTGTAGGAATGGATTAGACCCTCTTGTTACCTGCTTTTAAATATTAGACTGATAAAGATGGGACACAGTCACCTTCAGTAAAGGAAAAAAACATAAGCAGGAGATCTGACAAATCCAGAAGCTATATAATTTCACTTCCAAAGGAAATTGGGCTGCAAAAATACCATTTTTTTATTTGGATCAACATCCAAAATCTCATTTAGAGAGCTGGTACTTTTCAGTCAGTCCTGATAATGTGTGCATTAATCAGACTTAATATGGGTATGGGGTATTTAAGTTCTTAGCCTATATCTCTGCATGAACCCCAGGTGGACTAAATGGGGAAATTGTGAGTGGTAACAATGTGGGTATTTCTGATATTTGCTGTTCCAAGGAAAATTCCTTTGTTACCAGCAACAGAGGTGCATTGTAATTAAAGCACTCGTATATCTCCCAAAATGATCTAAAATAATACCTATGCACATGAAAAGATCGCAGCCTCAAAATCCAAAATCTTTGGCACTTTCAAAGCAAGTAAAACATGTTAAATTCCATTGGAAGGATGGAAAAGGCTAACGTTAGGCAAATATTTTTGTTTCTAGATCTGTTGGATCAAAAATGAGATGTGAAAGATGAGACTCTAGCAGAGCTGAATATTCCAGAGGATGATTCTTTTTCCTTCTGTATTTCTTTTTTAATATATTTTATTTTATAATTTGAAAGGGAGTTGTGTAATGAAAAGAGGAGAAAGAAATAATTCACTGGAAAGTTAATTTAAAGCAGCAAACATGGTGACCATTTAAGACTGAAGTGGCCCTAAGGAATACCCGAGTGAGTCTGATGCTACCTAATTAGGAGCTGATGTGATCAGGCATCTGTGATTAGTTCCATTACTCATGGATATGAGTATAGCTCTAGCACTGCCCAAGATGTTATGTTTCCAGGTTATGGGCAAAATACCACCTGCATGCACATGGTATAGATATGATCATGTGTGTTGGTTGCAAATGGGCTACAAAGATGAATCTTTCCATTCATGATATGAGAAGGTGGGCGGAATTTCAGATTAAGGTTTGCTTTGCTTTATCTTCACTCCAGGACTGCAGTGACATTTTTTTCATTGAAACGCTAAAATGCAAAATGTATTGCCTAATTATCACACTATAAATGCAAGGAAAATAATTTGAAAAATATGGAGGAAAAAATTCTAGTAGGGTGCTTTTTCAAATTTGTATTCTTTAATGTAGTTCTGACAGAAAGGCAAGATGTCCGGCTTGAACTTCCTTTGTCACTGGCTCTGTATGTGCTATTTCAGCTGGTATAATAGAAGACGGTACTTCTAACTACAAAATTTACTTGACTTACATCTTTAGAATGTTATGGGTATAATCCTGGTGCTACTTAAGTTAAACCAGACCTTATGAAGTGCATTAAGTTCTTGTGAAGTGTTAGTAAGAAAAAGGAACAAAATTTATTGAAAGCAGGAACACACTGAAACATCTGTCCTGCTCTCAGCTAGTTTGTTAGAAATTATTTGCATTTACATGGGATGCAACATTACTAAAAAATGCTTTCATTAATAGTAGGATGTCTCTTTCCAAGCATGACCAACAGCAGTATGTTAAGGATAAATCAATCCAAACCTGCTGCTGTGCAGAATACTTCTAATCTTAGCAAAAAACAAGGCTTAAGGTTATTAGGTAGAATCTTTCTTCCAACTCCTTCCAATGCGATGCTGAATGAACTTTCTGTGTGTCTTAGGGAGAACCAGGAGAGAAGGGTCCTCCTGGAAAAGAGGTAAGTTAAATTCCCAGTTGTTTCAAAATAGGATTGGTGTCTTGAGAAAAAATATCAAGAATGTTACCTGGGTCTCAACAAATTGATTTTTTTCATACAATGCTTCGGGTTGGAAGAGGTCTTAAATATCATCTCGTTCCAATCCCCTGCCACGTGCAGGGACACCTTCCACTAGACCAGGTTGCTCAGAACCCTATCCCACCTGACCTTGAACAATTCCAGGGATGGGGCATCCACAGCTTCTACGGGCAACCTGTGCCAGGGCCTCACCACCCTCATAGGGAAGGATTTCTTCTGAATATCCTACACTCTTTGACTGTGAAGCCATTACTCCTAGTCCTGTTACTACAGTCCCTGATAAAAAGTTTGTCCCCATCTGTCTTATAAACCTCCTGGAACCTTCTCTTCTGCAGGCTGAACAATCCCAGCTCTCCCAGCCTGTCCCCATGGCAGAGGTGCTCCAGCTCTCTGGGCATCTTCATGGCCTCCTCTGGACTTGCTCCAACAGGTTCACGTCATTCTTATGTTGATGACACCAGAGCTGGACAGACTACCCCAGGTGGGGTCTCACCAGAGAGGAGTAAAAGGGGAGAATCACTTCCCTCGACCTGCTTGTCATCGTTCTTTTTATTTTTTTTTTTAATTGTTTATAATTGAGAGCCAGTGGGGAGCTCTCAGGAAACTGTGGGACCATCAGGGAAATAAATCTTCCTCGGCTCACAAGAATCATTGCAAAAGTATGTGTTTCATTATTGACTGTTATTATGCAGAGATCTTTTATGTTTACCCTTATTTTATTGCAGGGTGCACCAGGGAAACATGGTGAAATTGGCTCCAAAGGAGAGAGGGTAGGTTGGAGAATATTGTTAGTTATTTCATTATGCTTAAATAAAGAGAGCTGTTTTGAGCTAGGGGCGGGGGGCAGGGGTCATTCAAGAGTGAAACATGACCCATGCTTCCCATTCTCCCAGCTCTCTCTTTAATCATTTTCCGTCAGTAATATTTTGTGGATCATTTGTAGTGCACCAGATGTTGTATTCAGTAACTTTGCCAGCTCAGCTCTTAGTGTTTCGCTGTGTTTGGAAATCAGAATTTAGCCTCTTATTCTGTAGTGGTAATGCCTCTCTTTTCACTTAGGGTGAGCCTGGAATCAAAGGTGAAAAAGGCCCTCAAGGAGAAAAGGGCCCTCCGGGTGATCCTGGGATACCTGGTCACAAGGGCCATCCAGGACTGATGGGTCCCCACGGACCCCCAGGAGACACAGGGCAAGTTGGACCTCCCGGTCCTCCGGGACAGCCAGGATTTCCAGGACCAAGGGTAAGATCTCCAGAGAAGGGCTTTGTACAGTAACTTCACTGCCACAGTGTGTGATCAGAAATGCACCTCAGATTACACTGAGGCTGATGGAAACTAGAGCAAGAGTGTGTTGTTACGGGGAGGCAGAGCTTTAATCTCTTGATAAAGATTAAGAAGAGCTATAGCACATCTCAGGGAATCACAGAATGGTTTAGGTTGGAAGACCAACTCATTCCAACCCCCTGCCGTGGGCAGGGACTCCTTCCACTAGACCAGGTTGCTCAGAACCCCATAGGGAAGTGTTTGTGGGGGTGTTGAATTGCACTCAGGGGAGCTGAGCAGACTCATACCCAGGGAGGCCAGTCACTGATGCCTCTTACCCCTGAATGCGTAAATCAGATCTGTGACTGTGGCCATGGCACTGGAGTCTGAAAAAAATTCTTTCTATAAGGGCAATAATGTGCAGCATTTCATACGGAGGACTAATGCCTTCCTCTGCTGCTGGTTGTTATGAGAGACAAAATGCTGAGCCGTGGAAAGGTCACTGCTCTATTCCTGGAAATCCTGGAGCCAGCTCATCAGAATTCATGAAATACTATTTTTGTTTAATATTCTCTCTCCTTTTTTTTTTCTTTTTTTTTTTTTCCCCGTAACGGGAAACAATCTCACTACTGAGAATGCCTGAGGGTGGTGCATGTAGCAGAATGAAAAAAACTACCAATATCAGTAAAACCACTATGCCCATCCTGAGGATGAATTTGAGATCACCTCAGGAGAGAATAAATAGTGAAAGAATCTCTGATGTAAAAGCTGAGTAAATTTTAGACAAAGCATTTCTTTGTGTGTCTCAACAATACAGAGATTTGATGAGATTAAGTAATGATTATGGAGACAATGCAACTAATAGGGTTACAGCTTGAAAAGATGATTTGTAAATCTTCAAAGTATGCTCCACAATTGTGTTTACTTCCTGGAATATTCACTAAGAGCCATCACAAATGGTTAGTACTTAATGAAAAAATTGTTTCTTTTGTTACCAAAGAACATATCTTTTTCTTATGCAAAATCTTGCATGAGAAGGAGGCAGCAAATAGACAACTCCGTACTTAGCAGCAGTGTTAGTGATTAAAATTGAAAAGTTACTTAGCTATTTAATAAAATCTCATTTTTTTTAATGAACAGTAACTTCTGGTTCAGAAGAGCTCACTTGGTTTTCATAAACATAAAGGACACAAACTGCATCCTTGTATGTTAAAAGGATACGTGTGTGGGAAAAGGAACACTTTAATGCAAGTAACTCATAGACCAAAGAATGCAGTCTTTAGGTTGACCAGAAGTATTTTCCAAACTAGTACAAATTCAAAGAATAATTTTAGCCAAAAAAATTAAAAGTATATTTCAAGTGGAATGTCTCACTTTCCAATGTACAAAGGAAAACATTTGATCTTGTGGCTTGAAAATGGTTTATTTTTAAATATAGTTAAATGGGTTTTTTTGAGTTTATGCAAAGACAAGAGACTTGGTTACCTGAGAACCTCTCTTCTTTTTTTTTTTCTTTTTAATTTATTTGGAAAGCCACAACCTAAAAAATTCTCCTTCCTCCTACTAAAAATCCTTTCATCATTTTTTCAGTTGCATCATCCACAGTTGTTGTTCACAACACTTTGTGAGTTTTGACAGCTATTAGAGCTGTACAACAGCAAAGTCACACAAAAGAGCTGAGAGAAGGGATGAAAGATGCTGAGCCTTAGGGGCTGGGTAGGGGGCCAAGGCCAGGAAGCCACATCCCCTGTCTCTCCTTAAGAGGCTGAAATCAGGCAGAACCTTGTACTGGTTTGGAAGGAAAGGTATCATATGCATAAACTGGCTTCTGTTCCCTGAGATAAGGCCTATTGGCAGGCGATGCATCCAGTAGGAGTGTTTTTAGCAAGTCCAGATACCCACTGTTACTATCCTGGGGGCACATGTGCATCTCTCTACAAGGAAACATGCCATGATGGAAAAGGGGGGGGATCTCCACTGTGTTCTGGCAGGGCTGAGGATGTCTCCTGATTTCATTTATACTACTTGTCCTATGAGTGTATAGGGAGGAGGAAGGAGATTTTCTCTAGGTAGGAGATGGGAAAACTGTTCCAGCTATCCCCTCAGACCAGGCTCCCTGCTCAACCGTTGAGCCCATGGTTTGCCATCAGGTTGGAAATTTTGGGTGCCTTTGACACCATCTCCCATGACATACTCCTGGAAAAGCTGGTAGCCCATGGCTTGGACAGGGGCACTCTCTGCTGGGTTGAGAACTGGCTGGAGGGCCGGGCCCAGAGAGTGGTGGTGAATGGTGCTGCATCCAGTTGGTGGCTGGTCACTAGTCGTGTGTCCCAGGAATCAGTGTTGGGCCAAATCCTGTTTAACATCTTTATTGTTGATCTGGATGAGGGGATTGGGTCTAGTAAATTCTCAAGCTGGGTGGCAGTGTTGATCTGCTGGAGGGTAGGAAGGCTCTGCAGAGGGATCTGCACAGACTGGATCGATGGCCACGACCAGTGGCGGGAGGTTCAACAACACCAAATGCTGAGTCCTACACTTTGGCCACAACAACCCCCTGCAGTGCTACAGGCTGGGGGCAAAGTGGCTGAGAAGTGGTCCAGTGGAATAGGACCTGGGGGTGCTGGTGGACAGTGGCTGAACATGAACAAGCAAGTGCCCAGGTGGGCAAGAAGGCCAATGGCTGTATCAGGAATAGAGTGTCCAGAAGGACCAGGGAAGTGATTCTTCTCCTGTACTTGGCACTGGCGAGGCCACACCTCAAGTACAGGGTCCAGTTCTGGACCCCTCACTTCAGGAGAGAGCGCCAGAGGGGCACTGAGATGCTCGAGTGGGTTCAGAGGAAGACAATGAAGCTGGTGAAGGGTCTGGAGCGCAAGTCCTGTGAGGAGAGGCTGAGGGAGCTGGGGTTCTTTAGACTGGAGAAGAGGAGGCTCATGGGGGATCTTACCACTCTCTACAACTCCCTGAAAAAAGGTTGTAGCCAGGTGGGGGTCGGCCTCTCTCAGGAAACCAGTGACAGGACAAGAGGACATAGTCTTAAGCTGTGCCAGGGAACTTTTACGTTGGACAGTAGGAAGAATTTTTTCACAGAAAGGGTGATTAGATATTGGAATGGGCTGCCCAAGGAAGTGATGGAGTCACAATCCTTGAAGGTGTTTAAGGAAGGGCTAGACTTAGTGCCATGGTCTAGTTGACATGGTGATATTCAGTCAAAGGTTGGACTCAATGATCTCAGAGTTCTTTTCCAGCCTAATTGATTCCGTGAATCTGTTTTAAGTCCCTGTACATTCTTCTTTCAGGCAGACCCTGAAGCCCTGTGTATGCTGTGGGTGATGAAATGCCACCTGCTAAACCCTCTGTGGAGTGTTTAATTTGTGCATCATAGAACCACAGAATGTTTTGGGTTGGAAGAGATCACCTAGTTCCAGCCCCCCCACCATGGGCAGGGATGCCATCCACCAGATCAGGTTGCTCCAAACCCCACTCAACCTGTCCTTGAACACCTTCAGGGATTAGGCATCCACAGGTTCTCTGGACAACCTGTTGCAGTGCCTCACCACCCTCACAGTAAAGAATTTACTCCTAACACCTAATCTAAATCATTTCTCTTTTACTTTAAAACCATTCCCCCTTATCCTATCACCATCTGATTCCCTGGGTGTGATTATAATATCTCATCTCTGTGATTCTGACTCTTTAGGGGGAACCCCCATCTCTAGAGACTTTGAGAAGGCTCATCCAAGAGGAGTTATCCAAGCAGCTAGATGGTAAGTAATCAGTTCTGGGAAGCCAGAAGATGTATCTGAGAGTGCAAAATATGCTTTCCATAGCTGTGCTGGCACCTGAACATCTCCTGCTTATGGAAGGTAATATTGCAAAAGGCTTGCCTGGAAGAAAGAGTGTGTAAAATGAAATGTGCTTTACCCGGTCCCCAAGCTTTGATGTTCCCAGCAATAGCAGAGAAAGTAATCAGTAGGATGTAAACCTGCTTTTGAGGTTCTAGCTGGAAAAGAAATATTCCTGATTTCTGTCTGACGTATGATACTCATTGGTATGAGGAAAGGCTGGAGTGGATGTGGGCTGCTGTTTCTCTCAAAGTATGTGAATTGAAGACTGCTACTGACCCCATCAACACTGAGATGCAGAGCTGTAGTGCTTCTCACACAGCTCTTGAAGCAGCTGACACATAGCTGCAGGCATTTTCCTCCATGCTAAAGATCATGATTCAATGTAGTAATCTATTTCATGGATTTTATTTACACACTCTCAGTCTTCAACATTCATGCCAATCTAAAAGCATTCGAGATTTAGGACCAATGAAAAGAATATAGAAAACTCCATTCTGTAGGATGTTTATGTGATGCTGAGTATATCTTAAGGGCCCTCTAGGTTGCTTTCGTGGTGTAATCCAGCCAGCAATCAAGCCTCACGCACTCATTCCCCCACCAGCAGGATCAGGGAGAGAGTTGGAAGGGTAAAAGCTGGAAAACTTGTGGGTTAAGATAAAGACAATTTAATAGGGAAAGAAGAAGTTGCACACACAAGTAAAACAAAACAGGGAATTCATTCACCACTCTCCATGGCCAGGCAGGTGTTCAGCCATCTCCAGGAGAGCAGGGCCCCATCATGAGTAACAGTGACTTGGGAAAACAAAGGCCATCACTCCAAACATCCCTCATCTTCCTCTTTCTGCCTCCCATTTTATATACCAAACATGATGCCATATGGTCTTCAGTCAGCCTGGATCACCTGTACCAGCTGTGTCTCCTCCCAACCTCTCACGCACCTCCAACTTCCTTGCCAGCATGGCAGTAAAGAAAGCAGAAAAGACCTTGGCTCTGTGTAAGCCCTGCTCAGCTATAAAAAAAACATCTCTATATTATCGACTCCGTGTTGAGCACAAATCCAAAACATACTCCCATACCAGCCACTCTAAAGAAAATTATCTCTACCGCAGCCCAAACCAGCACAGTCATTCAGGGTCTTAGTGGCAAGCAATGTGCCTGGTTGGAAATTGCAGAATACACTGTCACAGGGAGCTTAGTGACAGCTTCTGACTTCACAGCCAGAGATGGGTACATCAGCTTTAACTCCACGTGTGTAACAGCCCAGAACAAGAAAAGTCAGCTTTCTCCCTACAGACCAGCTATGTAGCATCTCACTCCGTGTAACAGAAGCAGTGGAAAAAGGCTCTTATTTTCAGAGCAGCAATGATCACAGTTTCACAACTAAAGAAAGATCCTCGGAGGACAAGCAGTAGAGGATGTCATAAAAATTTAGGATAAAGTATGAAATTTAGGAGAAATTTAAAGCTACCAAGAAATGAGATTTCAATAACTTAGAGAGGACCACGGGGGCACAATCATGGATTATGGGAAAGGACTATGTGGGGACAACAAATGAGTGGACCTTGAAAACTGTGGCAAAGCTTGGACTTTTCTGCGCCCCTGGTTCTGACTCTCCATCTCTTGGAGCATAGTCCTTTTAGTCTAACAAACCCATTTCCCTCTCTTTACAGCAAAGTTAACCTATCTCCTGGCTCAGATACAGCCTGCACAGGTGAAAGCATCCCATGGCAGACCAGGACCTCCTGGTCCCCCTGGGAAGGAAGGACTCCCAGGAAGAACTGGCCTTCCCGGAGAGCCTGGCCGGCCTGGACAGACTGGGTCTGAAGGGCCACCTGGACCAATTGGTCCCAAAGGTGAATGAAACTTGGTGTGTTGGGGCAGTCCAATAAAAGAACGTGTCCACTCCACTTTGTCATTTGCCTCTTATTTTAGTGGCATATAAGTAAGCCCTCAAAATGCAGGTGTTAAAAGCAACCTCAGTCTGTTAAACCAGAGGTGTTGAATATGACCAGCAGTCACTGGTATGTTCCACCTCTGGCCAGAGCTGGAGTGGGGCAAGTCTTAATTCCCACTTAATGTCCCATCTTGGAGGACTGACCACAATTAGGAACTTTTTTTTTGCCAAATGTATTGGCTTCAGTGTGGATGAAAGACCTACAGTAGTATTCTTTAGTTCTGTAGACTACTCTCATCAGTTCATTATTTTTCTTTCCCTCTCTACAGGTGAAAGAGGAGCAAAGGGGGATAAAGGAGACACTGGCATTGGCCAACGAGGGGAAATAGGTCCTCCAGGAATTCCAGGTGAGTTATTCAGAACACCCCTCAACACACATTATTCACAACCATTTCAAGGACACAGGTCTCTGCCATATTAGATAGACAATCAGAATAACATAAATAAAACATATGCGATTTCTGTAGAAAGTGGCTCAAAAGGAGGAACTACATCACTAGCATCATATCTGGCCACCTTTTATTTACTCAGACTGATGGACAGGTATAATGATCTGTCTCAGTAACAGCTAAGTTAACTGACCTTGGGGTCAAATCCAAAGTGAAGCTTTAATTATTAGGTACACTGTGAAGTGTCTTCTCTGTCCTTGGCAGAGTGTTGTTGTGACCAAGCTGAACTCAGAGGTTCAGGCAGCTTCAGATGTTATAAAAAGTCGTATTGAGCACCTGTGCCTGGGACATACAGATCCTGCTTTTCTGTTACTGACAAAGCAGCAGCACCTTTAGTTTGTTTGCAACCTGAAATTAGGAGTTATTGATCAGTTTTGCTTTCATTAGTTTTCTTGGGGAAGAAACTATGGGAAGCCTTCCTAACCCCATGGTCTGCATTTGGCATACTGGCCCTGCATTGCCTCCAAATAACAATGGATCCACTGTGCCTCAAACAAATGAGTTATCTCCCCAAACTGGCTCTTGCCTTCAGCTTCCCCATCCTCAGCTCCTCTCTGTGAGGATTATATGTCATTAGTTGTCTCCTGCAGCTTCACATCTTCAGTGTGCTGATAGAGGCAGAGCAGCCACTGCAGAGCTGTGCATCCCAAGGATGCCATAGGGAGCAGAAATCTTTCTTTCAGAGGAGACACACTGGTCAAATCCCTGAGATACCTCCTAGCCAGACCCAAATCTGTGCAAGCTGATGTCTGCATCCTAGTTTGGCAGCAAAGCCACCCCCTGTGACATTGCACTGCTGAGTACTGAACCCCGGGGGGTGTCACTCACCAAGGGCATTTTGTTTCTGTTTTAGGCCTCCCAGGGGAGCCTGGTTATGCCAAAGATGGGATGCCAGGACCACCCGGCCCCCAAGGTGAAGCTGGTGTGCCCGGTCCCGCGGGAGCACAGGGGCCTCCGGGAGCTAATGGACAGTGTGACCCCTCTCAGTGTGCCTACTATGCAAGCCTGGCTGCCCGACCCAGCAACGTCAAAGGGCCCTAGCACACAGGGAGCACCTCCAGACTTGTTTCTAAAACTTGAATTTGTCACACCTGCCAAGAGCTCTCAGATGTCTTCAACTGTGTTCCTTTTGTGGGAGGCCTTCTAAAGCCAACAAATGCTGCCGGTCGGTCAGATTATTTTTATGAATTATAATTATTATTATTATTATCTTTGATGTGATATGTGAACTTATTTTTGTTTTCTCCAACATCAGGGCATATTAAAACATTACAAATAAGTGGAGGTTTTTTTCTCTTTTGAAGAGCATATAATATCAATGCATTGTGTAGCTGTTTATGCAAAACCATTCCAATGCCAAATTTTTTGTCTGTTATATTTCTGATTAATTCTTTCCAAAGCTTTATCCTGAACCATTTAAACTGAAATCAAATCCTCCAGCCTGGGGCATTAATTGTGAGACACAGGCTGATCACAGGATTGTTGGTGCTGTCTGCCACCCTCATGCAGGGGAGGAAGGTAAAGCCACACCAAATCTGGAAAACAGGTCTCCAGTACCTGCAATGGAAAGGCAGTTTTGAACAGCCAGTGTGTGCTTTCTAGAAGATCCCTGTTAAATTTAATGTTCTTCTGCTGATAATTGAATATATCCTATAGCAGCTACTTTTTACGAAATCATGTGGGATCTCATAGTAAAGGCCTGAAGAGATCACAGAGATGATCCAACCTCTTTGCTACTCTCTTTGCAAAAACTTCTGTACTCAGAAAGTTTGATTCTAACAGATGGAGCTTACTTCCCTCTGTCAGGGAGATGCCTCTGCAAAAATCTTCGACACTGTCCTTTGTCAGCTCAGGGATGTCAAATCCCATGTGTATTATCAGTGCATGCACAGCTCCCTACTAGTGTTTCACCCCAAAAATCAGCCAGAGCAGCATAGAAAGTCCCCTCATATTAAAAACCTCAGGAAACCAACTGTGACCCAACTCTTTTGGATGATCCATTATGACAATAACTTGTCAAGCTGTGTTATTTAGAGGGTGGATGAGTAGTTGCAGGCTGATCTAGGAGGATGTTGATCTCTGACGAAGGGATCAGAGTAAAGAGGTGTTCAGAAACATGGAGAAAATTATGTTAGAGGGCAAAAGCAACAAGTCAAACACTGGCCCTTTCCCCCTCTCAGCTGATTGCCAAAATCAACCTGAGAATGCAAAGGCAGAGTAAAGAGGGGATGGAATCTGAAAAGACCTTCACAACAGGTAATTTGTGAGATAAACCTTCTAACCAAGAGGGTTTGCCCACCACAAAGTGCAGATCTGAGAGGTGATCAGGCCTTGGATATCTGTTCCAGCCAGCAAAGCAGCTGCATTCTCAAACCCCTTCCGCACAAAGCAGTTTGTAGTGAGAGATTGGAGTAATGGACCTGACACGGGCACTAAGTGCTGAATGTGTTTGGGAATCTCATCTGCTCTTTTGGAGACAGAAAAGAGGCACCCTGCCCTGCTGACACATTCACCATATGGCATGGTGCTTCCAAACTGGCTAACCCAAGCAGAAGCCACAGCTGTTGATAACCGGCCCAGAATCAAACCCTGAGGCTAAAGCCCAGAGATAAGCATTTGCCAGCCTTGGAGCCCTTTTCTCACCAGCAGCAGATAAAATTTGTCTCTGCATTGCTGAAAAATGAAATTAAATAACATGTTCAAATGCCAGGGTTAAACGAAGTCTTTACTGTGTAGCTCTCAGTGGTGCTATTTTTGCTATTTCCTATGCAAATAAAGTCTTTGATTTGATTTTACTGTGTTTCTTGCTATGGAAAGATCAATCAAAGGGAAAATATCATGAAGTGAAAAGCTTACCACTTTTAAGTAACTCTCAATGGTATATCTTTTACTGTACTGCATCTCGGGTCAGCTTGCTGTATTTTAGTGTTGAGCAAACATGTTGATCACATATTTAAGAGAAACATTTTTCCTAGTCCAGGCTGAGTGAGATTTCCCTACTCAAAAAGAGGTCCCTACTCAAGAGACACCTCCCAACAGGGGATGAGACATCATTTTGGGTCAATGTGACGGCAGTGAGCAGGTGTTATGGAGACCACACATGTTAACTGGGCCATGCTAATGTGGCATTTAATTCCTGTCATGAGGGTGACTCCTTAGTCACTATAGACTCTGTCTATCATGTGTGTCTTGCATGGGATAGATTTGTATACATTTAGGTGCATCATGTGAAGGGAAGATACATAAAGATGTTCTGCTAAACATATTTCAGGGTCTTTGACTCTTGTGAGATCACAGAATAATTTGTGTTGGAAGAGACCTTTAGGGCTCATTTAGTGCAATCCCTGGTAGGTGAGATGGTGCAATGCCATCCAGCTGAAGGAGATCTAAGGGGTTGTTTTGAAAGCCCTTTTCATTTGAATGTGTGATGGAGCCATTTTGAAGAGCCTGTATTAGGAGCACAAGGGACACATGTCTGCATGGGTTAGGCATAGGCTATATCTCTGCAAATTCTCCACTCAGTAAAGGGGACACAACCTAATTCCCTTTGCTCCAGCATATTCCCTAGCATATGGCTATCTGTTCAGTCTGTTTCCGGAGACATCCCAGATTGTCTCTGTGCCCTGAATTCAGTGGGTGCCATTTCCCTGCTTTTTCTTTTTTTTTTTTTTTTATTTTTCCTTGTTTTCTCTCCAGCCAGTTAAATGACATTTACTAAGCAGAATCTGTCACTAATGAGCAGAGTAGGAGACATCAGCTGCAGACCCAGATCAAAACTCTTGTTCGTAGCCACCCAGTTTTCAGAGAATAGTCATCAAAGGAGGTTTCCAGAGCTGCCACCTCTTACAGAAGCAAGCCCTATGTGAATGCTCCTACAAAGTCACCTGAAATAACAGGTAAGAGAAGAGGGTGTATTTGTATGATTTTGGAAACTGCTACAGCTTTTGCCTCAGTCATTTTATGTGTTTTTGTGGTCTTTGGAAAGGTGGCCTGAGATCACTTTCCAAACTAGATCTGCCATCTGGGCAGCAATTACAGCCCTGGGCATGGTCAGAAACTGCCCTCCAGAAGATGCAGATGGCTCTGTGCCTGAGCAGGTGATGGTGTGTGTATCGTCTGTCCAGCACTGTGTAAGGTGACCACACAGGCACGGGGTGGCAGGTAGGGCAGAGGTGGTGCTGATGGCTCTCTCTCCTAACTGCTCTAGAAAATAGAATAAGAGAAATAAGAATAAGAGAACAAGAGAAAGCTATGGCTTTGGCATCTCAGTGTTCCTGTCTCTGCAACCAAGTGGTTGGCAAATCACTGTAAGGTCTGCTCACTGAGTCTGAGGTTTAAACTCAGGAATAGGTTGATTTTTTTTTTTGGTTAGATTTTGTTTTGGTCCTATGGTAAGAGAGGATATAGTGTTAAAATTGCCTTACAGAGCCAGGCAGTATATTATTTACATTTTTAAAAGGTGTGCATGGGATTTATGGCACCACTGTCAGTTGTTGGTGTTTTTTATATATATATTTTGTGTAAATTACAATTATAGAAAACAGACCATTATTTCATTAAATTTTTTGCCTGTCAAATAAATAAATTACAAAGACCGAACAAAGTAACGGGATCATTTGGGGAAAATACCTCTTTTCTTTTGTTAAATTATTTAAGAATTTCTACTTGTTTTCTAAACAGTTTTGAATTAGCTGCTTCTTGGAAGCTGTACCAAATGCCTATGTTGTTTTTGTTTTTTTTTTTTCCAGAGAGACAATAAAAATGCTGTAGCAGCTAAGCTCAAACTCTGTGCTCTAACCACAAAACTGGTTAGGAGACAAGTACAGATTTTACATTCTGGGCAATTTAAAAATATTTAAAAAATATATTTAAAATTATATTTAAAAAAATAAAATAAAGTTTACTGATGGCTCAGTCTTTTAATGTGGAAACTGGCCAAACTCTGCCCTGCTAAAGATTTTATTTTGGCAGCTTCTGGAGCAGGATTTGATGCCTATGCATAGCTGGGTGTCACCATCCACAATGTCTTGGAGCCAGAGACCCTGACAGGGACTGGCAAGTGATGTAGAACCAAGGGAAGCCTTTTCAGAGCTTAAGTAGGTGACCCTGGGGAAGATTATGTATCATGTCAAAGGATGTACGTTTTTTTTATCTGGGTACCTGAATCCCATACTCAGTCTCTCACAGTGAGATTCAGAGCCATCGAACATAGAATTATAGAATATATTGAGTTCGAAGGGACTCACAAGGATCATCGAAGCACAATTCCTGGACTTCAAGGAGTCAAGCCAGGGCACTTGAACTTTAGTGGCTCCAGTGAGAGCTGCAGAGCCTGGAGATCAAATCATCTCATCCGAAAGTATTCAGCTGCAGGACTCTGAGTTGTGTTGCCTACATTAACTAGGTCTCTGTGGAAAAAAGATCTTCTGGTAGCTGTCTTTCTCTCCCACCATCACTGACTCACTTCCCGCCGAGCTGGAGTGGGGATATACATATTACAAACCATGTGTAACTAACAGCCAGGCAGCTCAGGGGGAGAGGACGAGGCTATGGCATGAACTTGCACTGTCCTTTTACCGTGAACATTTTCTTAAAATGACTGCACCAACTCAACAGTAACAACACAGACCGAAGATATTTACTACCACCTCTTTCAGCCTCTGTGAGCTGTATGAGGGTTTAGGTGGCCACACTATGACATGGGAGGAAGAGCAGCATAGGGACAGAGCCAGTTGGAGTTGAAGACAGACTCCTGCCCGAGTCTGCAGCCCTTTATGGTGTGAGCATCCACCAGAGACCACGAGGAGTCCTCCTTGCTGCTGTTTCTGCAGAGCCAGAGCTGCTGGGGGAAGAGTCTCTTTATCAGCCACCTGACTGCCTCCTACATACTAGCTGTGGTACCTCAGGTCCTTAGGGTAATAAGGGTCCATCAAAGTCTGTGTTGTTCTTTCAACACCTTTGTAAATGGTAAAGTTGAATTAAGAAAAAGCCTGCTTAGCTTCACTGATTTGATCTAAACCTGAAAGTCGCAAACATGGATTTTTGTCTTCTGACTTGTGAAATTGGAACAACTGATTAGAAAAGTGTAAAGACATGATGAACAGGAGACTGGGTTTTGTAGTTGCTTTACAAAGCAGATTTTTGCCGTAAGGGCTAACATCTGAATACCTTGTGTGGCTTGACTCAACAATATCGATGCTGGCAAAGCTATTGTTGGAGTTTGTCTGAACTGAGAATTAGAATATCCTGCTGGGCCTGCAGGGAATTATGTATTGAAAATATGGGCTCTTTCTTTCTACTTTACATTTTATAGCATGAACTTTATGCAGAAAGCACAAGGGAACAATTTGACAGAGGGACATTAATCATATTCTCACATTCCTGGTGAGCCAGCTATCAGCATCAGGAAGAAGGATGTCCTGCAAGATGAAGCAGAGAAGAACCTGCCACCTTGAGTCAAACTCCAGGTGTAAAAAGTGCAACAAAAGAACAGTGTCAAACATCACAAAAACTTCTTTTTGAGCACAGCTTTGGCTCTGCATGACATGCTGTCTGAAAGGCTCAGGTTTGCATTTAAAGAGAAAAGCATGTTTAAGCAGAAGGCAGCACACACAGCAATTTGGTTTATTTCACAGGACAGATGTATTTGACAACATGTTCTTAGAAACACATTTTTCCCCTTAGCAATGTGGGGGATGGTTTTCATCCAAGTCTGAAATTACTGTCAGTGCAATAACTTCTTCAGCACTTTCTTGATGGGAGTTGAGTTTAACACTGAGTCTTATTTTCATGATTTTTTGTGAGGTCTGTTAGGAAGCAACCTTCCTCTGCAACTGAAAATCTCACTTTCCCTTGGCTGCTGTGTTCATCTCTGATGTACGGATATTTTCAAGTTATTGTATCCATTTTTGCTTATGAAAGATTAGTAGACTTTCATGAGTTCTGCTGAATCTTTTTTTGTGTAAAATCTACCCCTGGAATGTTCAAGGCCAGGTTGGATGGGGCCCTGAACAACCTGATCTAGTTGGTGGCATCCCTGCCCATGGCAAAGGAATTGGAAGTAGATGATATTTAAGGTCCCTTCAACCCAAACCCTCCTGTGATTCCATGATTCTGTCCCAGGAGCCTATAATGCCCAAGCGGCCTCATACACTGCTGGATAGTAGGCAAGCGAGACAGTTTTCTCCTACAAATGCTAAAAATTTATCTGGAAAAAATTCCAGGTTTGATTTCAATATGGTTTTGGTATTTGCACTCTGAATCCAAGTCAAGGGTTACAGCTGCAATGTACCAGACCTGAAAATCTGTGTTTCAAGGTGAAACACAATTAAAAAAAAACCATTACAACCTAGAATGTAAGTTCAGACAGTTGAGCAATAATCTCCAAATCTTCTTGCCAGCATTGTCTGAATACAGAGCTACTGGCACTCAACACGCATCTGTACAGCCACATTCTGCTGTGACACAGGTTCCAGCAAACTCAGGATGATCCTGGGCTGAGGAGAACAGAACTGAGCAGGCTGAGAGAGAAAAGCTGCTGTGCTCCCACTTTCACAAGGCTTGACCTAGTATGTCTGCTTAGACCATACCTCTAACACATTGTCTTCTACCTCTGATGGCCTGAGGGGTGCTGTGGATACATCTCTCCTTGAGAAGCATTTGAAATGGGTGTCCTAAGCATTTTTTAGCTGAAAGCCTTAAGGATTAGAGGATGAAGTAAAAGAGGTTGGCTTTCTCAGCCTGAGGTTTCAAACCCACAATTTTCTCCTTGCAGAAAATGCCCTGCTCTCTGTATAACATGCTGTGCTGAGTGGCTTGGGATAAACCTGGCATTTTACACATCTCCTATAAAAGCTATGACAGCAAGGGATAAAAATTTGTTTTTAAATATGCCAGAGCAAGTGTAGCACAAGAAAGATATCTCCATGCTGCAGGGGTTCATGCATGGAACAGGAGGGAGAAGGACTTCCAGATTTCAAAACTGATCCTTTACTGTGTTTGCTGAACATTAAAGACACAAACTGACCTGAGGACAGGATATTTTCATGGTTCCCAGTTCCCAGGCCACCAGCTATGACTGCCTTGCTCTTGTTCTGTTTACCATGCTCTTGTCCCATTTATGGGGTGCCTTATCCATCCTGCCTTTCTGTTTCCATTGCAATCCCTTGGGACCAACCAATGTGAAACCTTCAGCAACAACACTCTTGATGCTCCCAGAAGAGCAGAGCCACACACAAGCAGAGATTTGAACCCATCTGCTGAAAAGCAGAGGCAGAGCATTCCTGTTTAGGTTTCTGAACACTGACAGACACGTGCCACCAGCTCACTGGCTGCAGCTGTGAGAGGCCCCATCAGAGCCCAGGAGCTGGGTTTTGTGTACACTGCAGAGTTGGGAGGGAAACACCTGATCATGTGAGAGTACCAAGTGTTTACTCAGTGGGATGTACCTGGGCAACCCAAACACTCTGCATGTGTGTTGGTAACGTGCCTGGCAGAGCGGAAAGCTGACAGAGGATCCTGACCCACCAAAAACCTTCAGAGGTTTCCTGTGGAACATGCAAGGGATTGTCACTGACTGTCTCTGTTCAACCAGCCACTGTTCTGGTGGGACATGGATGCAGTCACCTCTCTCAGATGTGCCTGCCCAGGTCCCGATCCACTCTGGAGGTACCTCACAGAGCATGATCCGAAATACAAAGGGAAGAAGAAACTCAAGATCTCGGGCAGAGAGCTGGTGTCAGTCCCCCCACAGATCTTTGGCTTGGACCAACTGCAGGTCCTGGAGATGAGCCCAGAACGAGAGAGCTGCCTGAGGTACCGGATGGAGCTGCTTCCCCAGGAGATCAGCCGCCTGAGGAACCTCACCTGCCTCTACGTGGACTCCAACAACTTGAAGAAAATCCCTGCAGAAATTGGCACTTTAAGGTGCTTGGAGAGGCTCACTCTGAGCAACAACAACCTGAGCTCACTGCCTGCAGAAATGGGGGCACTCCAAAGGCTGCACAGCCTCCACTTGGCCAACAACAGCCTCACTGAGCTGCCTGCACCCCTCTGCCAGCTGAGGAGCCTCACCTTTCTGGATGTGAGTGACAACAAAATAGTTACAATCCCCTCCAGCATTAGGCATCTGGAGAAACTGGAAACACTGCTATTGCTTTTCAACTCACTGGAGAGCCTTCCTGAGGATGTCTGTGTTTTAAGGAATCTGCACACACTTTGGTTGGGAAACAACCAGCTACAGTCCCTTCCAGCAGCGTTTGGGGAGCTCGTGAACCTGGACTGGGGATACAACTACTGCTCATGCAACTTTGAGGGGAATCCACTGGAGAGTCCTCCCCCTGAAGTCTGCAGCAGAGGCCCTGAAGGGATCAGAGACTATTTCTTGTCACTTCATGGGATTCGGAGAGACTAAACAATTGGTGTCAGTTCTCTTGATGTGACTGGATTTATTCTGCACAAGCAAAATGTGTTTCAGACAGAGAGCTCTGGTGAAATCACTCTGTGGGGCTCAAAAGTTTCCTTTCTGCTCTAAGGTGATTTCTCTGAAGTTTTTTTGTTTGTTTGTTTGGTTTGGGTTTTGGTTTGTTTTTGGTTTTTGTTTGTTTTTGTTGTGGTTTTTGTTTGTTTTTGTTTTTGGGTTTTTTTGACACTTGTATTGCAGGGTGGTGTATACCTTTCAAAAACTCATCCAGGGACAATTGTAATCTTTTTTGTTATTTATGATAGACTTATCTCAGGAAATGTTGCATCCAAACATCCAGTCTGAGAAAACGAGCAAGTCTGAGAGGACAGAGTCAGGTAAACAACTGGTGGTATGCAAATAGCAGTAATCCCTATTCTGTTTGCACACTGTCTTTGTGCTTGAGTCTGGACTCAAAGTAAGTGCAAACTGAGATTTCTGGAAGCATTTAAGGTCATACCAACTTGTAGATTTGGCTTTGCTTCAGGTAGCCCAGAATCTCACAGTTTTCTCTGGAGTTTTACATCACACACAGGTTGAATCATCTCAGGCTTCCTCCTGGCGCTGGATAAAAAACAACCTGTGTCCAGGTCCCACAAGGTATCATGCAAGCAATGTCTCCATTCCTTTGGCAGGACACAGTGTATTTCTTAGCCTGTTTCTCCTAAAGAACAGTGTCAGCACAGGACTGTCACACTCTCTGGAGGCAGCATGGACACGGAGTTGATGTGCCAGTCCACCCAGAGCAGACCTCAGTGATACAGCTCCTTGGAGCTCGGTGATGCACAGGGGTAGCCCAGATTTAGAGCATGCAGCACTAACAGGAAAAGTTTCCACTTTTATTGAGTCTGGGAAAGTGTTCAGAGCTATTAAAATATGAGTATGCAAACTTCCTGCAAGGGAACATTCTGAGAATCCCTGTCTATAATCATAAAAGGCTTCATCAGAGTTACATTATGGAAATTTGCTGAGACTCCCTTCTGTTTCATTTTGCTCTCTCTTCCTCTTATCATCAACATTGTCCTCCCACCTCTCCTCAACTCCTCTCCTCTTTGTGGGTGTTTTCTCTGTGGCTACTCCCTCTGACATTTGTGTTTCATTATTTTGTCATCAAAAACTTCTCATTCCCTTTGCCCTCTGTCTCCTTCGTTTCCTAGTTCTCCTTTGGCCAACGTATAGAAAGCTGTAGTTTTGTGTTTCCTGGAAAGAAGAAGGGCTGAGTCAGGCCTGGTGGGAGCTGAACGTGTTCTTATAGGGTTCATGCAAAAAGGGAGAAAGAAAGGGTTTGAGACATTGATACATGGACCATTAATTCTCTTGTTCAGTCATTTGCTTCTCCATATAGCAAAGATCAGCACAGCATCTGAATTGATGCTGAAATTTTTCTGGGTGACAGAAGGACAGTGCCAGATATGCTTAAAACGAACTGATTTTCACATTGCTCTGCCCCTGTGTCTGCCCCTGACCTCTGTGAACTTGTCAAACCAGCTGTGAATTTTTGGTGTCATAGTAACCAGATTCAGTATATCATTAGGATATCACACGGAGATAAATCAGTGCATGCAATAATGGGCACACCATTGCATCACACCAGTTTGTTCAGTTTTCCTGCAGCTGATTATTTCTAAGATGTGTGGCATAGGAAAGAAAGGAGTAAAGGGACCATAGTGTCTTGCTGTCTTGGTTCTTTCTATGACAGCATGAAGAAATCAAGATAAAGGAGCAGGACAATGAATTGCAAGTCCTTTGCAGTTTGGGTTTTTTCAGAAGAGATTTGGGACTCTGAATGAAGTAGATCCTGAAGCTAGTGCCACATCAGGTAAAAGCTGTGTCAAGATGGCAACATTAAAGACATTGAAAGACTCTAGTCTTGTTCCTGTTCTTGTTGTTCATCCATTCTCTGGACTCAAACAGGTCTTATTTGCCCATTATTTCTGCTGTTTCCCCATTTCTCTCACCCCCTTCAATATGTACAGTCATTCTGCTTTTATAAAACTTGCCTAGTAAAGGACATGAGGCTAAAGGCAGAGCCAGCAGCAGGGTACAAATAAAGACAAGATTATCACTCTGGTTTTGGACATGTGTGGGAATTAAATTCTAGTAACTGTGGTCTTTTTAGTGGCTTTTGTCTAATACGCCGAATCCTTCCAGGACATCCCCTTAGACTAGTGATAAGAAGGACAATTTTTCATGTCTCATATCAGACTCTTCAGATCCCACATTGCTGGTTTTCTTCTACATTGCGCAGGGTTTGGGCTTGAGGTTTCATTTCCAACTTTGGATACCTTTCTCTTCTGCTTCTTGGCCAGTGATTCCTGAAAGGCAAGCTGACTTTACCTTGTTTGGGGAGTTTATAGCATCTCAAAGCTTTCACTTTTGGTTTTGGCCGATCAGGTTTCACAGGCTTTGGTTAACTAATCCTCTCTCCAAAAATCATAAACATCATTTCTGAAACCTGGTCTTATTTAATAATATACTTGTCATTCCTGAAAGTGAATAAAGTTGAAAAGGGGGTTAAAGAATGCAAGAAAATGTAATCTTCAATAAACAGTGCCAATACCTCTGCTGTAGTTCTCCAGTCTGTTGGCAACAAGAGAAATTCTGTGAAATTAATGCAAGTGAGGGCACTTTGACCTTACCATCAAGCTGCTTGCTCAGACTGAATATGTTGCTCAGAAGAAATTATGTCCTGACACCACGTAGTCTGTCATCTCTTCCTTTCCCTTTGTCCCAGTTGCTTCCAAAATCCCACTTCCCAATGTGGAAATGCCAATAGCGCATATTCACTGCAGCATCTGTGTTAGTGGCATAGTTATGCAGAGCAATAAGTACACCCTGGTGTTGTCATTAAGATGGCATTAAAACCTAATCTCAAACTGCTTATCCTGTATTTGTTGTACTGTCTGTATTGTTGCTAAGCATCCTCTTTTGCCTGTGCTCATTAAAACTTCAAGTGTTAATATCAGAGAATGGCAAACTGCTGGGATATGGGGCCCCGGTGAAAAGACATGGATATAAACCATGCTCAGGAGTGAGAAGGAGGAGGGAATTGTTAAAGCTGCCATTCAGTTTTGATGGGAGTTGTGCTTGCAGTTCCCTTTCCCTGTCCCATACTGCAAACAGCCTGGAGTAGGAGAGCATCGCGCCCTAGAATCACAAGGGACTTCCATTTGGAAACTTTGAACTCTTGCAGCAGAGCAGTAATGAAAGGTAAAAGCAGGGAGTGAAAAAAAGCTCCAAATAGAAATTCTGGGAAATAATATATATAAGGGCAGAGGGCTCCTTAATTTAACATACAAATGCATAACACTTCACAGTCTGGTAGCTCAAGCTGGACAAGTTCTGACTACAGATAAGCTGCACATTTTTAATGCTGGAGAGTTCACCTGAGGATATGGCAGAATCTCTACCACCCAAAGTCTGTAAAACCCACAGTCTCACTCTACTGAAGGTGGGACTGTAACACTTCACCTTGTTTTATGCAAAGTCAAACTTGCAAAGGCTCTTTCTGTCTTTAAAGTATATGTCTACAATCTATGGCTACCGTAAAAAATAAAAGATTAGATGCTACCTTTTATTTACTTCTGTCTTGATTTTTCTTTAAATGAAATTCAGCTTTTTAGTTTTCAGTGGCCATGAGCAATGCTTAAAAAATTGAAAGTCCCCATGTTTCACTAATCAGAGGTCTCTTGTGGCCAATGACAGAGTCTCTGAGTTGGAAAAACAAAAATGTAGAGGCAGTTGCATTTCTCCTCATGCCTGCTGGAGTCAACAAAAAATTTCTAGTCTCACAAATGAAAAACTGGTTGTGAACTTAGTTTGAGTGGACTTAAGCAGCAACCAGTTTGAAAAGTCTTGTGGTTTTCAGTCAAACACATTGCATATTAGAGGACGTCAAAGGAAACACAACTTTGCAGACCACCAGAAAACAAAAGGCACTGCAGGTGTCATCCTACATAAATTACAAACGTATTTGATATCTGAGAGTGGCAGCTTGTGAATGTGCCATTGTGAAAAGGCCATCACTATTGAGAGAGGCCACTATTCCTGCCAGCTGGATGAACCCCAATGCCACCTGCCTTTCTGTCTTCCTCTGGGCTCTGAAGCCTCATCTCAGAACTCGACAGTCCAACTTCAGCAGTGACAATTTTCAGGTGATGCAACACTGAACCAGTGCAAGAAGCTCAGGTCTGACATGAATATTGACTATTGTGTCAGTTTTGGTCACCACAATATAAGAAAGACATTTAGCCATTACAAAGTGCCCAAAGCAGGGCTACAAAGATGCTGAAGGGTCTGGAGGGGAAGCTGTGTGAGGAGCGGCTGAGGACAGTTGATCTGTTCAGCCTGGAGAAGAGGAGACTGAGGGGAGAGAGACCTCATTGCAGTTACAACTTCCTCGTGAGGGGAAGAGAAGGGACAGACACTGATCTCTTCTCTGTGGTGACCAGTGACAGGACCTGAGGGAACGGCCTGAAGTTGTGTCAGATGAGCCGTAGGTTGGATATTAGGAAAATGTTCCTCACCCAGTGGTTGGGGACTGGAACAGGCTCCCCAGGGCACTGGTCACAGCACCAAGGCTAACAGAACTCAAGAAACATTTGGATGATACTCTCAGGCACATGGTGTGACTCTTGGGGATAGTCCTGTGCAGGGCCAGGAGTTGGACTGGGTGATCCTTGTGGGTCCCTTCCAGCTCAGCATATTCTGTGGTTCTGTGACTCTGTGAATCCATGGGATCAATAGGTTTAATAATCATTGATTGCACATGTTCAGTCACTATCAGAGGCAGCCGATTCAATGGAACACAATTCCCCACACTTGGGCAGAGATACCACAGGAGGAACAAAGTGATCTATCATGGGCAAATGCTTTATCATTCAGTACATTAAGTTGCAATGAAAGCCTAAGTAGCATATCTAATTAACATCACTTTCAGCCACACAAAGAAAGGTTTTTAACTCCCCAGAGTGTTCTGCCCCTGAACCAAGAGACAGGTGCTTAAATGGTGCTTAAATAAATACCGCACCCAAGCCATGGATTTCCTTTGTTTGTTAAAGATCTCAGCAGTCATGGAGAAGTTTTTATTTTTCTGCCACCCTAGGGAAACTTCAGACTTCAGCCAGCCAGCCTGGAGCTCACTACTGTTGAGATTTCCAAAGCAATCCCACATCCAGTCATTTGATATGTGAAATTTATGAGGACTTGCATTTAGCAGGATGCAGTGACTCTCACATCAGAGGTATTGATCCAGCTGAGGTCAAGCCATTAGCACAGAGTTATGTCTAAAATGAAATCTTCCATGTTCTTTGCAAGTCTCACTGTTGAAAAGTTCAAATTGAAGCTTCTTGTAATGAAATCTGCTTTTTTGGTTTGTTTGGTTTTGTTTCTCATTCCCCCAAGACTTAGAAAACAGATTATTGTATCCCTGTTTGCAACGAGTCTTTTACATACATGAAGGTTGTTGAAGAGTTTCTTATGAGACTTGCTAAAGCAAAATAAACTCTGAACCTGCTGGTCTGTCTGCTCCGGCCATGTTTTCCATATCTCAGGGAGTCCTCTGGACTACTGGTGCACACCTTTGCTGGCCAGTCACGTTCAAAACTGAATACAACATGGCATCTGAAGGCTTTCTAGTGACAAAGGAAGGGCTATTGTATGTTTGGAAGTTATACCCCTGTTTGTTCACTTCTGTATGGTGGTGGTTACTCTTTTTTCACAAGGAATTCACCTTTTCATCTACTGTGATACCACACTATACTACAGAGCTGCTATTGGCAAATTTTGGTAGTGATGTATTGTAGAAGTTGAAGTTTGTGGGTTTGCACTTGTCCCTGGTGAATTTCAGTTTCCCCTTTCCCACCCCACACAGGTTATAATATTCTCCACATCATTCTGAATTCAAACCCTGTCCTCCTGTGCTTACAATGAGCTTTATGCCATCTCAAAATTTAATAACTCTCCTCTCTTTTCTGTCATCTAATTCATTAATGAAAACATATGCCAAGATTGGATCCAGAAGAGGGCTGGCTGAACTCAGTTTCTGCATCCTTGCACCCTGACAAAGCACCACCAATAACCTTTCTGAGATGTTATCAAACCAGCTTTGCACCCAATCAATCACAGTCTCATCTAGACCAGGCTGCTGGGGCTCACTTATGAGAATGTCACATGCAACCCTTTTAAAAACCTTAGTGAGGTTAAGATTTGTGACAGCTACTTCTCCTTTATTCTTAAAGCCTGTTACATTGCTAAAAGTGGAGATTAGATCAGTTCAACACAATTTATTCTTGACAAATCTATACAGGCTACTTGTCCTTGCTGCTACATGAAGCAGCTTCTTCATGTTTCAAGCTGTGACTTGTTATCTTCCAAGTGCTTATGAAATGTGCATTTGTTCCAGAAATTGTGCAAGGCTCAAAGGCAGGTGAGGATCATTTCCCATCCCTCCCTCCCAACTATCTTTAATGCAACATCCACTTGCTGCTTCAGCCTTGGCAGTGACAAGGACTCCAACAGAGCTCCGCAGAACACAAGCACAGCCAGGCTGAAAGGATTTGGTAGGGTCTGTTCCATGTCATAGCAAGCCCTGATGTGCTCTGGGTGGCCCCATGGTGGGAGTGGAGGGCTACAGCTCCTCTTGCAGTTTGTGAAATGTAGCTCAGAAACGTGGGATAACATTAATTTCCATTTCCCTACTTGGCTGCTGTGCTGAGGACTTCAGCCTGGTCATGGCTCAGGGAGAAGGCAGTCAGTCACTGGGAAGGGGAGAAGACACAAGTCTCGAGGTACCTAACCTATTTTGGTCTTGTCCTGTCAGCTAGGAGCTCTCCTTGACTTTTGTTTCTGCATTCTGTTTTCAAGTAGATGTCCTTAATCCTATTTCTCAGACTCAGAATGGGCCTGAGCAGCATGACATTTCTAAGAAGGCAGCAGGAGACTGAGAGTTTTGATCCTGCAGTAACGAGCTTCAGAAGCTCACAGCGTGAGTGTGTGTGTGTTCCCTGAGCAGCTGTATCATCTGGAGGGTATCTGCACCCTTCCACTTGTAAGAAGGGTGGATCAGATCAGTTGAGACATCTTCTTTTGATCTAGACAAAAGGAGGATTCCTTTTTGTTCTCAATATTAGTGCTGCCTGTTAGGAGGATGTCCCTTTGCACTGGGTCTGTGTGAGCACAGAAAGAATAGGGAAAAAAAGAGTCAGCTCACATGGGCTAAATATCTGCCAGGCTGATTGCTCTTGCATCATTTTCACACAAAAATACTGTTGCACTTCAGCTGTTTATAAACATCCACATATTGATAACTGCACGGTTCTGGGTCTGGTTACTTTTTGCAAACTTTCCTTTTCGGGTGTAAAGCAGGCCTTACCCAGACTGAACAACCGCAATTTGTTCCTAGAGCACTAATGAAACTAAATTAATCCCTTATTCCTAATTTTTTTTCAGCTGCGAAGTTCAAGCATTTTGGTCATGCTCTTAGTTCCTCTTCTAGTATTTGACAGTGTCAGGGTTTGCACAAATAGAAAAAGTATATGGGACTGAGAGGCAGAGCTTCTCTGTAGACTCTTTTTGAGCTGATGTCTATCAAAAGGCTGCCTGCCCTTCCAAGGAGTTTGACTTGATGACCCTCTTTGTTCCTTCCAGTTCTGTGCTCTTAGTTGTCTCTTTGCTTATTAGACTGTGTTGCTCATTGGGAAGAATCTAAACTGATGCTCTGTATGTCAAGAGTATTTCTGTTTGAAATGTTATTTTTCTTTAGGTTTTTGTTCTGTTGTTTGTATTGTACAGGCTGACACCAGCTCTGCACAGTTCTGATACATTCTGTACTGTCACATATACTGGAATTTGTTTGTTTCCTAGAAAACTTTTGATGATTTGGCTGAATGAAACTAGAAAAGAAAATAAAATAAGTTATACAATTCCATGGGTATATGCACATATGGATTCTGCATCCCCATGCAGCAGCGCCATTAGGCAGATGCCCTGTACAGAGCCCAGTTCCTTGCCCTGTTTTAATATTCAAAGCACTTTGCAGACTCTTCTGGATGTCATTGTGTCTGTGCCAGACCTTCAGACATTTCTTCAGAGAGAAAGGATAATAATGGTCTGACATTATACAGGAAAACTAACATTTGCTTTATTTGAATTAGGAAGATTGTTACTGGAAATATCTTGCATTTCAGAAAGAGCCTAAGTTAAAATGATCCTTCTGTCTAGAGAACAGAATATAGGATATCCTACAATTAATTTTCACAATCAAACGTTCTTTTTAGTTGTAAAAGTCTTCCCTTGCCCTGTCCCAAATAATTTTAATTAAGAATAGTGCTTTATTTCATAATTATCAAAAGTTTGCCTGTAACTTTTCTTATTGTAAAGAGTAGCAGCAAATCTGCATCTTTTTTCCTGTGAACACTGCATGTATCGTATGTTGGCAAAATACAAAGATTGTTGTTGCAGAAAAAGATGCAGATTTTTTTATTATCTAGTCCCCTGAATAAAAAGAGGGTGGCTACAGGCATAAATTTATGTAGATGTTTTCAGAGCTAGAGACGTTGAGCTGCACCTTCATTCAGGAATCTGCAAAGACTGATTCCCTCTTACCTCCAGGACAGATTGCAGACATTGTTCTCTAGCACTGGTTGCAAAGATCTCCTTAGGCAAATGGTCTCCAACTATTCCCACTGAGGACCCTCCATGTGACAGTAGTGCTGCACATTGACAGCCTTTTTGGTGCTTCTGGGAGAAGAAACGAGGAGTAGAGGCACTCCAGAACAAAGCTCTTCTCCAGAAGGATTCCCAGCAGGCCCAGTGATTTAGAGCTGATGGGTGTTTCCTTGAAGAGGATGCTCTAAGGTACAAACTATACCCTAGGTAGGCTTGCTTATATATTTTCTGAAAATTTCTGAAAATTCAGCAGCCTTCTGTAGGCAACTCCTAACAAACAGGTCCTGGCCTGACCCCACAGCTGGGTAACTTCTACAAGGATGGACTGCAGTCAGCTATATTTAAATTTCATCATATTTTATATCTACCACAAAGAAATCGACTTCTCAGCTATGGATCCCTGCCCTTCACTTCAATCTGAAGGTCTAAAACAAGTTTCAGACATTGAGGTCTAAGTTTTGGAGGTGTTATGGGTGTATTAACTGCACTCTGTGTTGCTCACTGTTGCCATTTCTGTATATGATGGTTCCATGCCTGTGATGCTCTGTTTGGTGAATATGTCTGAACTAGTTGGTCTCTCCTGGCTATACACCTGGGAAAGAAACCTTGGAGGGTTTAACCTGCTGGAAGTGGTACTTGGAAGCACCATTCCTGTAGCACTAATCTGTGGGATACACACCCTGAGCATGAAGGTCAGAGTTTACAGATGAATTTTCCTACACATTTCCCCAAAAAACAGACTCCCCGAACCCCAAAATCCACAACAGAGCTTAAATCCCCAAAAGCTGTGCTGTATTACAAGAGGAACTAAGGCACTAATAATTTTAAACCCAAGAAAGCTCAGAGTGGAAGAGAACAAATTTAAACTGATTTGTAAACATGGCTCCATACTGGCAATCTAGTCCTTTATGTGAGATTTGTTGTCTCTCCAGTAATCTTTCAGCATCTTCTGGGATCACAGCATTCTGCACATGATTCCCTCTGGAGGCGTTTCTTTCCATCCCTTATTGGCCCTGGCTGCCTGTCTCTGGAAAAAGAGCCTTGTTGGTTCAGACCAAGGGTTACCTTGGAAAATCTGTGCAGTATTCAGTCTCTAATTAGTGCTGTAAAAAGTAACCTTAGGAAAAAGAAGAACAAGCTAAAACACTTACTACTGCACTCTAATGCTTTTCCCGTTCCTGAGTATTTACAGTTCAGGAGAGACCTTAAGCTGATGGAGCTTGATTGCTTAACAGATAATCCCAGGATCTGTCTTCCAAGTATCAGTCCAGTGTGCTTTGAGCTCATAGAAACTTCTTGCATCCACACCACTTCTGGCAAGGAGTTTCGTAGGTCTACAGCCTGTTTCATAAAGAATCATCCCCCTCTGAGGTCTCACTTAATGGTACTTTGGACAGTTGGTCTCTATCCGCCCCCTCTTTTTGCTGCTTGTGAGATATTAAGGGGACTTATAAAAAGGAGGGAGAAGGACTTTCTATATGGGCAATGGTTTTAAGGTGACAGAGAACGGGTTTAGATCAGATGTTAGGAAAAAATTCTTTACTCAGACAGTGGTGAGGCCCTGGCACAGGTTGCCCAGAGAAGCTGTGGCTGCCCCATCTCTGGAAGTTTTCACTGCCAGGCTGGATGGGGCTTTGAGCAACCTGGTCCAGTGGGATGTGTCCCTGCCTATGGCAGAGGAGTTGGAACTGGATGATCTTTAAGGTTCCTTCCAACACAAACCATTTTGTGATTCTATGATTCTATATGGGCACCTTCTAGCTCCTGTCCATGCTGCAGTCCCCCTCCTGCTCCTGTCCATGTTTCTTCTCTACTCATTCCACATGTCATCTTGAAAGCTTTGCTCTCCCAGGCATGTTTAGGTATTCTAAGGAAGGCTCAAGCTTCTTCTGTCTTGATGCTTTCACCTGCTTCTTCCTTTTGCTTCCACAGCAAAAGAAAATCAGATGGGCTGCCTTCTTACTCCTCACTACAGACTTTGAAAGGAAAACATATGAAAAAACATGTGAAGCACATATGATTGGTCATGCTGATTTTTTTCTCAGTGAGAAACCCTGAATCCCTTCTTCTTTTACAGACCCTCCACTCCTGCAGTTTTTCTTTGCTCTAAAATAGTATTTGTTTTTCAATTAAAGTAGAATAACTTTTGAGCTAATATGTTAATTAAAACTAAACATGTTTGGGGCTGAATTACAAGTCTCCGTAGGATACAGGATGCTCCAGTAATACTAAAGAGGAAAGATGCAGAGTCATTGAGTATGAAAGTGCAAGCTTGATCTATAGTGACGTCTGCTTTAGTTCCACTTGATTCTGTACAACTGCACAATTTACTGCACTTGACCTTTACCATGAGATTTAGAAAGGAAATGTTTGATATTCTACTCTATTTTCAGAAAACCTAGGAGACAGATAAGTAATACTGCTGCCTTTTCCAGATTGTTCCCTGAATAATTTCCTTAATACACGGTCAGAATTCAGAGACCTTGATTTCTTGCACAACAATCTCTTAGGAAGTGGGAACCTGCCTGTGAACATGCTGAATCTTGACATCACAAGCCCATAGATTTCTGTTTTAAAATTCTTCCTAAAAGTCTTTTAAGAGTTATTCTGAGAATCAGCACAAATTTATTTTTTGGGGGGAAAAATCTATGAAGCTTATTAAAATAGGTGGAAATCTGCCCACCTTGGAGGTTAGCATTCTTTAGGCTTTGTTTCCTCTCTGGTTTGTATGACTTGGGAATCAGCTCTAAATTTCACAGGAAATTACTTCTCAGGAGTCCCACCATAAACCAGCCACAGTGTCTGCAGCAAAGAAATGGATCTTTTCTGCCCTGTTCACTGGTAAGCAGTGCTGGCTATATATGAAGTCATCACAGAGTAATTTCCACTGGTTATTCTGGCACCCAGACTTCTTTCAATAACAGATGAGAAGGACATTGATTTAATTCTTGCTATGTTCATTTTACTCTACAATTTCAATATGCGCCTCTAGATATCTGCATAGAGCCTTCCAGCATTATTTCTGCCTTTTTAAAAGACAGAATGGGAATTGAATCATCAAAGCTTTAAGTCTTGAGCTTTGCAGGACCATCACTACAGTGGAGCACTATAAAATATCTACACAGTATCTATCCATAAACCATTGGATGAAGCTCTTGCACTAGGAGAGTGCTGCAAACTTGCACATACAATGTTTTGGGCAATGACTCAGAATCAGGGTATGATGATGAACACTCAGGGGATAGGACTGTTGTTTTGGGAAGGAGCCTTTTGAGAGTAGCAAGCTGAGTTGCATTCATGCAGTTAAGTGTGTAATTCCAGAATCCTGGCCACTTTGTATGGTCTATACTGATCTTTCCCACAGAATAACATCTCTCAATATTAGTGAAGAACACAGGCTTTCTCTCTAACCCTCCCACTCACTTCCTGCTGAGTGATATTTACTGAGTAAAGCACAAGTGCACTTCTTTTTTTCATTATTATTTTGGGTCTTGTTTTCCATTCCTTGCCTACTTTCCTACTGTGTGAGCTCATGAGGCAAAGAGAAACCAGTTCTAACCCAGGCAGTGGAGTTTCAGATTGGATTCTGTTGCACCTACTGAAGGATGCTAACTTTTGTACACAAACACATTTTCCAAAATGGTGCCCAAAATGAAAATGAGATTTCACAACATCAAGTGTCCTTGTGCTTCTGTACGACCACTTTTTTTATTGCTCCTGATGCCAGTGAATTTTATGCAGTGTTCAGTACATATTTCATCCTTGATGCATAAACTAACCACAGATAACAATGCTTGAGTTAGCAGCAGGGATCAAGAGCTACGGCATTTTCGTGTGGAGAAATTCGATAAATGAAGAAGTGCCATGAAAATGCGAGGCATGAATACATTACAGCCTCCTCAGCTTTCAGAGCTGTCAAAGGTCTCCGTAAATGTAATTGCATCAGTCACACGCTTTCTTCATGCCATGTTAACAGAACAGAAGGAAGACATAGAGTGACTGATAAACCCCTTCAGTCCAGACTTCATTCAGTCACATGAGAAAAAAAAAATTGCATACAGAAGTACTTTTTGCTGCCTTTATGGTGAATTGTCACAACAGTAAGTATTCTGGACCATTGTGTATCTGCTTCAATAACTGAAGAGATAAACATACCCATGCCTCCAGAAATTAAAATCAACTTAGTACAAGACTACAAGTCAATGAGAATTCACATTCACACTTATCTGCCTGGGCAAATGCCAAGGGATTTGAGAAAACAGTAAGAGGAGAGAAGACAGCAGATTGCAGAGGTGGAACTGGTGTTAAGTGTCTGCTTACTGGACCAAGGCTTGAAAAGTCTTCAGGTAACATGGTGAAGAACAAGTCCAGCACAGCAAGGGTCTCAGGATGCTTGTCTTTACTAAGGGAGAGAAGTAACGTGCTGAATTAGATACAGAGGAAGGCAAGGCAGTGATATTACATGGGCTGCTTGATTTAGCTGCTGCTCACTCACCCATCAAAGGTGTCTCAGGCTAGAAGAGATTCTGTATGCTGGCCCCTAGGACCATCTCATTCCATGTAGATTTTTTGGGCTGCTGACTGTTTTTATCAATGTCTCTAGAACAACAACAAAAAAGAGCAAAGTCAATAAGATTGCGTGCAAGTTATAAGTTTAAATCCTTCGGGTTAGCAGCAGTAGTTTCTATCCATTTTTTATGTAACGACTGTGGGGTTTGTCCGGGAGCAACAGAAAGAGTTTTCAGAAAAGATTGCTTTTATCTGGTTGACAGTGTTCTATTTATAGTTGGCAAATATTTCCATGGTTCAGGTTTATGAGCACACTGTAGGCTTTGGTATCATGACTTAAGCTTAAGCCAGTTATAGCTGTGCAGTGGATTGTACGTGAGGGTTTTTTTGCTGGGAGAAGCAATAGCGGATGAAGCACTTACATTCATTTTAAAAATTCAGAGGTGCTAGCCACAAAGTCCAATAATGAAGAAAAAATTATGTAATGTCTTAAAAAGTCAAGCTCAATAATTTGTTTTGTCAATGAATAATAAAAACTAGAAAAGTAAGGTACTGAAAAGCTGTGTGTTCCTCTGCTTCAATATATTCTATTATAATAACGAGGAAACAGAACCC
This sequence comes from Cephalopterus ornatus, assembly GCA_013396775.1. Lineage (NCBI taxonomy): Eukaryota > Metazoa > Chordata > Aves > Passeriformes > Cotingidae > Cephalopterus > Cephalopterus ornatus. The sequence continues at coordinate 87,812 of VZRE01013796.1, read as the reverse complement.
AAGCAAAAAGTCAACAGTCTGCATCTCAAACCGTGGGTCCTTGCTGACTCTAATATTTGATGAAGATCTTTGTGCTCTGTCTCCTGGGGTACCTTACCCAGAGTACCAAAATACTGTTGAACAGATATGGAGCACAACTGACACTACAACATTGTGTTCATCCTTGGATGCAAAGCTGTACTACACTTGTGTAACAGTCAGACTTGTAGGGGAAAAAACACAAAGTGCCCTAAAACTTAAGCAGCGTGGAAGAGATCTTTTTCAAAGCTGGGACAAGATTAATGTGAGCTTTCCATGGTTCTCATTCAGAATTGCAGGGGTTTTCACTCTATCCTTAGTAGTGCAGTGAATATCTTTTCTCAAACAGGTTAAGCTGCATCAACATCTTCTGTCATTTAGATCAGTCCATCATTTGCTTCATGGGAACTGTCAGACTTACGCCTTGTACCCCAAGGCATAGCACACACAGGAGGGAAGTTGAGCAATCGACCGCACAGAGTGTCATTGATGTCACGTGAGAGACTGGATCTGTATGAGATGGATTACAAGATCCTTTCAGAGTAGAGAAAAAGGGAAAATAAGGGGAATCATGCCAGTATTTCAAATGTATGTCTTCCACATGCCTCTCACTCTCTCTAATGTGCCCACTTCTTTGGGAAACAGGGGGCAATTTATTCGAGTTGAAATTAAACTATAGAGGTGTAGCGATTACTGGAGGAAACCTTTTTAGAGGCAGATATGTAAAGCCTGTGGGGGTTTGCCAAGGGCAAGACAAAGTCTACCACAACCTGTAGTATATCTGGATGTGGGGTTTGTTTAAGAACCGAGGAGATGTGTGTTTTTACCCTACTGATTCTCTCAGACTCATGCACATGTTTTGCCACAGTGTTTGCATTCCCCAGGATTCATCTCCCCTCTAGGGAGGTCGCTGTTGGCCTGGGATATTTGAGGAGAAATCACATCAGTCTGCTCTGTGCTGGTGCTCACGTGTACAACCCTTGGATGTTACTGGTGAGGTTATTGGGTATCCCCTTGGACTTGTCCTCGTGCATCTGTCCCACCTCCAAGACCTCCCTCCACTTTCAGGGCCTTTTCTCCAGTCAGGATTTTCACTTTCTTCTTTCCAGGCCCCCAATTTATTCTCAGAATCACTTATTCTTTTTAAGTATGGGTCTTCTCTTCTTTCCAGACTGAGAGCTCTCAATTTTCTCAGTCTGAATGGTCTAGGTAGAGAACCACAGTAAGTGCTCAGCCTCCTCTTTGGCGGTCCCTTTTCATATTCCTTTACTTATAGGAGGATTCAGGATGTGCCATTTCTGTTTACACCAGAACTTATAAAAACTTACAGCCAGCCTCTACCACTGCAGTTAGCAAGTAACAGGCTTCTGCTTGGGAGTTCAGTTTGATTTCAGACTTTTCACACAAACATAGACTCATGGAATGGTTTGGATTGGAACTAACCTTAACGTTTAACTAGTTCCAACCCCTCTGCCATGGACAGGGACACCTTCCACCAGACCAGCTTGCCCAGAGCCCCATCCAACCTTGCCTTGAACACTTTCAGAGATGGGGCAAGCATACATGCAACCCAACTATCTGCCATCTGTTGGCTTTCACAATTTAAAGTTTTATTTTTTGCCTACAACAGGTTCTTAATGTGAAGAAAAGAAAAAAAAAATATGAATCACTAGATGAGAAATGTGGTCACTTAGGATGCTTAAGCAGTCTTAAACTGTTGTCTCCAGAAAGCATCACCAGAGTCAGATGATCCCATTTTTGAAATTTCTGTCTATGGCTTAATAATCACAGAATCACAGAATGCTCTGAGTTGGAAGGGAACCACCCTTAGCCCTGCACAGGACCATTCCCCGGAGTCACACCAAGTGCCTCCACTTCTATCTCTCATCTCAAAAACTGCTTAAATTTGAAACTTTCATAAGTCCCTCAGAGATCCCTCAAAAGCAAACAGTCCCTACTCTTCTTAACTCCAAAATTTTTTTCTCCCTTGTTTTCTTTTTAATTGTTGGAGGCACAAATTATGACAGTTACTGTTTTTCCAAAGCTCTGTGTTTTCACCTACAGACCTCAGGTCCCTGACTATAACTCTTGCACTCGTTGCTAGAAGGTTGAGCCAAGAATAGGTCCTGTCCTACACACAGCTGGAGGGCAGAAAACAGAGGCAAAAGCAGAAATCTTTGCTGATTTTGGCTTTGACTATAAGCTTCTGCAGGAAGGGCAAAGTAGCATCTCTTAAGTTTGTTATTTCCATGTATAGGACTCTTGAAAATGATTAATTAATAATGGTTTTCAACATATAGTGTAAAAACTTAAGAATTTTTTAACTGCCAGGTTGTTGTGATGTTTGAGGGTAAGACCTCTCTGGCACTGAGTGGCTGGACTCCCTGCCTTGTCCTCACTCTTCGTTAGCAACAGAGGCCAAATTGTGTGGTGTGAAAGTAAACATTTCAAAGTTCATAGCTCAGCAGCTGGTGAGTCACTCCCGAGCCAAGGGGAATGTCAATAAGAAGAGATGCACTGTGAGAGGTGATTAGTTTCTGGAGAGAGACTCAGTGATTCATTATCAGGTCTTGCTGCATTTTAATTGCAAAGGTTAGAAAACTGCGTTTTGACCCAGGGATTAATAAGAAAAATAGCACATTCTTGATGACTGGAATGTCTTAGCTGAAACTTTTGCTAAGATCTGCTTGTAGCCATTATCTCTACATGTCTCTCACGTCTTTTATTTGTGTCTGTGCATTGGTATTTAGAAGATGAGTCTTGTGCGTTGGAAAGCCATGGAAACAGAATACAACAATGGTCTCTGACCTAAAAAGCTACTATCAATGCACAGCAAGAAAAAATTCTAGGTAACTAAGTACGTACAGGTGATGGGGAAGCAGAAAAGAAACTAATACAGATCACATGGAAATCTCTGAAAGAGGTAAGGATTTGAGAAGCAGCCATGGGTCACACAAGGGTAACTCGAGAGGAGGTCAGATGGAATTGCACTGGCAGAGCTGAGAGGACTGACTTTTCATTTATTTAGGTAAGAGAAGCAATTTTTTGCTTTTACCAATACAGCATAAGAACAGAGAATAGGACTCTCTCTCCTTGAGAAGTCAGTGAAAATAGAGGAGGACAAAGACCTGTGTGTTGTTGTCCCAGTTAATTTAAGCAGCCGGGAGTGGTTCATCACTGTGTGGGTGTAACCCAAACTGTGTATTCTATACCCTCTACGCCATTCCCCAGAAACTGTTAATGACAGGCCATTTGCAGCAGCTGCCCAGAGCACACCTGACCCCTCAGGCTATAAGCTGGGTGTTAAGAGGCCTGGGAGATAGGAGGATGTTCCTGTCCTCATACCCAGGATTCACAATCACCCATTGTGGAACTCCCCACGCTGGGGGAGGGGCTGGGCATTCCTGCCTGAACCTGGGTGTATACAATCTGGGAGTCTGGGGACTTCTGGCTCCACTGGTGGGAGCCAGGCAGGAGGACTAGAACCTCAACTGGACTGCAACCACCATCCTCGACTGAACTGTGACAACCAACCTCGAGTGGACTGCGACCACCGCTCTCAACCAGACTGCAAGCCCCAGNGGTTAAAAAACCAACCGTCTGCAAAATTGTATTTATTGCATTATTTTCATTAAATTGTAATTCTGACTTATAATCTCTTTGAGTTGGGTTCATTTCTCCTGCTGGTTTACCTTTAAACCAACACAGTTGTCAACTGAAGGAAAGCTTTCATTATCTTAACTGAGCTACTAGAGCCAGATAGGGCTAAGATTATGCAAGACTTGCCCTCATTTCTGTTAGTTGTAACTTTGCCAAACTTTAATTATCCTGGCTGAATTTTTTTCTTGCTGGGTGTGTGCCTAAAACTGAAGGGGGTGTGTGTGTCTCTGTGTGCTTTACTATTTCAGTCATTCTGAAAACTGAGAACCGAAGGAAGAAATTTTTCCCTGTGAAAGAAAAGACAACAGCCTTTTTTTTTTTCCTCAAGAGGCTCTAATGCACAAAGAGGGTAGCTGAAAGTCCAGTTGTTGGTAATATTAATGCTAGAGATGTGTCTTTTGCCTGACTGGCAGTGGATATCCAAGATTGCACATCTTGGAAAACATGGTAGAAGCAAATAGCTTTCAAGACACAGGCACTCTTACAGATGACCCAGCATCTCACAGCACCACCATAAAGAGTGGTAGTACCAGCAGCTCCCACACATTGAGCAGGACCTTCTTTTCATCGACTCTGTCGCGGGGTTATCACAGGACCTGAGGTCTTTCCAAGTGTCAACAGCCTCATGAGTTCTGTGAAGGTGCACAGTAGCCTCCAGACAGACCTAGAGGAGAGACAGGCTGTCCAACAGTGAGGAGAGATGAACTGTTCTCTAGGCTTTATTGACTGATTGCCCAAAGCTCTGTTGACTTAAGGGAAAGTTGTGAACCTACATGTAGACAACTATATGGAGCTACTTGGATTTGGAATTGTACCCCATTCCTCCCACCTCTGGAGAACTGGAGATAAAGGGTGTTGACAGCAGAGGGTGTTGAGAAAGAATGAGTGCTAACGACAGAAATCCCATCATTTGTGTTCATGGTTGTTTTTTTGCGTAGGCACCATGATGAAGAAGAGGTTCTGGCTAAAGCTCACAGTGGGTGGTTACAAGCCAACAAACCTGAGAGCAAAGTCGAAGAAGTCCAGAATGACCTGGGAAAAGAGGGGTGGAAATGAAAGCCAGCTGGAGCGAACAGGGGACAAATCAGATTAAAACAGAGCCAGTGAGAGAGGATTTCTTTTTTTGGTTGCAGGAAACTATTTCCTGGTTAGAAGGATGTCAGCAGCTTTTTTTTCCACAAGGAATGCAAAATAAGGCACAAAGCGTGCCCTTGTGTAACATGTAGCAGGATCAAATTCCAAGGCTCGAGAATATGTCATAACCTTGTTTCTTTAGAAAATGAGGGATGGATGGGAAGAGAATAACTTTTAGAATTGTTGTGATTTTCATTAAAAAAACAGTCTCCATAGCCACCCAACACATGGTGCTCTCAGCTGGCAAATATCTTCTGCAGGGGTTGATATGGCTGAAGTTTGGGTCAGAGGCTGGGAAATAAGTCAGCACTGAGAAACTTATTCACTGTCTCTCCTCATGTTTACACCCAGAGTAAATCTTTGCCCCACCTACATTTCTTTCCAAATCTTTTGAAAAGAAATCAATTAATTTCCTTACCTAGCTGCTCCAACACAGCTAGGTATAAGCAATTATTTTGCTGAATTACAGCAAATCTCATCTAATATTTCTACAAGCTTTGTAGTGCTTACCCAAAATTTGACTGCAGGTAGCTTTGCAGAATTCTTACATTTCAGTGTTTCAGACTGTCTGTGTTTCATTCTATATGTAAGAAAGTTACTGAGGAGTGCTTCAGCTTGTGTTTTTAGACTTTTGTTGTCACTTAGATGGATTTTATGATTAGTATTTTGTGATGCCTAGGAGCCCTGGTCATGGATCAGAAAGCATCTTGCCTTAGCCTGCACAAACACAGGCACAATGAGCTCTCCATCCTTGTGGATAGCATCCCTTCCCCTCTAATAGGATGTAGCTTTGTTGAAGTCAGGTCCAATTCTGTTGTCAGCTACCCTGATGTGTATCTAAAGCCACTTTGTTGTTATTTCAACAAAAACACAGGGTACAGAGCAAGGGTTTTTTCCTTCAAACTAAATGCCCTTCACCAGTGTAAAATTGCCTCCTACAGCAGAAACATATCACTGAGCTCTGCTGCTTAATCCGTCAGGCACTGACAGTTAATACTCTAAATGCCAGCAGTGCCAACTGGCAGCCCAGTCTTTGGGTGGATTAAACCAATTATTTCTGTTCTCTGCCTTTCTGCTTCCTGCTCTCCCCTGGCTTCCCCGGTCTTTCTGGTTTTGCACGTGATTTTATAGGGATGCTGTAAAGTTATGTTGTCTTGGTGTAAAAGAGAGGCCTGGGGATGCTCAGCACTGTTAGTGTTGTGCAGACTGACCAGATGGAGGTTCTGGTGCACAGGAGACATTTGGGAGATGCCCTGTATGTGACTTTGTGCCTCCCTTCCTCTTTCAAAACCTGATTGTGATGTTAGGTTGTTTTTCTGGTTCTGAAGCCTGAACCACCCAGTATTTAGAGGGGTGTCTATGCATGAGGAGGACACCCCAAATACTTAAGACAATGTGTCTCAAGGAGACCTATAAGCTCAGAAGATTATCCTCATTTGGATGCTCCTGCCTCTGTGGGTGTTCCCAGAGTCAAGTCCACTGTGGTGCTGCTGAATGGGTGTGTGGAGGCTTAAAAAGAGGTTGATTTCTGTGAAGGCTTTAGGTCTTCTTTCCACTTGTGGAGCAGAAAAAGGAATGTTTTCTAGTGAGATATTGGTGAGAACAACACAGTCTGCCATGGTATGTGCACAGCACTGGACAAACTCATCCTCTCCTTCTCAAGATCCATTCACTGTAGATCAATCTTGGGCACAAAAGTCTTCTGGGTTACACCTGTAAATGGTTTAAAAGTTTTAACATCTGAACAAAAACAAAGCTGACAGAAATGTTCTGAATCCTGAAGTTACCTGTTTTATATGGTAACTTCCATTGAAATGGTACTGGGGCCCTGTTCCTTGCACAAATAAAAGACCTGTAATGATGCCAGATTGTGCTTTGCTTTTACTAGATGGATGAACATTTTTGCACTGGATTGTGCATAACCAGTTTATACAAAACAAGATCCCGTATTCCACTGTTATCTTCATTTACTATCTTCAAGGCATCTATTCTGTAAGCATTCAGTTACACAACCTGTGGCTGAACTAGAGAGTATTAATGCATTTATCAGTGCTACAGAGATCTGATATCCTTTGGCCTCCACTAAATAGGTCCAGTCAAGTTTGTAGGTACATTTTGCTGAGAAGACCAGGAAGGCTACTCCTCCAGCTCTCCAACATGATGGACTTCTAGAACTTCCTGGCTACTGCCAAATGGAGTGTTTCAGCATTGACGAATCCTTCTGATCTAACATGAGCCCTGCCAGGTCTTCCAGAAGCAGTAGCAAAAACATTTTCCTGAAAAACCAGAACATGCATGAATATTCCACCTACACGTGTGCTATGTCTCTTTGCCATGCAAATAGAAAACCGAGGGCTCATGCCATACACAGGTCTCACAGAAGCATGAGAACTAACATTTGACACTTCTTAAAACTTATTATTATTTTTTCACAGCCAAATGTTATCCAGTAGTTAGATCAAGGATTGGAGTCTTGTTTTAGAACTGGTTCTAAGTACCATCAGCACTACAGCATGACCTCAGGATATGTCTTCATCCTAACCCCTCCTTTTCCTAGATAAGAGTAGATTAACATATACTGCACTGATGCAATAAGCCCTGTTGTGATTTCATATCTTTCATACATAGGGCAGGAAAACGGGTAAGGAACTGCCTGATTCAGTGTTTTCATCAAAAATTAAGAATTCTCAAGAGAATGTCCTACCTAGAACTGATATGTGTTTCACATATGTAGAATCTTATAGTCTTGTTAATGGGAGTGAAAACTGAACAACAAAATTCATATGGCAGAGAATCAGAGGACTCGCTATTCATGATGAGCACTTGAGCTTTACAGTTTGTACTTGGCTGCTCTTCATCTTAACCCAATAACCACGTCTGTGGAAAAAGTGACAGAGCAGACAATGTCCTTGCTGAGCCCACTAAATTGAGCTGTCATCCATGTAAGTTTACACTCCAGTATTTCGTCATAGAATCATAGAATGCTCTGGATTGAAGGAGACCTTAAAGATCACCTTGTTCCAACCCCCCTGCCATGGGTAGGGACACCTTCCACTAGATCAGGTTGCTCCAAGCCCCATCCAACCTGGCCTTGAACAGTTCCAGGGACAGGGCAGCCACAACCTCTCTGGACAACCTGTGCCAGTGCTTCACCACTCTCACCTGCTTTGAAGAGCCCAGTATGAACCACCTTAGTCTGCCACAGTCTCTCCTGTCAGAGGGAGATGGTGATATAATGCTATGTCTGGGTTGCATATGAGCTGCAGAACAAAGAAAAGTGAATGAAGGAGACTGAGGGGGTGTTAAAGCTTTGATACTGAGCTGGCTGATGACCTCCTCAACGGTAGCTTAATGACTCTGACAGCAATTTGCAGCTGTTCATCAGCATTTAAAGGTGAGACTTTGGTGCAGAGCATCTGAAGGATTTCCTCCAGGTACAGTAATTAGACTATAATTAGAACAGTTTACAGAGAAAGCATATACTGTTTTCTCCCTGGGAACATGGAGATCTCTCCTCCCTGTTCTACAGTTTAGCTGCAACCATCAGTGCAGGGGTTGGGCTTCCCATTGTTATTTCTTTCCTATTTCTGTCTAATTGTTTAAGGCTTTTGCTGTGCAGAGCAGTTTGGGGAAAATAGAAACATAAGAAATCTGGGAACAAGAGATTGGCATCTCTCAGCCACTCCCATTGCCAGGTGCTGAGCCTTTCCCTTTGATCTGTCTTAATAGGCAAGAGGCAGCAAGTTTTCCACCTGTAACAGCTTTAGGCCTCAATAAATCATTCGAGTTCACTGTTTGCTGTAAATATATATAAGACTTTCCAAAGGATATCCTATTAACAGTGTTAGCAGCCAAAACTGGAGGACCTCTTCCATCTCACCAAGTACAGCCTCCTAAAACTTCATTTTTCTTCTCTGAAGGTGGGTCTTCACCCTAATCTCCTTCTCACATGGGTCATCATGTATGCAGATGACATCTTGTAGGTCTTATGTATTGCTTTGGTCTTCATAATGGAGGACATGTATTTGTTACTTGTCCAAAACCTTCATCTTCAAGCTGATAAGGTTTCCATACCTCCAGCTGTGGAAAGCTAAGGATATTCCTGGTGTTGGCTAAGAGGGTGAAAATCACCTTGTGTTTTCGTTTGTACCATAAGGACTTGCCTTCTTGAAGGTAGTTTTGATCCTACACAATTCTATTGTTCACGTTTGCTAAAACTCTTTAAATGCTCAGCAGTAAGAGCAGCTCACTCAGCACCAAGAGTAACCTGGGAATGTTGCTGGGTGCCTTTTGATGATTGAATGGCTTTCAGTGGAAAATCATCCTTTTTATCCATGTTTTCCTCATTTCAAATGTAAGACAAAAGCTTTTTAGAATATATTTCAGGGTGGCCTGGAACAGATTGCTCTTGGCCTTATCCAATTTTCACTTGAAAAATAGTCACAGGTTTTCGTTTTGCTTTTACCTCTCCTTCCTTTCATTTAAAGTGAGTGAGCTAAGTTTCTTTATCCTTCTTCCACATTTCATCCCTTGAAGGCCTTTTACTACCTGTGCTATGGATGCTGCTTTGTTTCAAGCTATTTTAAAACTTCACTACTTCAATTTCTATGAATCTGAGCAGGACAGTGGCATACGAGACATCATTAGCAACATTAGACCAAAACTATCCTTTCATAAGGGGGTGTTGCAGACAGAAATGTCCAGCTCCCTATTTTTTCACAACAGGTACTACTTGAACATAATAAGAGGAAGTTATATAAGATGGTTTCTTTCTCCAGCATGTTCCTTTTTCAAATATATGTCCCTGCCAGGCATTCTAAACAACATGCACAGAACATTATTGATTAGCATGTCATTAGTTTCACAAGAAGAGCCTGGGACTACAAGTCTGCTGTGGAGATGCTAATGACATCTGCGAGCAGAATAAGGATGAAGATAGACCAGGCTCAAACATCAGCTCTCAGCAGCAGTGGGACAGTTGAGGTGTAAATCTGGCTATAAATGGGAGCCTGTACTCAATAGGACGCAGGGTGGCAACTTGATTAAAATCTCTGTGTCGATCTGGAGTTGCTCCATTGAATTTAATGTACAGAGAATCATTGAATCATTTAGGTCACAAAGGACTTTTATGATCATTGAGTCCAACTGTTGAGCAAGCACTACCAAGTCCAACACTAAACCATGTCCCTAAGAACCACATCTGCATGTCTTTTAAATATCTCAAGGGTTGGTGATTCCACCATTTCCTCAGGCAGCTTGTTCCAGTGCTTAACAACCTTTTCTGTGAAGCAATTTTCCCTAACATCCAGTCTAAATCTTCCCTGGTGCAACCTGAGGCCATTTGCTCTTGTCATATTGATTGTTATTTGGGAGAAAAGACTGACCCCCACCAGCTACAACCTCCTTTCAGGTAGTTGTAGAAAGCAAGAAAGTCCCCCCTGAGGCTCCTTTACTCCAGGCTGAGCCCTCCCAGCTCCCTCAGCTGCTCCTCATCAGACTTGTGCTCTGGACCCTTTCCCAGCTCCTCTTGCCCTTCTTTGGTGCCAGGAGCTCTTTCCTAATCCTGCCGTCTTCTCTCTCCTCACCCTCCCCTGTGCTTCTCCTAACCAGATCAGCTGCCCTGCCTTCAATTCTCCTGCTTTGAGGTTTTCTGTAATGTGGAAAACCAGAATGCTGGAGTATGTAAGATGTAGTAGAGAACATTACCCAGGCCAGAGAATAAGGCTGTATCAAAGAAAGAGCTGACCTGAGAAAGGAGGAGTCCATTTATTCTCCCCTCAGCCCCAACTTTCCTCTCAAAAGCTACACACAGATCAAGGAGGTTAACAAGGAGGAAGAAGGAGAAAAAAGAAAGCAACAATCTGGCTTTTTCCAGGATGGCAGCTCTGACTAAAACATTTCAGGAGTACCCACAATTGAAAAGATGGTGTTATTTCAGGTTCAGTCAAAGATGACAACTACATTTTGTGGTTTTTTGCATTATTTCTTTAGTGATTTTATGTTTCTGAGAGGCGATGACAAGCCCTAGATGTGCTGCTGCTCTGCTATAGGGCAATTACAGCATGTCAGCTGTCACAACTGAGGGAATTTATGCTGAGGAGCAGCAGTCCTCCTTGCTACCTTGCATTTTAAAAAAAAAAAAAAACAAACAAAAATAAGGAAGATGATAATTAGGTCTATTTAGGATGTCTGGGTGAACATCGTGTATCTTTTACACAGGCCACTGGGAAGTTTTTATTAGGAACAGATTTAGTTCATGACTAATCTGAAACATATTTTAAACCATTACCTCACTTATTCAGTAACTTCTACCTCAACAGGATGCACTGGAATGAGGAAAACGATCCATGTGCTTTTTCTTCACATCACTTGTTTATATCTGCCATCATCTTTTTCCATGACAAGTATCAGCCTACAAACAAAATTTACTAGACCTAGAAAGAGACCCCAGCTGTAAAAGTGTAAATCTTGTGGGGCCACAGTACATTGCTTCCTCTGGAAGCATTTCTTTCCCTTTTAGGTGTAGCCATGCAGGAAGTTTAACAGAAAAACAACAATGGAAATTCTTATTGATTTATACAACATTGTAAAGGCATAACAGCAAAGCAAGAAGATATCCCTGAAGTGCCTTTTAAAGGATGTGCACTGCATAGCAAATGGATTTTAAAGTAAAAGAGTGGAAAAAATAATTAATTCAAAGTTTGCTTGTGTTACCTGAAACAGAAATACATAAAGGAAGAAAAAGTGGAATAAAAAAGGTTATTCAGGCATTCTACTGTAAAAGTTTACTGATGTGGAGAAAAGGAGGAAATTAGAAATGGCTATATCCACAAAAATAGAATTTTATTAGTGTTCATGAATTTGCATAAGTTTATATCCTTAAATCTCAACTGTGAAAATTATTGGCTTGTTTAAAAGTCTAGATTCATACTTCTAGATTTCAGATACTTATATGAAACTACTGAACGTGTCTGTTTGGCAAATGTTTTTTTCTATAGAAAGACATAACCTTATCCAGAGTAATTCACCCCACCCTGAGGTCTGGGTTCCCGTCTGGTTCCTGTCTGTCTCCCCTCACTGTTGCACAGGCTCCTTAGAGAGAGGATGGATACATGTTTTTCTACTTGTTGGATAGAGTCTGGTCCTCAGTATTACTCTGGATGATGGTTTTTAAGAGTTCACATAGTAATCCCAGATATAAGGACATTGTCTGTGAATTGAAAATATCACTCTGATAAAGAAGGTGAAGTTTGTTCATTTTGAGCCTTGATATAAAAGTTGCTCAAATAGTACACACATATATTGTCAGATCCATAAAATCACATATTTTCTAATGCAATTGGAGCCACTGGAGCAACTTACAAAGGAAAAAAATAATTTTGATAATGAGATTGGCAGTCTTTCAAATAAAACATTGAACTTTATCTATTTGGCTTGATTCGTGGTAATAACAGGTAAATTTGAGAAGTAGTGATTAAGAACCCCTGTGTTATTACAACTCTGCAGATGTCTGTGCGTCAAGAACCAACGTTTGAATGGTACATTGCAGGGGAATGTGGTAGAACCTGGGCATAGCACCAGTGAGGAGCAGCAGAGTCCCAGTGTTTTCCCAGTAGACACTTTGTAGAGCTGGATCCCTACTCTGGCAGCATCCTGATTATCATGTCAGAGCAAGAGGTGGATGTCATCACTTGAAGGAAAGCTGGGAGCAACACTGTGTTTCACTTAATCCCTTAGTGTTAAGTCTGGTGGAAGGGCACCAGAAATTGGTTTTGTTTTAAGATACTAATGAGGCAGCTAAATGGGATGGAGCATAAATTATAAGTCTGCTTAAAGGAGCTTGTTTCTGGTGTGTAGAGGAAGATTAAATGATCAAAGGGAGCTCACTGAGAGCAATGTGCCCAGCTTAACTTCAGCCAAGTGAATGTGGAAAAGGAAACCTGTGGTAGCCAAAGAACAGAAATGAGATGAAGAGAGGGAGGGTTTTACCTGCATTCACAGCCAAAGTAGTGGAAATACCATTTGAGAGGATTTTGTTAAAGAGAGAACATATATAGAAGAAGAAATTTCTATCCTGGCTAAAATTAAAAGGCAACAACCCTAAGTAGCAACCAGCTGAGTGCAGTTCTGCGTCAGAGGCAGGATGGAAAGAATGATCTGATCAACATAAGATCATAAGTTTAGCTGGGATCATTCTGAAAAATGAATTATAATCAGCCTTGTGGGATAAAACCTCTGTAAAGCATGCTTTTTAACACCATATCCAGCTTTTCTGGTGCACAGCTGAGAAGCTGCTTTCATTCCCACTTTCACAGGACAGTCACATGTTAAAACTGGCCAGTAAACACCACATCAAATGGGGAGTAGCAAAAGTTGCTCTTCATGATAAAACAATATTTTCACCCTCCTCAGATATAAGTCAACCAGTACAGAGACCTATTTCTGTTAACAGCATATGGCTGCTTGAAATAAATCACAAAGGCGGAGGGACCAGCCCTGGAAAACCAGTGATGAATAGAGAGAAGTGAACAGAAGGACTTCAGTAAGTAAACCTCGCTAACTGCTTGCTTTGTTGAGCCTGCTCAGTAAATCTCTGCTCAGCTGCCTTACTCTAGAAGTACCAAGGCTGCAGACACTGAGTTTCAGGAGGTAAATTCCTCAGGCAGTCACTGCTTTTCTCTTGAATGTGTTTAGAAGTGCCTCAACTTTGTAAATCCTGATTTACTTATATGTTTAACCAAATCTATAGTCTCTCACAGTGATCATCTACCTGTATCTCTTAGTCTGGTAGAAAGGCTTGGAGAATCCCTCCCATATTTTGCCTGGAGCAGGACATGGAAAGATGTTATGACAGCCTTTCATCCAACTGATTAGTAGTCAAACCACTCATGGATTTTTGGGAGATTTAATTCGTTCTTCTGCCTAAAGGAAATATAGAACCAACCAGACCTCCAAATCTGAGGTAAAGAGCTTAGGCATTTGGTATGAGGATGTTCTTGAAAGCACTATGGAGTAGCTCCTCTCCTCTAAATTATTGAAGCAGTTCCACATTGATTTAAATAGTGATAAATTCATTAGCTTAAGAGAGAGAGTGTGATTGTTTCATTTAATGGTAAATCTGCCCTTGGGATGTATAAGGGGAAACCTTTCCAGCCTTTATTTCACTGAGCATCTAAGGGGGGAAACATAAATGAACGAAATGCTGGAGGCAAGTAGTGGGGAGTTCTGTGTAGTCACTGGGTTCACATAACATTTTTCAGACTCTCAATCCTCCAAATAGTCCAACTTCAGTGTGAGGTCCACACTAGTTCCAAAACTGCTCTTAGTATTTCGTGGAACAAAACCCTTTGGGCAGATCAAAGTGAGGAGATGCCATTTAAGATCAACACAAGCAGGGCAAGGGAACTGATCTTGAAAGTCTACCATGTGACTGTGAATAGTTTATTCACTGACTTTTTGAATGAAAGACATCACTGTGGTTGCTGTAGCTGTGCTTTGTGAGGAACCAGGATACAGAAAATACAGGCATGGAGTGCTCATGTTTCCCTTATACTTTCTCTGTGAAAACCTCTTTGGTAACAGTGGAAGAGGAATTCCTGGCTTTTGGGTCCTCCTTGGTTTAGATATGATCTAGACCCTTAACTGCTCTGACCCTTCAAAACAAAAAGCTGTACACAGGATACACTGTATGTGGCAAATTAAGTGCCTGTAGCAACTACTGGTTTTTTTTCTGAGGCATCGTGGGTAAAACAGGAGTGAAAGAAGGATTTTGCAGCTCCTGCTTTTGAGGGCTCTCATCCTGAAATCCTGTTGACTCACAGTAGAGCATATGCATGCACAGAGCATACTGCTGAGAGTTATGTGTATCTTATGTCCAACAAAGTACAGGAATGTGTAGGCAGTTGGAAGGAAACACCTGCTCTATGAATAGCAAGAAAGATCAAATCAACGTTGCTTTTAGATGAGTCTGCAGAAGGTTTGTTGCACAGATGTAGTTGCTCTGATACCTGTGTGTGTAAATACGTATGGCTGCATCTGCAATACGAAGGTACCAGTGCCTGAAGACTTTGTGTGCAAAAGAAGGAATCAGAGGTGCTTTTGGTATTTTGAGCTCCTACAGGAGGAAGGAATTAGCTACTGGAAAATACACGTGGATGAGCCTAACAACAGCTTCTAGTTAATTATGGGTCTGGTTAGGCAAACCCGAGCCGTGAAAGAGATGATCACAGATCAGCATCTCTGATTTACAGCCATGAGGTCTCTAGCTCAGATCCACAGAGCAGTCAGTAGATGTGAATGAAGGGCCTGCTCTTCTCTGAGAGCTACAGACCTCAACTGCAGGGCCCCTGGAGGCATGCCAGCCTGCTGGAGGTGTGAGGCATTTCTTTCCTCTGCGAACGAAGTCGAAAGATTTCTGATTTCCCACCCTGCAAAGCAGATGCCAAGATGGATCCCATCTAACTAATGGTGGGTGAATCAACTGCAGAGGACAATTTTAAAGATTAAAAAAAGGAAAATGTAAACAAAAGGAAGCCATGTGTCGTCCAAGAGTAATTCTGGGGTAATCTCTACTGCTGCAGTGTAACATCCTGCACTACCCTACAACACAATATCAGTGATAAATATGCTTTTAGCAGTCATTTATTTGCTTCTTCTGTAGGCTCAAAAGCACCAGATCTGCAGGAGAAAATCTGATAGAATTTACTAACCAGACCTAGTAACAAAACATGCAACTATAAAATAAAGTTTGATCTTTATAAAGTTTAATTTAATAGCAGCTAGAAAATGAATCTACTTAAAGTTCAAGAACTAAAGTTAGCTGCATCCGAGTTAGCATGTTTTGCTGGGGTTTCTAATTTTTGCAATAACACAGTTGCATGAATTTTTTTGTCCTAACAGGAAATGAATTTTTATCTCTACCTTTGGGCATACAATTGATTTCTCACCGTACTGGAGTTCCTATCAACCTGTGCTAATTGGCACCCTAAGGAGTGAAATTAAAGAGGGAGGAGGTTTATTCTGTCATGCCTGGAAGCAGTTTCCCCAGAATTAGACCAGACCATGCTGGCAGAGTGGTGTGATCTAGGCAGGCTTCATGGGGCCTGTGCTGTACCTGTTTCGAAGAGCTACAAGGTGGGTCCACAGGGATTCAGTATATTAGAGTTGCGCTGCCCTAAATTCACTCCACTCTGTTTCAAGGGATTATTGATTTGCATGTTAAAGTCATTAGCCTCAGCATTTAACTGAGGGTATGAAGTACACGGAAGTTAACACTACCAGGTCAAAGACACATGTGAGGTGGAAGCCATTTCTGGAGTTCCCATGAGTTGATCAAAAAAAAAGATAATATCTCTGCATTGAGTCCTTGGTTCCCACACGTCACACTATTTCTATATACAGTCATGTCTCCATGGTAAACTGCTCTGNCGTTAAAATAAATATTTTTTTTTTTTTTTTTTTACCAAGTCGGTAGCAAACTAATGGGAAACCAGGAAGGTGAGAAGTTTTAAAGAGAAGCTATTTTAAAGAGAAGTTAAAAATTCTTATATCAGAGAGGCCAATAGGAAATAATTGGATGTAATTTATCTTCTACTTTGGGCTTTGGGTTGACAAATAGTCATATACAATTTCTCATGGAGATATATTTTGAAGTAATGAGTAGCAATATGTCCTTCTACACCTGCAGTTCTCGGATACTCCAGGCACAAGGACAGTATGGTTTAGGGCTCAGAAATTCCAATTAGCCCAGGAGAAGCAGAGGCCCAGCTCCATTCATTTGAAACCATTGGGGTAGGATTGAAATGTCAGAATTAATGATAGAAAGATGTGAATAATCGGCTCTGCGAGCTGGGATTCATCCAGAGCCCTTAATATTTGGAGATTCTCTTAAGCCCTACAGCATGAGATTTACCATCCTTTCTTAATATTTTGACAGGGTGAATTATTTTAATTAAAAATTTTAATCATCAATAAAAATAACTGTGGATGCTCCTGATAGTTGTTCTGTCCCATTTAGAATTCTGCTATTTTTTGGCCTCATCCCCATCCTATAGCAATTAATTACAGTTTAATCATATGGTGAGTTAGAAATGACATTCCTTTGATCTGCCTGTCATTCCTCACCTCTTAATTTCTTTGAACAACTGTCTGGACTTATGAGAAAGGAAGAACCTTCTCCAGAGCATTCATTATCCTATATTCTTTTACCACATCCCGTTCTAGCCATCTGCTTTCTTAAATACATAATTGCAGCCTCTTTGAGGTTAGAATTTAGAGTAGTCTGCAATGTCCTTTGAAAAAAATGGATCACTCAGACTTGGAATCTTTTTGCCATGAACAGCAACTCCTGTTATGCTACATTCAGCAATGAGCTACTACACATACTTGAACGCTACTTTACTTTAATCTTCATGTTTCTCACTCATCTGGATCTTTTAATTGGAAGGGATATAGGGATGCTGACTTAAAGCATCACTGAGGCTGAGATTCTCTCTGATTTAGACGTCGTCTCTCATTGCCTGGTTCATCCTGCCTAATCAGCTTACTGCAATTTTTTATACCTCAGGCTTCTCCAAGAGCAGAAATGTGAGTGTCCTAGTTATTTGTTTATATGTGTAGTGATCTTCTCTGAGACAGACCTCCATTCCACGGCAGTGCCCCACCAAAATCAACTGGAAAAAAAGCAAATATTAAACAGATCAATGATTTAACTGTTTCCCTCCTTCATGACTCTGCTTCCATATGACTGAGAAAACCTTAATTAAGGCCAGGAATTACTTTTAAAGCAAGTGTAAGATCCATCACCTCATTCACACGCACACTTGGAAGTGTTCAAGGCCGGGTTGGATGGGGCTCTGAGCAAACTGGTCTAGTGGAAGGTGTCCCTGACCACAACAGCAGGGTTGGAACCGGATGACCGCTAAGGTCCCTTCAAATACAAACCATTCTGTGATCCTCTGACTCAAGTTCTGTTATGTAGGGGAAGGTTTGAAACTCTGTAGGTGTGTTCCCAACAAAAAGATGCTGCTCTGTGCTGGAGTGGTGAGCCGTCCCCAGCTAATTTGGGACCGCTGGTGGAATTACTGTGGTCCTGCAACTATGAGATACAGAGCATCGGTGATGTGCTTTCCTTTGAAAGCAGATATTGTGGGTCTGGGCTGGGCCTGCTGAGGGATCAAAAACGGGAGAAGGAGACATTCGTGGCTGCTCTCTCTTAAAAAGGGAGAGCTCTTCCACACTCTTATCATGTCTCATGTTAGATGAAGAGTGATGCTTCAGCCCCCAGTTATGCAGCTATGAAGCACAGGATGTGTGGATAGGCTAAGACAACTGGGAGTCTGAGACTTTGCTTATTGAAATTAGGGTAGAGTTAATTGCCTTCAAATACACTTGGGAAGAAAGGCAACACCACAAAGGAAACAAAGGGAACAGAGGTATTTAAGCTAAGTAGTAATAGACATTAGTAAATAAATGTTGAAGGTTAGAAGGATTTTTTTGGAGTTTTTAACCAGTGAAAGTCCACACAGGTACCCCCGTCTGAAATGACCCAAAAGATGATAGTGAGGAAGAAATTAAATCCTGCAAGTAGATAAAAATTGATGGACTCATGTTCTCTGTCCTTCTGCTTGTGAAAAAAAATAAACCAAACCCAATCTGCTTCTGTGTGACTGAAACTTGGAAAGCTAGGACAGGGATAATGAGGAGGGGACAGGAACACTTGGAAATCGTTTCAGGAGTAAAAATAGAAAGAGCTAAAGGTTAAAAAAAAAAAAAAAGTTTTGAAGTGTGTTTCTTTGGAAATGTGACCTGCCCTCATAGCAGGGAGCAGAAAGTAAAAGCTCAGCACCTGAGATCGGAAAATGCAGGAAAAACACAACAAATGGCAAGTCCTTACATGTGGCACTTATGTGGTTCTGTGCAGAGAGGGCAAGAGGAAAAGTCACATTGCACAGGAGCAGAGCGGCTGATTCCATCGGTGTTTGCACATCACCTCATTAACACCAGCGGGTTCTTGCCAGGTGCTGTCTTATTTCAGGGCTGGAGGGAAGGGCTGGACACAGCCCTGTCACCACAGTGCTATTTTTACGCGTAAACAGAAGATTTCTGAATTAGAAAGGACATCAGCTGGCAATAAGTAGCAAATCCCTTTGATTTCAGGAAAGGCTCACAGCAGCTCTCCAGATTCAGGTGCAACAAGCAGCCCTCATGGTTGTTTTATTCCCCAAAACAGCTGCACAGTGGTGAAGATGCACAGAATATTGTAAGACACAGCAAAAGCCCACTGTATTGTTTGTTTGTAGGTTTTTGTTGGGGTTTTTTTGCTTTTCTAGAGTAATTAATCACTCATAATTCCAACTTAAGGTATTAGGCTCTTGTTTTCTAAAACATCAGGTCTGAAATATAAATAGAAAACGGAACAGTTCTGTTCCAGATAAAAGAAAGAAGGAAAAAAAGCCCATTCGAATGCCATTTTTCCAGGTCTAACTCAGGCTGACGGTCACCTTGGTCAGTTATGTGTTCTACCAGAATCTCATTATTGCAAAATGTAGTTATCTCAAATAAAATTTCATTCAGCTGCTATCCCCATCACTCTGCTTTCAGAAGAAGAAACAAAACAAACCCAAGCTTCAGTATTATACATATAAACTAGATGCTTTGACGTGAGCCAGCACCTGCAGCAAGAGGAGCTCACCTAAGGCTGTCAGTGGTGCTGTGGGTGTAGATGAATATGTATGCACATGTTTGGGATCTTAGTCCTTCCCACCACTTAACATAATCTAGATTGTGGTGAGCTTCTCCTATAAACACTCTGCCTCCTAAAGCACGTATCTTTCTTTTTAAAAGACGCCACCCAGAAGAGCAAGCTCACTGAAACTGGTAAGTCATTTGAACTAAGAAAGGATGAAGATAGAGAAAAAACAGATTTAGAAAGAAAGAAAGAAAGAGTTATTTTGCATTAGAATAGGATAAAGGGATAAAGTAAGGGTTGGAAATAGACGTTGCAGATCAATATTGTTCTCTGTGCAAGGAGACATCTCAAATCTCCTAGCTGTCTGTCAGTCTTGACATTAGCTCATTATTGTGCAAAATTTTAGTTATTGTCATCCTGTAATTGAAATGCATTGAAAACTCCTGTTTGAATGAGGTGGCAAGATCAGCTGTCAAAAACTGACAAAAAGGAGGTGAAATACCAGATAATCTGTAACTTCATTAATGTATGGTCTTCTCCATGATGATGGCATTCTGTTCACACCATCATTTGGTTTTAGTTATCTGGCTGAGACAAAGGTAACAGTTAAAGATATTTATTGATAAATAAGGGAAATCCATGTTGTGTGGATCTTCCAAAATACTACTTCTTTTGTGCTGCATGTAGATATCGGGATGCTCATCTCTGAGCTTTCCTTGAGGATCTTGGCATATTAGTGTCCATAATGAGGCATGATGCAATAAAACCTCGTTGAAACAAATTATTCAAACAAAATGAAAGGAATAATCTGTTTGTTTATTTGCTGATTCCCTGCTTGACTTTCCAGCTCAGTGGCTTGTGTAAAGTTGTCCTGTAAGTTATGGGCTTGTACACAGTTGTATTATGCTAATCACAGAAATGGAATTAGACTTTCTAATATGAGACTATTCTGACTTGTTTTGTTGGTTGGGGTTTTTTCTCCTCCTGGGTAAAATCTCCATATGTCTGCTGCTTCTGAAGTAGCAGGAGTTATTCCAGACAGTAGCTGGGAAAGGATTGCTGTAGTGGTAAATTGTAGTGACACTGCTCTTAAGATATGATTCAGTTTTCTGCACTTAGGATTGATTGGTTTGGGTCAGTTAATAGATTCAGCTGCTCAGGTGGGTTTGGCTGTCAGGGGTGAGAAAATCCAGAAATGCGATTTTCTTTTAAAAAAGAAGAGAAAAACAAGAATTGGGAGTAAGCTGGAAATAAAAGATCCATGATAAACTTACTGTTGAGCTCCAACTCTTTGGGAAGGGATGGTCAGGAGGGAAGGAGGAGTCTATTTGGAAAGCTGTGAGCAATATGGGACATTGTGTCTTTCCTGCAGGGTGCAAGTCCAGTGCATGGTCCAACTGCAGAAATTTTTGGAAACAGCATTGCAGAGCAAGTAAAATGAAATTAAATTTGCTGTTAACCAGCACTGTTTGTTGGACATGACCAAGGATGGCTGAAGGAAAGGAAATCTTCCAAGCAGAGTGTTAGCTCTAAACAGGCTGAGGAGAACTACTGAAGAGCTAAGGGAGGAAAAAAGCTACAGGCATGGGTGTCTGTGGAAGTGTGGGTTGTTTGTTTAGGTGGTTGAGTATGTTTTGTTGGGTTTTTTTTCTGTATCATTTGAATTTCCTGGAGTGATGCTGGGACAGCAATAGCAGAATCATTTTCAGAAGGAGCGGAAGTTGTAGGAAGGTACTTGGATGGTTGTACAGCCTGGTTGTGCCAGCAATGCTTGTAAAGAGCAGAGGGGTGGGCGGTATCCATAATAGACCATTAAAGTGTTTTGATTGTGGAGGAGTGTCCCACGAGAGAAAGATGACCAACCCTGCTCCCACGGAAAGCATCTGCTCACCTTCCCTTGGAGCAGAATGACTAAATTTTACATCCTGTTTGACTCACCTGAAATCTTGGTCCCTGTGGAGCTTCTGCATGCCCTTTTTCTGGCTTGGCTGAAGTTTAGTGGCTCACTCACTCTGGGTGACCTCCTTGTTGTTGTGAACTCAAGTAACCTTTTCCACAGACCCTTCAGTAGTTGTTGGTTCTTGGACTTGGCACACACCCTTCTAATCAAACACAGTGTCAGGTAGAGCTTGCTGGAGCATCTGTGGTGGTTTAGACACAGTGAAATGTAGTAAGTGAAAGGAGAGACTTCAAAGGACGTTTGAACTGATGAATGTTTTGAATGTTTACTGATGTTACACTTCGTAGAAATTGCCAGAGATGAAGGTGCATGGTGAGAGTTAGTGAGGGAAGGTAGAAGATTGTGGGGGTCCTTGTGGGTGTTTGGGATGTCCATCAGTGAGCTGGGGTGCTCTAGCAGTTCTAATCTTGCCTTGCTCCTTTTAACTCTCCTCTGGAGATCAGACCTTCCCTGGTAAGGAATCCTTTAGCCCTGCCATCTCTCCTACTGGTATTTATTTACAGATTCATTAAGTACTATTTTCCGTAGTTAGTTTAATTAGGGACTCCTCAGCCCTGATAAAAGATTGTATTAAAGCCTACATAATCCCTGCCTGGCTTATTTGTTTCCAGGCTAATTCTCCAGTTGCATTAATTTAATAAGACCTCTTTTAATATTCCACTCCACCTGTGTTTCTGTGGTCCTAGTGGAAAACTTTGCTGGAAAACTCAGCCAACCTGTAGACAAAGGGACTGCCTCAAGCCTCTGATTTTCACATTTTTTTCAGACCTTCTCCAATTTCCTAATAAAACTGAAATCAGTGGAATGGACCCCAAAATGGCAAAGGTCTAGGTGCTTCCTAGAGATGGGGCGTAAGCTAGACACTTGATTACTTTTTTTATTACTTATTTTTACTGTGAATATACACTAGATTAGATATATGGGATGAAATCCTGACATCTAAAGACCATTTACTGACTCTGGTAGGGGCAGATACCACTAGCTCTCAGGTCCCTAACTTGGGTGTTAATTTTTCTGGTGTCTGAGTTGTTCACACAGAGCTGGATGTGACACCAGACCTTTAGGAGCCCTGGTCTCCTCTGGAGTAACAGCTGGAGGCCATCAGGGAAACCTGGGCCATCCCCAATAGCATCAGACTTCTTCATGTAGGCAGCTGTATTCTGCCGTGGGCGAGAACCTGACTGATGTAAAAGTCTCTTTTGCCATAGAAGAATCTTGTATTGCAGCATATTCTAATTAAATTTGATAGTTTATATTTAAGATAGCATACACTGTGGAGAGCGGTGCTTCTGAGGTTTGGCACTGCTGTGGTGATTAACAACCAACACAGCTCTTCTGGAAACACAAAAATGTATTAAGCCATGAGGGTTTAGTACTTTGACCCAAGTAAAATATGTTATGTTCCAGTACTCGAAGGGGGCTTATAAAAAGGAAGGAGAGCAACTTTTTACATAGGAGGACAAGGGGGAATAGTTTTAAACTAAAAGAGGGGAGATTTAGACTAGGTATTAGGAAGTTCTGTGCTGTGAGGCTGGTGAGGCACTGGAACAGGTTGCCCAGAGAAGTTGTGCATACCCCATCCCTGGAAGTGCTCAAGGCCGAGTTGGATGGAGCCCTGAGCAACCTGATCTAGCAACCAAACCATTCTATGGTGATTCCATGATTCTGTTAGTCGCCATTTCTATGCATGCTTCTGCAATTTGAAATAGCAAGCAGCCATATAGTTGAGAGACTATGTAAAATTTCGTTTTTTATCTGAACTTTCAGAAAATTAAAACAAAAACGTATGGAAATAACAGTAATAAGGTAGAGGAAGCAGCTGAACCCCTGTGAGGTTTGTTTGTTGGAAGGCTTTTCCCAGGCACTGTACTTTTAGATGCTTTCTTGCATAAGCACGTTGTAACACAAGGCTGGGCTGTGTTGTCATGGAGACTTTCAGGTTACCTCATCATTTTGCTAGAAAAGACAAATTTCAGAGCGGCTGTCATTGTACTAATTTAGTCACGAGACCAGACTTCCCACTGGTGCTCTCCCTTCAGTCTCATCCTTGTTTACACTAAATCTTGTTTATGCCATTGCAGGCATAAGAGTGGTTGCATGTTCTTTTATGAAGCTGTCTTCATGTGAATCCACAGGGCACAGAGCAATAAATTAGTGTGAAGAGAGATTTGTGGCCAAGCTGAGAAAATCCTGCAGAGAGGCTTCAGCTTGAGGAAGGAAGAAATCTGAGCTGCCGTCGCCAGAAACCTGGTTGACTGTTTGCTCTGTCGTGTGGCACTGACTGCCCAGAGCCTGGGAAAAGAACATCTAGACACTGTATATGTGATGTCTAAGATAAAACTCGAATAGTGCTGTTTTTTCTCTCTGTGGTGATTCCACGTTCAGAACTGCGTCCAAAGGATCCCCAGCTGACATTGGAAATGATGAATTTGAATGCATTTTGTTGCAAAATGGTTTGTATGCATTGGGCTTTCTCTGCTCTCTGCTTATACCTCTTCTTCAAATGGGATTTGCCCTGCAGTTACATGTCAAAATGGGGATTACTCCTGGTGTCTGCAGGGTTGGCCTCAGGCAGCTGCCCACCTAAAAGGGTTTAAGAGATAATCAACATCTAACTGTTGCAAGCAGCTTCCAAATATGATTTTTGCTCTCTCTTTCCTCTCCACCTTCCCACCTCCTTCAGCTCAAGGTTGCCCTAACATCCACTCTAACCTTTATTTTTGGGAACTCACAAGTCCTTCCTCACTTAATTCCTTTCTTTCCCTGCTCCAGCCTCATATGCCCTCAGACCTTCATGATGCTCTTGCTTCTCTCTCTTTGTTTTGCCTGTCATCTCCCTTCTGCATGAAACCATGGAGGTTATCAGATGCTGCTGGTATTAGACAGTTATGAAGAATTTGTCGGGAAGCCAGTCTCTATCCATAGCCCCTCCCCAGAAGGTATGTGTAGGTGAAGGTGACAAATGACATGAAGCCCTCACAAGGCTATTTCAGACAGACAATGTGGGAAGAAAACGGACCTCTGCTTGTCTGGGTTACTCTGTCTTGTCTACTGTCCATCAGATTTATTTCACCTCTACAGGGCATAAAGATTACGTGAAACCTATTTCAGGCTGATGTCCTGAGAGGACTGTTTGTCCCTATGAGTGTTTTTTTTTTTTTTTCTCTGTCTTCACCTAGAGGGAAATCAAAATGTTTCTGGGTTGTTGTAAATTGTCAGTGCTCATCCTCCTCATTGTCTCTTTCCAAGTCAATTCATCTCAGGATTCTGAGATAAGACAGCCCCCACACCCTGTGTTTCAGGGAGCAAGGGGGTTACACTTTGGATTTTATCTGCTTGGTGAAAAATGTGTTTGCTTTCCCCTTCTGAATGATTCTTTCTTCCATGTTAAAAGATTGAGGGGGAAACAATAAAACCCCAACTGATCGTAGGGAGATAAAAGGTTCCCCAATTGTCAAAGGCTCCTCCCTTCCTTTTTTTGCCTTCTAGTCTTCTCTTTCAAACATCTCCCCCCATGTTTCAGTCCTCCTTTTGGTTGCCCCAGCACCCCAGACACATCATGATGCAGAGAGAGGCTGGGTATGGATGTGCATTGTGATTGCTGTGGTTGGAGCAACACCCAAATCTTCACTAGCTAGAGCTGCTGTTGGAAATAAGGCCAAATTTGCCTGCTAAAGGGATGATACATTCCATTAGTCTCCCTGTGATTCTTTCTTAGCTTCATCATGGTGCTGGAAATTCTGAGGGAAACATCACTCTTTACACAAGGGTCTAGGAAGACCCTGACATTCTTGGATCTTGACTTGAAGATCTCCCAGGAATTGACAAATTGATATTTAGTCTTCTGGGATCTGCTGCTGGTGTTCCCACACATAGTTTCCCACAAGTTTGAAATGGCACCAAATTCCTAGACAAGCTCACATCCATGGAAAGGAGAGTCAGGTCTAAACTGTCACGCTGATTGTTTTCGTGGATCATCTTGGCTTCTCCCAGTTTAGGTCAGTGGATACATTACCTGAGAATAATTCCCAGAGAATGTTGGACAGCCCCATCCCGTTCATCCTTACATCAGTGTTCAGCTTCAAGAAATACAGTGGGGTAGGAAGGGAAATATTTGATACCTTTCCTGACCCGCAAGTGTGTTGTGCTCTGCAGTAGTGAGAGCTCATACAGAGGATGGATCCCTGCATTCCTTCTCAAGAGTAACCAAGGAGTAACCAAAGTACTATGTGTTCTTTCAGTAGTGTGATGCAAAAACTTATGCTTTTTAAGAAGAAAGTGTTTCAGTTGCTGCTTTGCTGTGACACGTCTAAGGAAATGGTTTTCCCAAACCCAAAGAACCAGGTATGCAGCAACAAATTGTTGTTGGTTATGGTCTCAGTGCAAGATCCTAGGCAGGTTATTGAAGGCCTTTTGACATAATACAGTAGAAAAAAGGTATCCTGATTTTAAATGCTTCCAATTTCAATTGTGTTGCAGGTGCTTAGTCCCACTAAGATGCTTCTAGATCTCAGGAAAGCTAGGCTAGACTAAGTGCTTGATGGTTATTTTGAGCAATCATCTGTATTTAGCCAGCCACCATAAATCTTACTTAGAAATGCCAGCATACACATTCGTAAAATATGGGCACGATAAAGCAGACTGCAGCTTTTAAAAAGTGACAGAAAAGATACCTCTTGTGGCTCTTTACCTGGCCCTTGTTGGTCTTCAAATGCAGCACATTAGCCAAATTATCCTACTAATGCAAAGCGTGCTTGTGGAATAGGCAGAGATATTTCAACATTCCTCTACCATCAGAGATAAAACCCCCTTAAAATGTATGAAATCCTGCAGTAATCTATTTCTTCAAGAGATCATCAAATCTCTTGTATGTAGTGATTAACTAGAACGTCCCAATTGCTTTTGCCTGCAAAGAGCTTGGGAGGGATAGATTAAATGCTTTTGCTAATTGCCCACCCTGCTTGGCTCAGATGGGTGCATATGTACCAGTTATATTTATCTGGCAGGTGTTCCTTTCCTCTCCGTCCTTTGGACTTGTTGTTCCCTGTGCTGTTACTCAATCAAGGCTTATGGAAAAAAGGAATAAATAAAAGAAATGAGTAAGATGCTTAAGCAGTCTGTACCAGCACAGCAGTGTGGAAGGTACACAGGGATCCCTGAACATCTGACCTCTCCTTCAGAAGCTACTGCATGCCTTGTTAGATAGGAAAGCTAAGGTGGAGGAATTAAGACCACGGCAATTAAAGTATTACCTCACACTCAGAGTTCTTCGTTTATCTAAACGCAGAATTTAGGTAACAGTTCATCAGTACCTGTGCAAAACCTCATTAATTTGATGTATACTCTACTTCAGAGCAAGCCTACAAGGCAGGGAAGTTCTGTTGCCTTCTTTTTAAAGATTGAATGCCATAGAATGTGAAAAAGAAGAGGCTTGGCTCATATGAGTGAAAAAGTCTGGCCTGGGCTGCGATTCAAAGCTGTCTCTTGAGCAGTGAACAGGAAACTGCCACCTACCAGATTGCCAGCTCTGACTTCACGTCGCTGGAATATGGCAAACAAAACTAAAGATATCAGCCAAAGATGCTTAGGAACCCACTGTGAGCAGACAACAGTCCTGTGGCTCTCTTAAACCACCTCTGCAAGCCAGTGAGTTACCAGAAATGTGGAGCAGAAGAAAAAGGACAGATTCAGGCAGGATTTTAAGAGTTAGCTTTAGACTCAAAGATTATGATGAGTGGAACATGTGGATAAAACCCCAGATGAGTTTTGCTTTTATTAGCCAGTGGGCTGAGACTTTACTATATGTAAGATCGCAGTGTTGACTTCCGTCCTTTTCTTTCCTTCTTTTTGTTGTCTGAGGATGCACATGTCTCTGTAATTTAGTGAGACAGTTGCTGTGCTGCCAGAGATTATGACAGCCCAGGGAATGCCTTTGAATTGCGTGTAATATACTAGTTTATAGCTCCACAGCCAGCTCTGCCAGTTCTTGTGGGCGAGGGTCTGACCTTCTTTTTTGGGATGCCATTCTGGATTCCAGAACAGAACACATTTCACTTGGGCACTGTGGTTGTCCACAGCCTCTTCTGAGGTGGAGAATAATCTCATACCCTTCTGTCCTTCAGTGAACGGAGCCAAAGGCTAGACACTCTGACTTCTGTCACCTGAAATCCTGGGAAGATTGCCATAACACACTCTGCTTCAACTTCCCTTCTACCTGTCAGCTTTACTGCTGCCTGACATAGCACATAAGACACTTCAAAGTCAGACAGTGCTCAGGCAGCCACGCTGGAGAGGTGACAGTGACATTTCTGCAATCACACTGATGCCCCTAACCTAATGATCAGTTTCTGTGTCCATGTGTGGGTAAGTCTTTTTAAATACCTGATGCTGTTATGAAACACCTACCTGGCAACCTCAATGGGACATCATAGGGCTTAATTAAATGCTTGCAGTGTATTCTGCCACGCTGAGGTGCAAGGTGCTGCAGAAGGCAAAATATTGTTACAAATAAAAGTCTATCACAATCTGGGAGAGTGGGTGTCTATGTTAAAAAAATTAATAAAGCGTCTAGTACAGTCCCTTTCTGTTGCACTCTGCAAGCACAGTGTAAGTCATGAACTCTAAGAGATTCTCCTCAAAGGCAGGTCCCTCGTTGACGCAAGAAGCTGTCTCACGCAAAACAAATAAATTGTGAGTGTTAGACAGATACAGAGCCAAGAACGGGGAATAATCTTGATTTTTTTTTTTTGCTTGTTTGTATTTCTTTCTTGTTTTGTTTTGAATTCTTACCTTGTGCTCAAGATCTGCCACAATCCCTCTGGATGGTTTTGGCTCTTTTTTTAGAGAAATATGAGTACTGATGTAGATTGTAACTAGAAAAGTTTGGGCTTTTAATTGCATTTGTATATCTACATTGTATATATATAAAACTATTTAGATAGTTTTGAAATGTGGATCCAGTCAGCCAACATGCTGTAGAAGGATTTTTGTAGAATGTGTATAATCATGATGGGTCTATGCTTCAGTATGTCAAAACATCTCCAACAAAGGTGAAATGCTGAGACCATGAAGCTATCCTTATCTCAGCCACTGAGTCTGAAAATGACTTTCACAGAACCTGTTGTCCAGAACAGGAGATGGACATCAGTACGCTGCTCAGAGAGTGTTGGTATATCATAGCAGCAAACTGCTCAGCTTGCCAAGGATGAAACTCATGGATCCTGCTTGTTCATTTACTTTCCATGCTGTGACTTGTTTTGCATTTGATATCCTTCTCTGGGTAAAGAAACTAGCACTTATGTGTCACTAAGTGGTAGCCGTAAAGAAAATCAGCTATGTTTGTCTCTGCTATCACCAGAGGGGAGCAATCCTAAAGGCAAAGGAAGACAGTGTGAATCATAAGAGAAAATAAAATTCCCATCTCCTTTTTCACAGTCTCCAGGCATCGTTTGTACTCCAGCACAATCGCAGTCAGTGGGAAAACTCTAGATATTATTACCACTCCTGTTTTTATTAGCACCAATCTGGAATTAGCGCTGTATGCGATGCTGTTTGTCACGGTGCTGTCTCAGAACAGATTACAAACATCACGATGGGACACTGGGGCAGATAAAGTGAGGATCATTTGAGGCATATCTCATGTTCTCATGCTGGGACTGTAAAGCTTGTTTTGATCTTTAATAACTTTAAGGTATAGAAGCCAACACGTTCACATTGCTCAGAAGGCATTAAATGAAACACCAGTGTGTGAAATATTTTACTGGGAAAATGCTCCCTTTTTCCTGTCCATGAGAAGCTGTACGGTGTAAATTTTTGGGAAGCTGTTGCAGAACTAGCAGATGGCAGTGGAGAAGGTGAAAGTGGTGCTGGGAGACTGGAGTTGTCAAAGCAGTGGTGGGAAGAGGTAATGACTAAATGCTGGGGGTTATAGAGGGAAGTAGACTTGGACTAGTTGGTAGAGGCAGAAAAGCATTAAGATCTGTTATCAGTGATGTTGCAGCTCCTGTTTGTCCAGCATAACCTTCTTGAAGGAGATTTGATTTAAATGGGGAAGCTTCCTGATGTTTACTGAAAATTAAGTTTATTAAATTAATTATGTTTATGTTTTATTAGAACTTCAAAACAATCTGCTCTATCAGTACTGAACGCTTTTATAGGACAGTAAAGCTACCAGAGCAGTTAATATATGCACTAATGCAGAAGCTGTAAATATTTTCAGTGCAAAGTATCTTAAATAACACTTACAGCATTGCTCTTGCTCTTACTCCAAGAAGACGATTATAATTCATGCGAATAGGTGTTAAAAGCATCTGTGCTTTTGGAAGCATTTTGAATTGTGGTGATTTGTTCTTCTACCCTGGTCCTGATTTTCCTTTCTCTTCACTAATGTGTGTGGTCTAATGCAGAGTACCAAACCTTAAAGCACGAAATCTTGCAGGTAAAATGTAGGGTGGGGTGGCTCAATAGCTCTGCTTGCTTCCTGCTTCCTGTTGTACCACCACTGTTGCCTTCATTTCTCCAGGAAGGAGGTGTGGCTGGGAATAATCTTAAAATGTTAGCTGTGCCATGTGTCCTCACACAGCCTCCCACTTCTACTTAGCCAATTAGTCAGTCCACAGTTAGGAGTCAGCCCAAGTTGATCTGAAGTTACTCATCGCCCAGTCAATCAGGTGAGTTGGTGGTACCTGCAGTTCTGTGCTTGCTGTTCCCCTCCCTTGATCTCCGCTGATTTCCGGTATCACCTACACATTTTGGAGGTGAGAAGAAAGCAAAGTGTGAAGAGCATTGGTGCTCTGGGGAGAGGCTGTAGATCAGGAGATGAACCTGCTGAGGTGGAGATGATGGGAAGAACTGGGATGGATGGACCTCAGCCTGATGGGAATAATCGACTATCAGGAAGGTTTGCTCCAAAAAACCCCGGGAACCTCTTGACTTAGAGTTTCTTTTTCCCATCTGGAAATATAGACGTATTCCAGTGGTGTGCACCATAGAAGAATGCTTTTGTGAGAAATGCCTAAGTAGAATTATTTTTCTTCTGGTCTGAGTGTTTGTAGAAAACAACCTTTTTTTGACAGATAAAGTAAACCAAAATTTTAAGCTATTTGAGTCATTTGCTTCAAATATTTATTTCTAAATCTCTTTCCTGTTTGTCTTTGTGTTCAATTCAGCCTGCTTATACACTAACTGAAAAGTGTTTTGTCAAGAGATGGATTTTATAAAAATGCTTTCCATGGTGTGCTGTGAATCCTGAATTTGGGACTGAACTCAAACCATTTTAAGAATAACTTGAGAGTTGTTCTTGAGAGTTTATTAGTAACAGATCAACTAGTAAAGATGAAGATAGACACGTTGAAAAGGGGCAGAAATCAGTGAATGCAGATATACCTATATTTGTCTGGGGAGATTTTATTTTAGAAGCAGCTACAATCAAACGCTCTAGTTTCAGAGTTGTCAATTTGAAGTGTTAAAAATTCACAGACATTAATTACCCTGGGTTTTTTTTCTATTTTAACTCTAATTTTTTAGGGATTATATTTGAAAGATTTTTCTCTAAAAATAAGCATTAAATACGCTAAGTGAAAACTGAATTTTCACTTGGGATTTCTGTTTCTGCAGTGAAGGGGGTATTTTAAGAAAAACAATAAATATTGTCAGGCCCAAAAAGAATAGTAGCACTGCAATGTTTGTTTGAATTTCAAGAAAATAATTGCTAAATAAAGCTAAAGTATATGTCTTATCAATGCTGACTGTTAGTGATGTAGACGAACAGCTCTCAAAGGGACTATGTGCATATAGAGCCACGTGCCTTCACGACCAGCTGTTTCATAGTAATGACCAACACACATGTCGTGCCTGTGGTGAGCTCAACCTGCATTTAAATAGCAATAATTATAACAAATTTATCATGGTAGAAAAGCAAGACAAAAGCTTAGGGCTTGACTGTACATATGGCTATGTGAACAAGTATGTGACGAGGTAGACAGTCTTCTACATGAAATTTGTCCTTGTGATAAAGGCACCAGTACAGAATTTAAGAAAAATAAAAATTTAAAAAAAAAAAAGCCAATTAAACAATAGTGCTTTTTTTAATAGCTACACCTTCATACTAATTTGACATGGCTGCCTAATCTGTTTCAGACATCATTTTATATGAAATATCTCAATAATGGAAGATGGTTTCCACATTCCCATTACTGCTATGAAGATCAAATATAAAATCAATATGATGTACAGTAAAAGAAAGCCAGTTATTAATGAATATATTAATGGAAAAGAATCAGCTAGAAAGATGAAGATTGCACTTGGCCATTTATTTTGTGTCATCAAATTCATGTGGAGTGCCCTTCAGAGTTCTCTAAGGAAAAATGAATAGGAAAAAAAGAAAGAATCTCTTGAATATAGAGAGTTGAAGACTTGAATATAACTTGGGGAGACTTAGTAGTTTATAGTCAATCATTCAATATTCAAACCAAGTCTCAATTTTGAGTGAGGAAAAGACTTTATTGTCTTATATCTGTGAAGAAGAAGGGTGTGAATTGTGGTTCAGTTCCAGGATATAGATCCCCAAAATCTTGATCTTTGTTAAATAGTTTGTAGGGGAGAAGTCATTAGTACACCCACAACATTCCCCTTAGCAATATTATTATGCAAAGCTCAAAGACTAAGGAAAATGCTGACTAAATAGCTTTTTTAGAGCTTATCTGTCTCAGGAAGTTGTCTGGAATGTCTTTTGCCCATGGAGTTTCTTCAGAACAGTGTTTTTGTGGTAGTCAATATATGTCTGTTTGGGACTGAACTTGGAGAAGCCTCAAAAGGTCACTTGGAGGAGGTTGGGAGTGATGTACTGGCTGTCCATGCTGGGTTTCACCTTGCAATAACTTTCCTGTACAGCCCGAGATCTGACTGTAGACAAAAGTAGGTTTTCAGGGAGCAGTTTGCTTTTATCATTGCAGGACATGGTTTTCTGTGTCTATTCATAGAATCATCAAATGGTTTGGGTTGGAAGGAACCTCAAAGATCATCTAATTCCAACCCCCTTGTCACTTCTACTAGACCAGGCTGATCAAATCCCCATCCAACCTGGCCTTGAACACTTCCAGCCTGCAGCTTCTCTGGGCAATAACCTGCAATCTTCTGATTAATCGCATTTTATCTGAAGGTAGTAAAAATCTTAATTGTTTCTGTCTTCATCAGAACTAAAAATGGATTTTTCTATATTTTTGGGGTCAATTTGAAATCATTTAGCTGTAGGATGTATAATTAGTGAAACAACAGTGGGTTTATCCTCATCCTCGGAGTAATAGCTTGCATGTTATACACTCTTTCACTCTAAAGAAGCATCTTTGCAGGGAGAAATCTTGCACCATTCTTTTATTGCATTGTTCTGGCAGGGGTTCTTTTTCTACTATATCTCAAAGATCTTGAGAAAGTTAGTTCTGGCTATATCATGTTCAGTGCCTTGCCACAGGCGATAATCCTGTGATAGCCTGAAATTCATAAATCTGTCATGCACCAGCTTAACATATCCCAATATCATGGGAGTTCCCAGTCTGTGTGTGGGATAAAGAGCAGATCTATCATGGGATTGTATCATTAGATGTTTGTGTTGCAAGAATTCACACTATAATCTACAAGTATCTTAGCACAAGGTTATACAAAAAGCAAAGCTCTTGACAACCATAATTTAAAAAAAAAAAAAAAAAGAAAGAAAAAAATCCCTGCCTTTCAATCCCTGCCTTTCACAAACCTATGGAACATATTAGTCACCTTGCTGTAGATCCTATTAATATTTTCTATTGTGATTGCAAAATCAGTTTCCTCCTTGAACCAAAGCAAAAATCCTTCTTGCAGGTGAAAAAGCATAAGCTTTAACAATATGAGAAATTTAATTTCTTATTGCCATCTGCTTCTGGGATGTGAAAAGGAAGGGGGTTGATGCTGTATGGACTTTGCCTTTGTGTTTTAGTTAATCCTGCTGTGATAAAGTCCCACATCTGAAGTAGTGACTGTCAGCAGTTCCTCTGCAATAATGCACATGAAAAAGTAGGTGAACAAAAGGCATACAAAGCCAGAAGGAAAATGAAAATGCAGAAATTTTGGTTGTAATACTGCATGCCAGGTTCATGAGCAAATTAAGCCTTCTCTGTTCTCATGCCCACTGCTAATTTTCTACCTTCTGGAGAGTTTCATAGGAAAGACAGTCCAGTGCTGTGTGGAGAAACAGGAGTCTGACTCATTTCTGTGTCATGGGTTTCTGTCATGACCTCTGGCTTGTCACTCGGGCCCTCTTGCTGAGGACACTGACTTAATTACCTTCAACCACAGAATGAGATTTCAACAGCAGATTTGTGACATAGGTTTCTTTATTCAGCAAATAACAAGCCCGTGTTTCCATGGTTAACCAGGACACTGTGAGATGCAACTGCCTTAAACACCCCTGTATGTTATATATGTGTGTGAGTGTGTGTAAATATAAAACTTATCTGAAAAGTTCTTAGGAAAGCAAAAATAAAACCAAAGGACCCTGAAAGTACATTTTCCTCTTCCATGAAATCTGAATTCTGAGACTGTAATCCTTTGTTTCAGTCTTCCAGACTCTGTACAGCATGGAAGGAAAGAGTCACCACAGGCATCAAGAATTGTTCTGAGTGTTGTGAGAGGTGCTTGGCACTGAGATTTGAAAAATAAGAAGCCTCATTCTTCTCTAAGATAGCAGATGGCATTTTGGTCAAAGACAGGGCAAGATCTTGTGACAACAAAGCTGCATTTTTATACCCTTTCCTTAAGGTGCTGATCTTTATTGTTCCTGAAAACTGTCACAAAAACTGAGAAGAAAGGGTCATGAACATTTATTTTAGAAAGCTCTTTGTATGAAAAACCAGACTCACTTGGCCCAGATGCAACCTTAAATAGGGTCAGTACAATATCTCTTAGAAAATATTTGACCTAGTTCAATGGGAGTTTAAAGAATTCAAAGGTAGGGACACACTAAAGGAAAAGGGTTTTCCCTGCTGCACCAAGTGAAAGGGTCTAACGTCATGGAGTAGCTAAGAATAGATGATTGCATTGTTCCCTGTGGTCTTATCTTGGAAACCACAAATGCCTACAGGAGGAGATCTGTGACCTTTGCTAAACTTTGCAATCCTCTCTTAGATTTAGCCTGAGAGCAGCTACACTGTCATTCTGTTAATATTGCACTCAATTCCCATCAAAAAACTAAGTCTATGTCAATGGAAAATATATTTTTAGCAGAACAGATTGCAGGATTCCTGTGTTTACTGATGTAAAGGTTAAAAATTAAGTCTTTGATAATCCAAGGACACTAAACTTTGAAAGCAGGTGTGAATGTTTGGGTGGTGGTTGACTTTGGACTGTCTCTCAGGTTGCATACCCACTGAAGACGTGGAAGATGATACCTGCAGCAGGAGACACTTCTGCCTAAACTGGAAGACATCTGAGCTTCCTGGGAGCACAGTGCCTCCTCTGGGAAGAGCAGGAGCTGGGAAGTATCCCAGGGTGCTGCTTGGCTCCATGGTTTTGAGCCTCATGGCAGAAAAACTTCCCAGCCATATGGTTTGCAGTGGTCATGGTGACTGTGGAATTATATTGAAGTGTCTCTAACTGATGCCCAGATAGAGCTGGGCGCTCTGTGCCTGGAAAACGAGTATTTCAAGATGACTGACCCTTTTAAATTATACAGTGTGTTTCCTGAATAAAATGAAATATGACACGAAATGAAAACAAAATAGTAATATGTATTGTTAAATGGACACTAGATTTAAATGAGAGTGGAATTCAGGGCTGAGGGCTGTGATATAAACACATCTATGTGCTGTGCTCCCTCTGCTCAAGAGGCTATTTCTACCTTAACCAGAAAGAAAATTCGGAACAACATTATTTGTTTCTTTCACTGGAAGTACCTTTCTTAATTTATTTTATACAGTTGGTGCCAGATATTGTCCCTCTATAAGGACTGTGAGAGGCAATAAATCCCTGACATGCAGACAGTCAACTTGGTCTGGGCTGGTGATTTATTTTAAATAACTGCTTTGATTTTTTCCTTCAAGATTTACTCTTTAGTAGGAGATGACACTGTTGTCGTGTGCCATTAATGTTCTTTCCTTCCAGTGACACAGCCTGTTAATTAGAGAAAGGAGATAAATTCAAAGCCAGGTGAAAATCAATAGATCTTGATTTTAAAAGATTATTTGCTTTGTATAAGGCTTAAGCAGTTTTATTTCAGTACAAAAATAAAAAGAAATATGGGTGGTGTTTTTTATAATTTTTGACAGCCAAGTTTCAATGCTACTAATGTTACAGTAGTGTTTTAACCATCTGACACCTCAATGCCTCTTATTTAGTCATGTTATCTTTCTAGATTTTTTTTTTCTGACTTTGGAATTTCTGTTATATATGCTTTCAGTTTTCATCACAGTGACTGATTTTCTAAAACTGTCAGATTCACGGGTTTTTTTTCCTTTTTCTTCAGATTTTTGAGAGGTGCAGCAGCAAATGACTAGATTTGATCCCAGTAGAAAATATGAAATTCTTCTGCAAGGTGCTTGAAGGTTTCTAGTTGTGTCAGAATTGAGGAATATTATTTACTGCTCAGTAATCCTTTGGGCCAAGGCTGTCCCTTTTAAACTGTACCTGAGCACCAGTATGAGAGCTGTGATGGGAGGAGGAGATACAGCAGCAGTGATCCAGAAATCATTGCTGCCTTGACCATTCCTCCTTTGGTTTGCTTCAGAGCCAGAATATTGGTTATGTGACCTCTTGGTTAGAGCACAGAAAAGAGTGATTGCAAGTGGGATAAGACACAGACAGGAGAAGGATTCTTGATCTACTGTGAAGACTTGTTTATATGAATGATTTTCTGTGTGGACTGCAACTCCCTTTTTTCAGCACATTTGATTCTGACAAGTTTAGTGAGCACAGAGACTCTGCAAGCAGGCTGTAGGCAACTTAAAGGGTGCACAGCAATTCTTTGTTGGCTCATATACACAGTAGTTACCTAAGTTTAATGAGCCAACAGGATAAGCATTAATATGCTCACCACAGTGCTTCTGTTGTTCTCATCAGTCAGACGGGGAAGAGCTCATCTCCACTGCTCCTTGGAACAGCCTGAGCCCTGATGCTGCCATCTTCTGATTGCCTGTTTTTTTACTTATGGTCTCATACCTTTTTTGTGTTCAATACATTTTCTCTCTTGAATGCTCACTAATACAGCTCTGCTATTACCCTTCTGTGTTTGTTTTCTCCTTTCTGGTCTTGCACAGTTTTAACTCTTGAGTATTCTTACCGTAAGGATGGACATACTCACCACCACCTCCCAACAACAGCTAATTTAGAAAAACAGAACCAGGGCTACACAGTTCTGCACCAAGCTGGGTCTTGGTTCACAAGCAGCTGAGTCCTTCAGCCAAGGGTAATCAGAAAATAAGGAAAAACTGGGTACTTATATATTATAATGGGTAAATGTCTACAAAATCTCCTGCTAACTCTCAGGCTGTAGCAGATTTTGGATAACTGAAAGAGATGAGGTTTAGAGTAGATACTACTGTAAGGCCGGTGAGGCACTCAAACAGGTTTCTCAGAGAAACTGTGGATGCCCCATCACTGGAAGCGTCCAAGGCCAGGCTGGATGGGGCTCTGAGAAACCTGGTCTAGTGGAAGGAGTTCCTGCCCATGGCAGGAGAGTTGGAACTGGATGCTCTTGAAGGTCACTTCCAACCCAAGCTATTCTATTATTCTATGATTCTATGATTTCACTTTACAGTAATTTGTTATGGACAAATGTATAACCTGCTGCTACTGGAGGTGGAAAAGAAATTATCTGGTCAGTGAAGTCTAATTTGTTTTAAACCCTTTTTGCGTGTAGACTGTTTTATGGTCCATTCTTAGCACAATCAATTTGCTAATAGAATGCCTTTATGGTTGTATCTGTAATACTCTGTGATCCATCTGAGCTGCTTCTGTTCTTCCAGTACTCTTTGAAATTGGACAGGGCTGAGGATTGGTTTCCAGTGGAAAAGGTAAAGTTCAACTTGCTCCTTTCTCCTACTCTGTCTGTCTTCTGGACAGAAAGCTAAAATGCTCTTTGTGTTACACTTGGAGTAAATGCTGTGGGTCTGATGGCTGCGTGCATAAATCACTGCTGCTTTGCTGACGTGGATTTATACTTGCAATTACTGTATGGTTTGTCTGAGATAACACCTGATGGCTTCGCTGAAATTATACTGTACAAAACCAAACAGAACTTGCCTCCAA
Organism: Cephalopterus ornatus; assembly: GCA_013396775.1. Classification (NCBI taxonomy): domain Eukaryota; kingdom Metazoa; phylum Chordata; class Aves; order Passeriformes; family Cotingidae; genus Cephalopterus; species Cephalopterus ornatus. Next base: position 50,082 of record VZRE01013796.1, on the reverse strand, counting down.
CCAAAGGCTGATCTCTGAATCTTTGCCTCCCTCCTCTTCCTCTCTGTGATTTCAGTTCAACATGCATTGGGTAGGAATAGGCTCACACTGTAATGTGTTAAGGAACCATGCAGATGTGATGCCCAGCAAAACAGCAGGTCCAGTTGCACCCTGATCTTATTTTTCCTTCATTTACCTTCACTTCTGACTCCTGGGTCTGACCCCTGGGTCCTAGTGTGAACAGCAGTTTATTGCCTGATTCTTGACTGTTCCTGTGCCTATTTTAGTCTAGAAAGCTATGCCCAGAAAGTGTGAGTTTGAAGAGGAACAGGGTCCTCAGAAAAATAGTGTCATATAATGGTTTGGACCAGAAGGGACTTCAAAGATCATGATTCCAACCCCCTTGTCTTGGGCGAGGACACTTTCTACTACCCATGTCATGGAATTAGGGTTGCTACAGTACTACAACAGTGGCACCCTTGGCTTCCAGAGGGCAGCTTGTATCAGCTCCAAAGCTGGACATGGAACACCATTTGCACAGTGGGAAACAGATGTTTCAATACCTATAATCCTATCTCTGCATGCCAGAGTTGAAAACCAAATTTTGTGCTTAGTATGAGTCTGGTCAGTTGGTAAGGGGTTTAGAGCTACAAAGCTGGGCTAAAACTCAAATCTTTTTCGATGCTGCCCTGGGTCAACAAGGTCTTAACAGGAGTGGAGGACCCAGAATTGTGAAATGGGAAGCAGAGTTTCTACATAACAGAGCTGATGATTTAAAATAGCTGATTCTACATGGGGAACTGATGATTTAAAATACACCCAGACTGCACTGTTTTACCGACGGAGTAAGAAAGATGCACTTTTTCACTGGAGCTCTTGCTGACTTTCCTGTTTGTGCCCTGATCTGACACCACACACATCTGAGGTCATGTCAGGAACTCCCTGAAAGAAAGCAGGAGTCTCTCTGCAGATACAGACCTTCTGTGAGACTGATCAAGGTGAGATAATTCAACTTCTGGGTAGTTCAGGGGCTGCCTTGCAGGTCCTGCTAGGGTGCTTAGAGGTAGCTTTAGATGTGTCAAGATAATTTGACCTTCCATTGATGAAATCCCTACATACTTCTGAAGGCAGAAGGAAGGCATGAGCCAGGGTCTGGTGGAGCTGCCCTAAGACTGATGAACAGAGTTTATGATCTCTGTGTTGGATTTTGGTAAACTGAGAATTTTTTGTTTCTTGTGGATTGGACACAAGATGCTCAAAGATTGGACAAATGCAGATTAAACTAGACTTTTCTAACGTGAAAGATACATTTAGGAAGGGGTGAAAAAGGCTATTACTATATAGTGCACCCTGCAAAAGCATTCACAGATGGGATATTTTGATGAAGCAGCTGTCCCATCCAAATGTAGCTGAAGCAGTTGGTTGTTTCCCACTGAGACCAGAGACACACTTGGCAGGATTCTAACAAAATGTTCATGTGTTGTGAATGTATCTGCCAGCCAGCCATTTGAACTGTTACCACTCTCTGCTACAGCGCTGCAGCATGGCAAGGGCAGGGCCATGGGCACTGAATTTCAAGGCATTTGTCAGAGCTGTCCCCTTAGTACTGTCTCAAAAACAGAATGCACGCCAGCAGCCACGTTTTGTTCAGAGGGAACATCCAACTGCATTACCGTCAGCCTCCCTGCAGCATTGCAGGCTGGCTGGGCTTGTCCATGGGTCATTCCTAAGCCATTGTCTGAGGAGAAGGCTTACTCACTGGAGAGGAGAGACACCTGATGATTTATATTTATGTATCTATTTATTTAAAGTTTTATAAGCAACCTTTAAATCAGGACGATGTATTTATTGAGCAGCAGTGATTCGGAGGAGAGAAGCAGCACAGTGTCAGACAGACTTCACTGGCTTGTGCTGTATAGCTATTAAAAGTCTGGATCACAGCAGGAACTTGGGCATGGTGAACGGATGCATCCAGGAGGGGTGGAGCGGTGGAGGGGACTGTGCATCCCTAAAATAGGCACAGCATTTGATGCAGCTCTTCATGGCACCCAAATTAGAATGGTTGTGGGTGTGTGCCTGACAGGTTGTCCCTGCTGAAGATGTTACTGCACCACTGTCATCAACGAAGACTGAAAATAGGTAGAAAACCTGGAGAATAATTGTATTTTTAAGAGATGTTTAGAATGTCTTAAAGACTAGGAGAAGACCGCTTTGGTCAGGTAGTGTCATGTGCCTCAGGCATCCAAATTTGCCGGCACTTTCAAAGGGTGATTCCTCTCTTGAAATTTTGCAGAGGTCCATGTAGACATGTGTCCAGTTGCAGTTCATTGTATGCTCTAATGCATGCTCTGTCCTCCAGTGTCCTATGAGCTATTTTAACATTTAGTGTTGATATGAGCTGTTTCTAGAGTTCCCAGAAATGAAACTAACCTTGATGCATAGATCCATGCTCATTTTAGCTGAGCTCCCTAAAGCAGTGTTGCTGCATGGCACCGTCAGATTTTTTAAAGTACATACCAAGAATGACTGTAGTAATGATGCTGATTGCTGCTTAAACAGGTAAAGAAGGCGTGTTTTTCTGCTATTATTGTGGATATTGCTTCAAAGGCAGGATGTCTGTGGTGAAATAAATGTGGACAGGAGAGCAGAGGCTTTGCAAAGACTGAGCAGTTGAATTTTGATAGAATAATTGCTTACCTTTTCTAAAAATGAGACATACGTATGCATTAGGATTGAAGAATCCCTTTGTGTGAGATGTACTCAGGAAACTGAAATTACTGCCATATTAAGACTAACACACCTTTGGCAGCTACTAGTGCCAATATAACTAACCTCTTCTTTAATTAATGTTTGGATATAATTAAGCAACCGCACAGTGTAAACCTAGTGGTGATTTTATCATTGAAGAAACTTTCATTTCCATGAAGAATAAGAGCAGTGTTAGTAAGAATAAAAAATACATGAGCCCTTTGAGATGATGTGAGTGTATGAATCTGTATAATGCCTACCACCTCCTTCTCCGAAACAGCAGCACCAGAAGGTGTTTTTCCTTTCTGTCCTCTAATACATTGAGCATCACTAAATAGTTCAATGCAAATAATAAAAGAAAGTAGCTTTATCTCAATCACTCCATATCTTCACAAACAACCCTTCTAGTGTCATATGAATTGCCAGTATAATATGTAACGAAAACCAATGGGCACAAAACATCAAAAGTTAGGGTGCGCAGTTTGAGAGATATAAGTAGCAATATAGGAAAAATAAAAGCCTGTGTTTTCATTTTTAGGAGCCTAGAAAATGCCTCTATGTAAGTTTGTTGCTAATGTAGAAGAGACACCTCTCTGAAGGTCGAAATACTGTGAGTTTCAGGCTGTTTATTTAGAAACATAAACATGTATTTATTTTAAAATAAAACATGGGCTTTCTTTGACACAAAGTTGTCAAGTCTGCTGTGTGTCTGGATTTGATTTTCAATTGAATCAGGTTCAGTTTACAATATAACAATGTTTATCAAATGTGTTTTCCTGAAATGTCTTGTGTTTTTAATGAGGAAGATAGATGGGTATACACTGCCAGAAATTTCCCTGTGGGAAAACAGAGTGGGATATGATGAGAATGATTCAGTAAAGAACAGTGAAGAAAGAAAGGCAGGCTGAACTCTGCGGGAGCAAGTCTGTGAAAGAAGATAGAAAGGTGATGCAGGCAACAGGAAAAATTAAAATTCATTAAAGAGTTCAGATGACAAACATCTGAAGATGTTTCTTACCTAAATGATTATTCCAAACCTAATGAGCTGAGAATGAAGACCTCAAGAAAAAACAAAGACTGCAGTAGCTGCATTGATGGAGAACAGGTGGCCAAATGCTTGAGGTGGATGGTCCATGTTGCTAGGTGCTGCAAAAGAAATCAGAGAATTTAGATATGCCTTAGATACTTTGAATGCACAAAGGATATTCTACCATGGCGGTGGAAGAAAAAGGATAATCAATTAAGAGATATTTTTAAGGCAGGAAAAGGCTATTAAGGTACCAATGTATATTCCATGCATAGAACTGCCCTTGATCCTAATCAACAACTGCTGTAACCAGTTCCTGTCTGAGCTGCAGACACATCTTAGATGGAGATGTCAACCGATGATGAAAAGAGGTTGGAGAAAACAGTGGTGATTTTTTTATTATTATTTTTTATTCAATCTTGTCAGAAAATGCTACTGAAAGTTGTGTTTGATTTCTCTGATCTTGCCACACATGGTTGTAAATGAATCTGCCAGACATGAATGAAAAGTGCACATCTTGTTAGATTTAGCTTCTGGATGGCCACATGGAGATGTGACAGGAAAATTGGTCAGAGGTCGGTTCAGCTTTTGGAACTGCCAGGTTTGGGAGACAGAGCTGAATGCTGAGTGATTGCTTGTCATTGCAGGAAAGCCCAGACATGTCAAAGAGGTGAAATGAGGCCAGGTCCAGGAGGGACATGACCAGTGGCGATGTGTTCAAGAAGACACAGCAGTTACAACACGAAACAACTTAATGAGGGCTCAGTGAAATAACTGAAGGAAAAGGGGATACTTTGTCATGACAGATGAATAAGACCCATCCACCAGCAAATGGATCTATGAAGATGTTTTTTGATTGCAACAGAAGAAATTAGACTGCAAGGGTGCTGCTCCATTGCTAAATAATCGATCTCCAGCCCAGAGTTCAAATGGCAAGGGATTGCTTATATCCACATTGCTCCTCCCCTTCCCTGAGCTCACACTGCCTTGAGGGAATGGCCCCAGGCAAGTGCTCTTCCTAAAGCTGCCTGAAAGGCTACAACTGACATTCTAAACACACCTGAGCAAATTTGTGCTAACAATTAAAAGCCAAGAACAATTGCAGTTAATGTTTAAGTTTGTCATGGCCCAGTTTTTATGTACTAACACATCTCACCCAATGAAACAGGGCATTGAGGCCATTAAATATGCAAAACAGACTGTGCCATCAAAGTTTGAATGCGGGAAGAGGGATTCATACATTCAAAGATGGGGGATGAAGGTTATGTTCCTGCTGTACTTGGGAGACAGGCATGAATATGACAGGCATTGAACAGGGAGGAGAGAATTAGGCTGAAAATGAACCAGTCAGAAACCCTGGAGTGATGGGGTCAAGGGAGCAAGCCAAAGAGATAGAGATCAAGGGCAGGGGAGACAGCTCTGAGTCAGCAGCGCTGGAAGGAAATCAAGTGAATTTCTCTGTAATGGCCTGGGGTCCTTTTATATCATCTCTCTGCAGTGCTAGCAGCTGCAATATTTGCTGTAGCAGATGTGGATTTAATTAATGTGCAGCTTATTTCTCTCTCTGGGTCATTCTGAAACCTCAAATTGAGGGCGAGAGTGTGTATGGGGAATTGCCTACAAATTCAAGTGGGGTAAGAGCAGACAGTAGGATCAGTCCTGGAGACTGTGAGGTGGAGGAAGAAGTGATTGCTGCCTCTCACCCTCATCCCTCGAATGAAGTTGAGCTCAAGGGTAGGAGTTGTTGTATTTTTTTCCTGAAATTGGAGCTCTGGACACTGTGGCCAGAACAGTCATCGAGAGACTTTTACAGCAGCTTGTTAAGCTCCAGACTGGCATGTTTGCATGGCTGGGTAGGTCACTACAATATTTGTTTTCCACTCATCTTGACTTTCCTGAACCCACTGACATCCATTTCCTCAAGGGGTGTTCCCCTAGAGAGCACTCGCTGATAGCAAAAAGATCTCACAGGAATGGATTGAAGCGATGGTGTCAGAAGGAAAGGTCTACTTTTTTCCTGTATATATCCACTTTGCCTCTTGCAGACATTTTGACAAAACTGCCACAATTGGCTTCTATAAATGTGATTTTAAAAAAGTACTGAAAAGTTAAGGCCCTGGGGAAAATACCAAAATCTAGCTTTGGCAAATTTTGTGGGATTAGGAGGTAAATTTTTAGAAAGATATGAAGATTCTTATTTTGACAGATAGACATATGTCTGTTGAATGGGATTGTAAAAGATTTTAATGGAAAAATTCATTCTATGGAAAGGGTTGGAGTGTAAATTGAGACTGGAATAAGCATTTCTATTTGAATGCCATTCCTGCAGGGTCAGTGTCTGATATCCATGGCAAAGAAACTCTGAGAAATTCCATATCAGAAACACTGAAACAGAGGTGGTTGGGCTCTCTCAATAGGGGATGAACCTTCCAAACATCTTTTTGGCTGATTGTGGGGATAGGTACAATTTTGAGAGAATTTGTGATGGAAAGCTAGAACTCGATTTCAATTAGGAAGACTGTAAAATGCCTTCTCAAATGGGTTATATTTTTTTCTCCCCTTCCTTCTGCATCTCAGAGAAAGTTGCAGGGAGAAGCTATGAGCAAGCTCTCTCTTTCATTGGTATGCAGAGAGATAAACGTGTTTGCAGGCAAGCCTTCCTCTGGCCAGAGAAGGCAGGGGAGGAGAGAGAGAAGATACAAAAAGCCTTGGAGAAGGTGGGGCATTGCCCTTTTTCCCCTGGGGGCCCAGTGCATGCAACATCATTAAGAAGTGGTCCTTGCATCTGAAAAAAACCTCTTTTTAATCCTTCCACTGCCTTGGCATTCTTGGGAAGAATACCTGTGTGTGCTTTACCTTACACTGACACAAGTTTGGTGGAAGGTAGTTTCAGCTGGCACGTATGACTGAATGGAAAATGACAGCAGCACTGCAGAGTGGCTAAATAGGTGGCTGAGAATAAATTGGTCAAGTAATACCAATAGCTAGAAATGTTGGTAAAGAGCGGACAGTTCAGGATGAAGGCTTAGGTGAGTCTGTGGGGACAGTATCAGCAAAGATTCCTCTGACTCCTCTGCTTGTTGCTGTCTACATTCTTAATGTAATTTTGCAGCTCACATTCCCTGTTGAACCTCCTTCCACTTCATAACCCTTCCATGATGACACCAGACTTTGGCCAGGACCATATCTATGGGTTCATAATCTGACATGGTTGAAAGGAAGCTTTGCAAAGTCCATTTCCTAGCTCCAGCGTGAGGCTCCAAAGAGTGACTGATTACCTTCCATGGCCAGTAATTTCATAAGGCACTCTTTGCTGTAGGTTGTTGGCATAATAATTAGTTGGACTGAATTCGGCTTGGCTGATTTATAGTAGGAGAAGACAATAAAGTATTTTGGCTCCAGCTATGGGGTCATTAGCTTTTTAATTGCCAAGGCAATGCAGAGCTGTCTCTGATAAATGATTTCTCGTTCCCTCTCTCTTTCTCTTTAGAAATATCTCATTTGCTAAGTGGCTGCCCCACTCTTGAAGCTCAGCCAGGTAACAACAGAAGGAGATTATATTGAAGAGTTCATATTAAAAGAAAGTACTCAGAGCTAAAACCACTGTCAAGGACTTGTTCAAACTGAACTTTAGGGGCTTGATTCCATGGAGGATGGCTTTGTTTCCCATCCAGAAACCAAATATGAAGCAACATTTACGAAACCCAAAAATTTCTAATGTCAGAACAGACAATGACAGTCCTACTTCATAGCTAGGAATGAGCTGTGTTCATCTGCAAAGACATGAGGACATGGTTTAGTGGTGAACTTGGCAGTTCTGGGTTAGCACTTGGACTCAATGATCTTAAAGGTCATTTTCAACCTAAATGATTCTATGATTCTGAGAGTGACCTCTATAATGAGGTTACTAATTTATATTATGGTTCTGCTATGGAAACTCCTCTCTAAGGTTGAAAAATATTTTATATAAAGAGAGAGGGATGAATTAGTATTACTGTTGCATTCTGTGGGCCTAAGGATTTATGAAAAGCAAGGTCTGTAAGGTGAAGTAGAGGTAGTGTCTCTTAATAGACTTACCAAGATAGACAGCCCTCCAGGCACAGAAATCCTGTTAAAAAGTGACTAAACATATACTTATGCCAAAGAATTTCCTGCAGAGCTGTGAGGATACAAGTGGGTAGAAGAAGTGGAACGGGACAATGGACTCAACATGAAGTTGAGGTTATTTTATGGCTAAGCAAGGACTCTTAGGAATGTCTTTAGGGCATCACCCACCCCCTGGAGAAAGGGGTTCATGCCTTTCTGTGAATTGTAATAACACCTACAACACCAGTCTCATTTTGTAACATTCCTGGTGTGATGAGAATGGTGGAGAGCTGTGGTGTCCTGCCTTCCTGCACTTGCTCTTCACATCCCCAGTGCTCCCACTTTACCTCATGGCTGCCTAGTTTTTAATCTCCTGTGAAGGAACTGGCAGTGAAAGCTCCACCAGTGAAGTGTTTGAAGGCAAATGAGGGATGCAGGACATAGGGATCTGTGCTACTTTTGAGCAATTCAGCTGCCTTTCCCACACAAACCTTGTGTTACTGCCCTGCTGGTAACACTGAAGGAGATCAGTATATCATTGTGTCTACTTGCTTTCAGACTGGACTGGACTGTTTAGGACCAGGCTGCCTGGACAAGGTCTTGTAGTATCCTACCCTTCTATCACTCTGTATTCCATGAAACAGGAACCCTCCTTCCCATCATCTTAGTTCTCCTCTATATCAGAGTCTGTTCTGACTCCTGAAAGTCATTCACCTTTTTGTAAGTCCCATTTTTCATTCACAGCAGTGAGACCTTTCTGCAATATCTGAATGTAAGAGGCCTGAGGTTAATAACCATGGATGCTTAGGTTTCCATTTTGAGTTTGGATGTGGTCAATCTGATACCAATTTTCCTTCTGGAATAGTTTTTCAAATTATTTACTTCTTTTTTTTTTTTTTTCCCCTCTGTCACATTTTTAGACTACCACTGTCTGTGTTCTTGCAGTTTATTTGTCTTTCTCCAGCTGCTCTGATTTTCCTCCTCTGATTTTCTTCTGCTTCTAGACACTGCAGAATTAGTTGCTAGGTCTGACACAGCCATGTAGTTAATGGATAACTTAAAAGTTTCCCTGGACACTGAATTTCTCTTAATAATTCATTTTACAAAATAAGTTTTAGCATCTTTTAATAAGTTCCATTCAAGCACTTGTTGAAACCTAGGGTTTAATTCCTCTAAGTGTGAGTTTGATTTTAATTTGCATTTACATAGTTTTTCCTGCTCGGTAAAAGGTTGCCAAAATCAAATCCAAATGAAATTACTTTCATTGCTCTTTCTTTCTAAACTGGCTTTTCATCAACTTGCTCCAACTCCATGTCCCTCTGAAGCATTCCGCGCTCCTCTCCCCCCGCATATTTGTACGTTTAAATTTTCCAGTTACTTTTGTAGGAAAAGCCACTCTGCTAGAAGGTGCTGCAGTTCTACATAGCCTGAGTTAAAACAAACTCTATCTCTAGCCATCATCCTATCATGGATTGCATCCTGTTACACCTATTTTTGAGCTGCCATCTTCAGTCCTCATTGTCATCAGGGATAAAACAGAATAGTTCTGGTTGGAAGGGATCTGCAATGGTCAGCTAGTCCAACTTAATTATCCTTCTCTAACGCAGAAAACATAGCGTATGTCTAGTTTGACTTTCTATAATTTATAATCCTAGCTATTCAGAGCCTGGCTTTAATTCTGCCCTGGTAGGAAGCTCATCTTAAAAACAATCTTTGCTTGATGGTTTGTCAAGTGAAATGTCAGCAGTTGGTGGAACATAGAAGGATTTGTTTTTCCTGAGCGCACAAAGTTTTTTTTTGGAGCTATTACAGAGACTGTTGTTCCACAGGGGGAATTTTGGCAGAGTGTATGCTCTGGCAGTGACAATGCACTGTACAACCTGCTCACCTTTGACAATGCAAAAGTGGTACCTCCTCATTGGCAAAAGTACTGTAAGTCCTAGAGGATCAAATCTGTGAAGACTGACACAGAACAAAATGGGCACTGTCCCTTTATTCCCAAAGGTGTTCTTACACTAGCAGTTGGCTCAAGGAAAAGTTCAGATCCACCTTCAGTGTTCGACCGTCTTTTGTGAATGGTTCATTCAGAATCAAGTATTTTCCAATAGATGCTAGATGACATCCAGCAGCCCTGGTTTGTCAACCCATGTGTTGAAGTATCAACCATTCACTAGACCTTCATATCCCAAACTACAAAACCAAAGGTCTTGCTGGCCCTGGGTTTGAACTGGATATCCAAGGGGGAGTAAAAAAGGGGTGAGTGTCTTTGTGGTGTTTTTCCCTGAGGTATCTCGCCCAGCCTTCTACTATTCTCACCTTCAGACTCTTCCTGAAGTCTATGCAATATTTTGCTATGTCTCCTCAGTGCATTTCTCTTCAATAAACTTGTCTCACTTTGACATCATGCAGGCTTTGTATGCTCAAAATTACTCATTCTTTCTTTGCCATGCCCAATGCCATGCCCAATGCCGTGTTCAGTCCTAATTCAACACTGTCCCACAAATAAATAAAAAAAATAAAGCAACCCCCACCCACCACCAAATCTTCAAATAAACTCCCCCCAGAAAACAACAGTCTGAAATCACAAACCCACAATTCTTGGCACAGACAAAGTTAAGCAACATGTTTCCTAACTGACATCTGTTAAAACCTTGAATTGTTGCAACCCAGGAGCTTTTTTCATGCAAAAACAAATCTTTAGAGCTGTAGGTGTTTAAAATCAACACCTTGGCAACTTCCAGGAGCTGTGTACTGAAGGGGTAGGAAGTGATATATCACAAAATGTCTGTTGATGCTGTGTTGCCCCCCTGCCTTGTTTCTTGGAACTGAGGGGCAGTTGGTGGCCAGGCTGATGGTGACAGAGAAGGGAGACATTCACTTAGCTCTCCCCATTGGGTTGTTTTTGAAAATAGCAAAGAGTACGAAGTAACAAATCTTTTCCGTTTCAGAAAGAGCACCACTCTGATCCATGCCAAGAGAACAAGGGTTGGTGAAACTTTGTCCTTTACCTTCTCCTGTAGTGTCTTACATGGCCGAAGATACCAAGGAAGATGGGATAACCTTTCTTCATTGATATGGAACTGTGGCAGTAGCAGATTACTTTTTGTGGGATCAGAGGGAATCGTACCTTTCTGTCAAGTTTTACTAATTTGACAGTTCCTTAGCAAAGTTGTAGGTCTGTGCTAACTTCCCACATACATTTAACTTGGAATGCACTAGCTATTCTGACACATATAGAGCATTAAAAAAACCCACTAAAAACAAACTACAAATATTATGAGTGAGAAGGAGGTATTGCTGAGATTTGATCAGTTCCATGGCTCTTTTGGCTGAAGAACTTGATTCCAGTGGAGGAGATTTTATCTCACTGAGCCATTAAGGAAAGAATTAAGTAGTCAAATGGGCTGAAACAAAAGCAGCATCTCCAAAATTGATTTCCTTCTGTGTTAGAGTCACTCTCCAAGGGGGTGAGGGGAAGGTGGTGGATGCAGAGTTTTTGGGGTTTGGGAAGGCTTTTCGTACTGTCACTCACAGCATCTTCTGGACAAGTGGTCCAGCTGTGGGATGAGAGGGTACAGGGTGCACTGGGTGAAGAACTGGCTAAAGGGCAGAGCTCAAAGGGTTGGAGTGAATCTGGCTGGTGACCAGTCACCAGAGATGTTTCTCTGAGTTCAGTCCTAGGGCCAGTCCTGCTAAATACATTTATCAACACTCTGGAGACAGGAGCTGGATCCACCATGAGCAAATTTGTCTCCTCCCCTCAATTACATCTAAAGGAAGAAAGTACTTTGGTAAAATGGTTAAGATTGGTGATACTTCAAATCTCAGGGAAGCTACCGAATCATGTGTTGTTCTCTTCTCTTCTCACCTCAGAGGTGTCTACTGAGTTGAATAAACCAATACATCAACTGTGCCACCCAAGTGTCCAATCACATAGTAAATTTGAGTTACTCTCTTTCCTGACTACTTTGCTTCATTGAATTGTTAACAGTGACATAGCTGTTTGTAAAAAGTATCTGGTGGAGGTGTTGCTTGATTCTTTATAGCTTTCAGATTGGTGATGTATGAACCACAGCTCTATATTCAGCACACTTTCAGGAACAGGCTCTGAAATATTTTTTCAGCCTGTACAGTGGGACAAAGGTACTGAGGATGAATTCAATCAGAGCTGATGAGACCAGCACATGTCTGAAGGTTAGGTTACAACTATGGGTCTGGCTTTCTTGGAGATCTGGTTCTTGGACATTTTTTAAGAGCAGTACACCTTCAGGAAGCCAAATAGTTTGGAACATGCCTTAGCTCTGTGAAAGCACAATGAAGTGTCTGTGCAAAAAAAGCTGTAGTTTTTCTATTTCAAAAACTGTATATGGCTTCTTGCCTACTCTGGCAAAGACATCAAGGCAACCTTCTATTTCTAACATCTGTATTTACTGAAGAAGAATGAAGCTGTAATTCCTGAACTGAGAGCTTTCTGCATTTTTAAATTTTTTTGTATTTTTCTTTTCCTTGGTTTTCTAGAAGACGTCAAATACTCTCTTACTTTGCTAAGCCTATCTGGCAGGAACTAATTTGCCTATCAGTCACTCAGCCAGCTCTATATTTGTGTTTTCAATGGAAACTTGATTACATAGACTCAGTGTGGGGTAGATGGTGTCTGGCTCACAGTGATATACTTGGAAGGATTCTGTATGTGAAAGTATATTCAGTGGGTGAAGAAGTGAAAATGCATGATTTAATTCCATCCTTGTTTGATTCAATGTTTGAGTAAAATGGTAGGAAGTGTTGACTGCAGATCAACACAAGCTTTGCTATCCCGGAAAATTCCATGGGGAGAACATCCATTCATTTGTCCTGCTCTGCTCCATTGGACATAGAAGGTCTTTATTACAACAGTAACTGTGTTTTTATATTAAAAAGCCCCACTGCTTAATTCCCTTCTCCAGCAATCCATGCTCAAAATTATTTTAAAGGAGAAAGTGTGGCATTATGACTCTGTATCCAGAAACATCATACCTTGTTAGCTTTTTCCAGTGACGTGGAAACCTGTTCTCCTGATGCATGCTTACTAAAGCTTAGACTGAACCAAAGTGCCTGGAAATGGCAGGGTTTGGTTATACTTTGTACTAAAAGAAGATGGTGTGTTATACGACTGCACATTTCTTTGCTTTGAACATAATTCAGGATATTTTAAATTTTTTTTTTCTCTTTCATTTCTCTTTTTTGTTTTTCAATTGACTAAAAGAGAATTCTTACTCCTAGAATTATTACATAATTCTACCGGTCTCCTATTTACCAAGAAATTCAGATGTTTTCCCATGTCCTGCAAAACAGAAATTTTCCTTGGAGGGAAAGACTTCCAAAGTAGTTGGAAAAGCTTGAACTGTGACTATAGCCCATGTGACATAGACTTCTTGGGGTAAAAAGACTGCCATGAGAACAAAGTGGGTTACTTTCTGTTTTCTGTGGCTTAGGAAGGAAGAAAGTTGAGAAGATGTGCAGCCTCTGATCCATGAGATAAGGTTCACCATAACTATTTAACTCAGTCCTTCTCAAAAGGCAGATGGCAGAATTTTGCACCAGATTTGTATTAGAGTCCAGTTTCCTGTAAGTATCCCGGTCTTACTTTCAGGATCTGGGTGTCAGTAAGCCCTATGCCTTTTCTTATAAACCGTACAGTGTTTATGAAGTGCATGATGGCAAAGGAGGTATCTGAAGAAGGGTTGTAAGGTAGCCCACTGCATGTTTCTGGAAGGTTCTTTGAAGGCAGGAACACCAGGGCATGTTGAGAAAACATTTGAAAACTTCAGTGATTCTCACTAGTACTGAACGGTGGATAAAATGAGGGAAGTACACAAAGCGAGGTGAATAGTGTTCAGACTGGTTTTGGCAATGGAGGACAAGTAAAGGGTTACTGAAACAGAAAATAACCCCATGGCAGGATAGAAAATGGCCTTTGAAATATCATGCCAGAGCAGACAATGAGCATGGCAAGGCTGCATTCATCAAGGACAGGAAAAAGGCTGTTCCTAGTCAGAGTGAGATAAGGGGAAGCAGGGGATGAGTTTTAGGTATGTGCAGAAATAGAAGAGTTTCTGTGTAGTGAACCTGCCAAAATACAGACTAAATGTAAGGACCTAAATGTTTTCATTTGAGTTTACGATTTTGCGAGATTAAACCCTGTGTTGCAGGCAGAGAAATAATTAAATCCATAGTGATGAAGAAAGCAAAGAAGGTCAATCTTTTAGGGGCAGTTTGGCCATAATTCATCAGACACTTTAGAGCTGTTGATGGGTGTTGTCATGCTGTTAATTTAATATAGAGTGATACATACAGAAAAACTATTTTTTAATGTATTGTTTTGTTTTCAATTTTTTGCAAAAAAAAAAAAGTCTTTTGAAAGGACTCTGAAAACAAAAATTTTCATTAAATGTTTTCAAACATGAGAATTGTAATTAAAAACTATAAAAACCAAACAACTCCCTTATTTCCCATATAATCAAACACAGACTTTTATGGTTTTTCCTACCAGTTTTAATCAACAGTTCCTTGATTTGTAGGGAGCATGCAATAGGAAAAGAAAAATGTTAGCTTTCACAAAGCATTGCCTAGAAGTCATGGAGAGCACTAGGTTCAGGGCAAGGATCTTCTAATCAGTCAAGAGAAGTGCTCCGTATGTCAGGAAAATAAAAATGCCTTGATACTTCTATTTCTTTCAAAGCATTTGCAACCAGACTATAACCAGACATGTTACAGAATAATAAACTAAAATTTAAAGTGGTGGTGGTGGAGTAGTAAAGAATTCCATGTAAAGATCTCATCTACAGACAGGAAGCCAGGATGACCTTCCCAAAATAACATTCCTCTTCTAGATGAAATACCTATGTGAAAGACCCATAATGACTCTTTGAATGTATTTTCAGGCAAGACGTTATTGCTGTATTAAGTCCCCTAAGAGGAAGCCAAGGGTTGAGACTGCAACTCAAGAAGTGTTTAATAGCCTTTTTATTACAGCCCATGCGCATTGGCTGGCACAGCTCTCAGATGGATTGTGTTCAAAGCTGCCACAGGCGCATTTTGCAATTTAGCAGTGGCCTGAGCTGTACTGAACGGTTTCCTCTGCAGTTGGCAGTGTTAAATGCTCTGCCATTAGTCTGGAAAAGCAGCTTTTGTCTCTCAGATGATCAGGACAATCACTTTTTTTTTTGTAATGGAAATATGTTTACAATCACTTTGTTTTTCTTATCTCTGGCTACTGTTGTGTTGTATTGATAGTGGGGTTAGTGCTGACCTGGGAAGAATGCAGAAAGATGTTACGGGAGAAAGGCAGTCAGCTGTCTACGCAGAGTAAGTTAGCTCAGAAAAGATAAGTCCAGGCAAAGTTCCTAGTCCTGGCTCTGCAGGAAGCTCTCATCACACTTAATATTTAAAAAATCAGTCCTCTGGGTTGCAAACTTTTCAGGAAAGGATTTACAGGCTTCCATGAGGCTGAACGCTTATGAAACAGCTGCTGGAGGCCTTTTCTCTTGATAACTGAGGCAGGTGGATTTTAGCAGTTATGTCTCCTTCCCTTTCTCCTTTCCCATTGCTACTCCATAAAGATTCTCTCCGGGAAGACTAACCAGTCTCCCTCTTATCAAACTGCAGGTGTATCAGTATTGGTGTATTTGGGAGGCTGGTTGTACCAAAAACACTCTACTGCAGATCCTCTTTGTCTACACAGCCCTCACTGACCTTTTGTGCTCCCAGTGCAAGTGCTTATGTACTGTAAAAAAGATTAAAATCCTTGCAGTTCTTCACACTGAACTCTTTACACAATTTCAAAGTCTTTCTGAGAAGACTGTGGCAAGTAGAACTAGTGATAAACATTTTTGCAGGCAGAATGGGGAGAAAAAAAACATGGAGAAAATATTGTGGCAGTGGATGAAGACAAAATTCTCATTTTGTTATATTGAAAATTATAATTTTAAATAGGAATTTTAAAATTAATACTATATTGAGATCCTCTACCAAAACTGTTTGGAACTTTTGAAACTTCTACTTCAAAAATATCTTAAAATTTTTGTCTTTGATATTTCCCTGACCTTCCTCGCTGCCACAAATTTTGAAAACCCAACACTGTAGGCTTGTATTGTCTCAAACATTTGTGCTTGTGTGCATTTTCTCTCTAGAAAATAATTATTAAACATATATAGGGTTGAATGTATTTACTGAAGTAGAGGTGCAAATGAATAACCCAGGTAACCTGAGAATTTATTAACATTAGCATCATAGAATCGTCGAAAGTCTTTGGTTGGAAGGGACCTTAAAAATCATCTAGTTCCAACCCATCTGCCATGGGCAGGGACACCTTCCACCAGACCAGGTTGCTCAGAGCCCCATCCAATCTGGCTTTGAACACTTTCAGGGATGGGGCATCCAGAGCTTCTCAGGGCAAGATTAGGGAAAGGGATCCTGGTTTTTCTCATGGTGGAACTGCAAACATGAATAATGGTGCTTGTTGCTTCAGACTCTATTGTGATAACAAGCAGAGAAGGAACCACATGAGATGCTGGTGAAAAGAAACAGTCAGACTTCTCTCCTGTTTGTCATTTCATGGCTGGAGGGTGGCTCATTCCTTGCCCACTTCAGAATATTCTGGCCCACCTTCTCCATCTTCTCCTAAATCCCTTACTCATATCTGTCCATAGATGGAAGATTATTGTTTTAATTTCTTGTGGTATGTGGTTCCTCTGGTTTCCTTCATGCAGCATCCTGTGGCTTTTGCTAGCTTCCCCTTTGGATACCTTCTTGTGTTCACTGTGGCATCTTTATGTTCACATCTGCTGAGGAAATGTGCTGTCTTGGAGGTTCCTCAGGGAGTTTTCCATGGCCTCCAGCTCATCTCACGTTTTATTGGTGTTTTCTATTCCCAAGGAGATTTGATACTGAAGGACACCTAGTTGTCTGTGTTAAGCAGATCAACAGCTTCTGTGTTTTCCCTATATCTGATCATTTGGAACTTAGCACAGTTAATGAAACTAAATAGTTAGAAGTTCAAATTCAACCAACAAAAATGTTCTTTTCCCCAAAATGTGTGCTTCAGATGTGCAAAGTCCTGAGAACAGCAGCAAAAGTGAGTTAGAAAGGTGTTAGATGTTTGTACATGGATAACAAGAGACTCAGAAACATTGCTGGTTTATAAGTGGATCCTAAATCTTCTGCTTTTGCATACAGAAGATCGATAAAGATCAAAGTAGATGGATCAAATTGAGTTTTAAGTGTGTCATTCCTTGATGCCTCTAATACAATAACACACTGTAATAAGTGGATGACTTCTGTGATACAGGATGGTAATCTGGGATACCAGGTAAAAGCACCTGTGGTAGTTTGACCCTGGATGGATGCCAGGTGCCCAGAAAAGCTGTTCTATCTCTCCCTATCCTCAGCTGGACAGAGGAAAGAAAATATTACAAAAGGCTCATGGGTCAAGATAAGGACAGGGAGGGATCACTCACCAGTTACTGTCACCGGCAAACCAGACTTGATCTGGTGAAATTAGTTTATTATCATTCAAGAGAATATGGTAATGAAAGATAAACCCAAATCTCAAACACACCTTCTCCCCAGTCCTCCCTTCTTCCTGGGCTTATCTTTACTCAGAATCTCCCCTATCTCCTCCTCTGCAGTTGGTACAGGTGGACAGGGAATAGTGTTTATGACTAGTTCATCACGTGTTGTATAAAAATGTCTACTATTAAGAAAATCTACCTCTTCATAGAATGCTATGGGAAGCCATAAAAAAATGAATGAAGTCAGCATGAAATTGAAGTTTTCCACTGAATGTTTTAAAGGGCATGTTCAACCCTAATACTTTTAGAGAATGTTGCAGGCAGGCCTCAGGTTTCTTCTGCTTAGTAAAATGCTTTCACTGCTGCAGTGGTCTCTCCGTCACAACTGGCTGGATGTATGCTTAATTCTTTCTTACCAGAATGGTGCTCAAATTCAGGAGCTGCATTCTAAATAGATCTGTCCAAGCTGGGCATATGCCTGTACCAAAGCAAAAAGTTCAAGTGACTTGTGAATATCTCTTGCTCTTTTGATTGGAATTAAAACCTGGCAAGCTTAATCTAAGGGTTTTATGTCTAATTAGCTGTACTTAGTTCTGCTGACCCACCTCTATTTCTATGTGCATTGTCTTTATGAAAATATCAGTGATCAGTGAGAAAGCTCAGGTTTTCAATTAACCAGGTACCTGGAGTATGGTACTGTGTGAATCCTGTAGGGCAATAAAAAATAGTTTAAACTGCACTTGGTTGATATGTGCATTTTGAGGGACATAAGGTTTCTTTTCCTATTCATACAGTATTTAATACAACACAGATACAGGCTGAAGAATGTATAAGTACACCTGTATTGTTTCTCTAGAAAAGTACGAAAAGGAGACCACGTGTAAGAGGTGTTGTGTGCTGAAATATTTCTGGATGCACAATTAATTTCTCTGATATTTTATTGTTCAATTTCAACTTCAGGTAAATATTGTGGACAAGAAAAAAATCCGTGATGTGGTTTTGCTCAAGAGCAAGGTGTATGCTCCCTTTTTAATATATTCGTAAAGGGATGGTAGCAGTGTTGTTTCAGCCTTTCCCAGCATCTAAATCTTGATAAATAATTCAATAAAAGTCATTGCTATAGCGAATAGTAATTAGGTTTGTGAAAGAAAGAACCGTTGCTTCAGATAAAAGAATGAGGGCCCTATTTCTCACATTGCCCAGACAAACATCCATCACTGTTCGCTCTCAATGTAACAGAGGTCACACATTTAATACAAAGCAAGCAGAGCAATTTCCATTTGAGAAAATTAAGGTTGAAATATATCCTTGTACTTTTTAGTACAACTGTCAAGTGTCACCCAGTAAGCCTCTGCTTGGTCCTAAAGTTAGCTGAAATTTCAATTGCAATTACAGAAGAACATGAGATTTGCCATGGGCAGCTCTTAGAAAAATGAATCTCCAGATATTAGCCAATCTTTTCCGGTTTAGATGACCAGAGTGTTCAGAACAACTAATTGAATTTGTCCAACTTGACCACACCATGTTCCCTCTGCACTGTTAAGCATTTAAACACTGATCAAAAATATTTAAAGGCACAAACTTTATAAGAAGTTTCTAAACTTCTCATTTATAGCTCTGACGCGGGTTTGTTATTCAACCAATCTACCATTTTTAGCTGTTCACTTCAATAAGATGTCCCTGCTTTGTAGTATGTCATATGTCATCCAGTTTCTTTGACTGTTTTGAGTAGTTCACAAATTTTCAAAGTTCGCTGTGTTCTTGAACACCTTCTACTGCTGTGCCTCCTTATTTAGGGGATCAGAGTAGGGCAACATAGTCAAATAAGTTTTTGTACCAAAATAATTGCATCCATTCTATTTAGTATGTCTTATCAGAATCTTTTCAACTTTGTGAAGTTCTGTATTTCAAGGGATAATAGTCCATAAAAAGACCTTTTTCCCCCATTGAAAACATTAAATAAATAATGACAAGAATGAGAAATGCTGCACTATACTCTAACATTATGCAACCAGCATGACTGATGTGATTTATCAGTCTTTTACAACTCCTTTTACTGCCAAAGCAACTGTTCCATGAAAAATATTCTGTAGAGCTGGAGAGATGTGGAGAGATTTAGTTACATCTTATTTTCATGACACACATCAGTGTAGATTCATTAAATTTGCAGAAAAAAGCCTGCCAGTCAAAGAAATCTTCCCTTTTCTTCCTTCCATCCTTATTTTCCACCAGGATTCCCCACATGGGAACTGTGCCCTCCTGCTTCCCTCTGAACCACTAAGCCCAGAGTTCTATGCCTGCAAGGAACTCAACTGTTTCCCTGGCTATACGCTTAATATTTAATATGTAACATTCAGTTCTGTGTTCTAACTCAAATCGTTCAATAGACTATGTATTATTGAACAGCAGGAATTTAGAATGTCAGATAAGGAGGAACTTCAGATCCATTTGTATGAATAAGCCTGATTACATAACATTGGCTTTTAATTCTTCCAATTATTTGATGAAGTTTAAAGCAGTTTGCCATCCAGGACACTTCTAGCGTTGACCTCCTTTCTTCTTCTTCTAGGTAAGTGCAAATGTGCAGTTAATACCTAGGCCAAGTGCATAACGCATTGAAAATTAATAGATGGGCAAGATCTGCTTGAGTGTTACAAAACTAGGACAAATGAATGTGCTGGGATTTTTACTCCCTCTCCATATAGTTCCTCACAGAAGTTTAAAGTTACTTTTGCAGAATATTCTTTTATTAAAGAGGGTGGAGGATTCATACTTGCTGGAACAGGTGACTTACTTATGCATTCCCAGCTCCTATTGTTATTTATCACACAATAACAACAGGAGTCCCCACCAGTCTGAATTGCTGTGCAAGCACATACTCAGACTAAAGTGTCGTCAGTGACTCTTCACTGAGTCTAGAGAAAGGACAAGGAGCTGCAGCACAGATTTTCTGTTTTATTTATTGACCAGGAATTTGAGTATGAAAAAAAAAATCTGGGGCCAGTTTTACTGAGGTGTTTAGTTGCCTCAGTTCCATTTAAATGAATGTGAATGAAGAGCCACGTGGCTGGTTAAATGACCAGCTGACAGTGACATATTAAAAAAAAAAAAAAAGATACGAGGTCTTGGTTAGAGGAA
>VZRE01013796.1:228-29537 GCA_013396775.1 Cephalopterus ornatus | reverse complement strand
TTTTCTGTTTTATTTATTGACCAGGAATTTGAGTATGAAAAAAAAAATCTGGGGCCAGTTTTACTGAGGTGTTTAGTTGCCTCAGTTCCATTTAAATGAATGTGAATGAAGAGCCACGTGGCTGGTTAAATGACCAGCTGACAGTGACATATTAAAAAAAAAAAAAGATACCAGGTCTTGGTTAGAGGCATAAAATGCCCTTAAGTTTGCTAATAGACATTCCAAAATAAACCCATTTTTTACCACAATCACTTGGATAATTTGATTCTTGATAAATAGTAATAACCTTTCCACCTTCCCAGGTGAAACCTAGAGCTGCTATGACATGATTCCTCAAGAAGTAAGAGGCATGGCTGTTAGCATCCCCTCTGAGATCTGAGGAAGAAGATGATGTCTAGTAGTATCAAGGGAAGCAATTTTTTTGCCTCTTCAGTCAACGACAAACCTTATCAATCTTCTGTGGGCAAAACCACCATTCCTGGGTTGTTGGAAATCATCTTGTAATTTTCCAACCTAAGTCTATTTCTGAACATTATATATCCCAATATCATACTTAAAATTAGCTAAGTCTTCCACTGTCTTGACATTCAGCCTTTACAAGCAGAAGTTACTGTATCCTCTCTCAACTATTATATTCCTATGACAAGTTGATCTTTTTGTGTATCCTTGTGCCCAACAACCTTAGTCGATTTCCCTTCTTTTCTCTTGAAAACGGGTGCTTAGAAATGTAAACACAATTCCATCTGAGGCCACACCAGGCTTTTTTTATAACTGTATGGGTAATTCCTCACCACAGAGATCAGTCTGCCCCTCCATTGCCCCTCCTGAGGGAGTTGCAGCACACAGTGAGGTCTCCCCTCAGTCTCCTCTTCAGGCTGAAGAGAACAAGTGACCTCAGCCGCTCCTCATACGGCTTCCCCTCCAGACACTTCACTATCTCCATTGCCCTTCTTTGAACACTAATAGCTTTGTATCTTTCTTAGAGTGTGCTGTGAGGAACTCACTCATGGGCTGAGCTCTCACAAGAGCAGAAATGACACTCGTTGGGGATGAGCGAAGGTGAGGCACAGTCCATTGAACATGTGGCAACAAGGGAGACCACTAAGGATATAAGCTGACCTTGGAGACAATGATTGTTGTTTGTTTTGTCTCTAGGGGATACAGTTTTGTCCTTATCAGCACATGATTTAGTATCCCCTTGCATTTAGGTCATTCGATAGAGTTCTTGTTTTCCTCACAGACGTGTTGCAACAACGTCCCTGATGAATTCACAGCAAATTCGCAGCCTTGGGGAACCCGGGAGGGACCATCTGTCCCTGAAGGGCTGCAGCCTGGGGAAGGGCCTGACATGGGACAAGGAGACAGGTCAGGAGGGAGGAGCATCCTGGAGAGGCTGTCAGGGGTGGACCACAGCCCTATCCCAACCCTCTCATGGGACAGGAGTCAGGAGTGAAGTGAGGAAGAGGGGGCTGGGGAAAAGATAAATGGAAGATGGATATTGTGCTGTTTGTCTTCTTTCTCAATACCAGAATATGTTTTAATTGTGAATAAATTAAATTTATTTTCTCCATATAATACTGCTTAGCCCATGGGAGTAACTGGTAAATCATCTGTCTCCCTCTCTTTATCTTGACCCATAAGCTCTCTCCTTGGATCTCTGAGGAGCGGAGTGAGTGCATGGGTGGGTGGGGGTTTGGGATTTAGCCAAGGTTAACCCAGCACAAAGAATGGCAGGAATGACTGTATTGTCTGGTTCTCTTAAGGCTTCTCAAAGTGATTTTTGAAGGCTCTCAGTGTCCATTTTGGATGGTTGAGAGAAGTGTGTTGGCTCTCCAGGAGAGACTGGACGCATGAAGGTTGTGGTCAGCATTTTTGCACGTCTGTGAGAGCCCACTCTGAGCCAGAGGCTGTATAACATGGATATATGTGTCCACACACAAGTTAGTAAATCCTGAGAGCCCTTGATGCATATCAGTTCAGGCTCTGAGCCACACAAATGCAGCTGCAGGGCTCTGCCTATATGCTCAGGCAGCAGAGCTTGGCTATTTTTGTTTCCCCTGCCTGCATAAATCCACAAGATATATTCTGTGTGATCCTAGATTGAGGTTTGCCAGGAAAAAAAAATAGCTTGAAGAATAGCAGATTTAGTTTTTCATTTCAGCATTTAGAAGAAAGCAGCTTCCCAAAAGATCTAGGCATGAACTGCATAGCAGTAAGTGTTGTATATGTGAGGTACTGCAGAGGCTGTATTTGCATTTATGCTGAGAGAGCAATGCTGCACAAGGAAGTGTGTTTGTAAATAGTCCTGAAGCATCCCTCTGAATTACAGCAGTCTGCCAGGCTCCTGGTGGCGAGAAGAGACATGCTAAGGATGTGCAAAGGAGTTAAGCACATTTGCTTCACCCCAGGTGTGATTCAGAGGTTTATGTGAGGCTGTGACTGACTTTTTAAAAAAGAGTTCGCTCAAGCTGTCCTGAGATATGAGGTGAATTGTCTCAACTCTTTAGAGACTGGCTGTTTCTGGCAGCATGAGAGATGATGATCAGAGGTCTGGGGTCTTATAAAAAAGAGAGAGAAAGATTTTTCACATGGGCAGACAGTGGTAGGACAAGGGGCAGTGAAGAGGAGAGACTTAGATTAGCCATTAGGAAGAAATTCTTTCTTCTGAGGGTGGTGAGGCCCTGACCAGGTTGCCCAGAGAAGCTGCGGGTGTCACATCCCGCAAACCGTTCAAGGCCAGGTTCGATGGATCTCTGAGCAACTTGATCCAGTGAAACGTGTCCCTGCCCATGGCAGATGGTCCTGAAGGTCTGTTCCAACCCATCTCATCTTTGTCAGCTAAATGAGGAAGCTCCGTGTGTGAGGTTATAGGAGCGGGTCCACATAATTGCACACAGCGTTGACAGGGGTGGAAGAAAGGAAGGGCAAGATTGGAGTGAAGAAGCTCTCAGTGAAATGAGAGCCAAGCAAGTGAATGTCATTTTTTATGTGCAAAAACGTAGCGCTGGGTGTTGGTCACTGTAACTCAGATATGCCTGCACTACCAGTGTATGTCCTGGTTTGGTTTGCACTAGAGATCACTCTATGTATAGTGAATAAAGTGCTGCCATGAGTCATTTCCCATTGTCTGCAGCAAGTAACAGTCCTTCAACCTCCAAGTCTCAATGTGGTTTTCCTCTCCATGAAGTTTCTTCTGTCGTTCTCAAGGAATATTCAAGAGACAATAAAATTCTGTGCAATTAAGACCACTGGCATTGATACTTAAAATTAAAATCAAAACTGTTTATGGAATACAAAAAGAAAGAGTAAAAATTACCGGAAGAATATTTTTTATTTCAGAGGCTTAATTGGTGAGGGATCAACTTGATGGTTTGTTTCTTATCTGCCCTCTAGTGTTCAGGACTCCTTTTCGTCTGGAGCTTGCTCATGTCCAAGGATTTGTTTGAGAATGGAAATTGAAGAAAAAAAGGAAAGGGAATGGCAATTGAATTAGTTAAAAAAGCTTTCTAGTGTCCTTCCCAATAAAAGTTCAAAGGATTACATTTATTTTATTGATTTGTTGTATTAGAGAAACAGGAGGAATAAAAGGCATCACAAAAGTAATCAAAAACTCCAATATCATCTCAGATTTCTTACTCTTTTAAAAGATTAGGCCGACAAAGTCTTTATATGTCTGTGAAATTGTGGAAAGATTGATATAATCAGAGATTATTTTCTTGTGATTGAAACAGATTTGTTGAACTTTCACAGAAATGCCTTTCGGGTAATTGGAAATGTAAATTTATGGTAATTTAGAACTTGAAAAATACAAATATGAGAATATTTTAGAAACCATCTTTTTTTTTTTTTTTTTAGCTGAGCTTATCCTTTAGAGCCAGCATTGTATTAGTCATCTTTCGAGAATATTTTTTTATATTTCAAATTCAACAGGAAAAGAGGTTTTGCATAAAAAAGCATTAACTCATTCGAGGAATATGGGTCGAAACAGTATTTATGCTAAATGTCCACTAAAACCATGTGTAACTTAGTTCTGGCTTCGTTCTGTAAGACCCAAATTTATTTTTGCACCTGGATGTGCAAAAGCACACATAGACACATGCACAGAGACATACACACATATATATTTTCTTGTCAATAGGTGATTATGGACTAAATGATACTCTGTGTGTATACTCATATACATAATGTTGCTGTGCATTTCAATAAGTTCGTATATATATATCTAGAGAGTGTGTGGATACATGTATGAATGTGTGTGTATATTAATATTTATGTATATATATATAAATGCATGATTCTAATTCATTAAAACATAAAGAACTAGAAAACTGGACTTCTGCATTGTTTTAGTAGGTACTGGAGGATCTGGAATGAGGTGCTCAGCCTCATTGTTCAGACCACCCAGCTGAATTTCCCACTATGGCACTTAAATAATATTTAAGCTCATTGATTCTTAGCCCCTTCTGGAAGCAGAGGTGTGCAATGCTGCTCATGTTGTTCCAGGGGAGACTCTTAGAAGCCTGTGGTGCCCAATCCCTCTTGCCTACAGACTGGTCCACCTTTACTGAACCGGCAGAGAGATCACCAGCTTTCGTAAACACTATTTTGGACTCTAGGAAAATCTCCTGGAAATTGGGAGCCCTCCCAGACCTCCAGAGGGATTCAGTCAACTTGTTCCCTATGATGAAGCAGCTTAAAATGATTCTTAGCTCTATTCTGATATTTCTCCTAACTATTACTGGGGGTAGGCTGGAGAAAAACTCAAATGGGTGTCCTTGGAATGACATTTTGGAGACCCCCAGGCCTCTGCAGGAGAAAGAGCTCTTCCATCTGAGCAGACTGAATTCCCCATAAGGTTTCATTTTCCCAAGAGGTTCAGTGAAGACCCTTCAGCAGGAAAAGCCACAGCATGCAGACCTGTTGCTCAGGGCCGGTATTGACAAAGCCTCCCATTTTAATCTCTTTATGCCTGTGCAGAGTCAATTCCAAGTGTGTGTGGGTGACACGTGATTATTCTGCACCCACCCTGATGCTCTTTGTTCCTTGTGACACTGCTGTAGCTCAGCATGGGATTTATTAAAGTTCACCCTGAAGTGAGT
Source organism: Cephalopterus ornatus (assembly GCA_013396775.1). NCBI lineage: Eukaryota > Metazoa > Chordata > Aves > Passeriformes > Cotingidae > Cephalopterus > Cephalopterus ornatus. The sequence continues at coordinate 24,438 of VZRE01013796.1, read as the reverse complement.
AATGATGGCGTTTGGTGACAGAACAGAGCAGAAAAAAAAAAAAGGCCCCACTTTTTTCTCTGTTTGAAATAAAAATACAGGTGTGTGATACCTGGCCACATTTTGTCTGGAAAGGAAATGTATATCTTTTGAGGTATCCTGGAGGAGCCCGTGGACTTCATAACATGATAGCAAGGGTTGGAATGATCTCTCTCAAGGTTTTTCCCACCTTAAGTCCAGTGTCATGCGGGACACAATCTGGTATGATTTCTTTTAGGAGGCAGTGCTGGTCATGGGTCTGTGTTGTGGCCCCAAGCATAAGGACCCCGTTAAAATCCAAACACTATGAGCTGGTTTGGGCTGTTGCTGTACATTGCAGAGGATGATGTTAACACCTAATTAACATAAAAAGGCTGTTCCCATCCTTGTACCATGCAAGAAGGGCAAACAAGGTCATGCTCTGTAATGGGAACTGGACAAAACAACAGACAAAGATTCATCACTTCTCATCAGGCAGGCTATGAGAAGAGCTTCTGCTGCTTTTCACCTCAATCTATCCCTCCTTTCTCTTTCATATCTCTCATATCTGGGTGTTGGCAGGGAACTGGGTCATGAAGGCTTTCAAGGCAGAGGGAAATGTTTGCTTTTCCCTTTATGTTAAGAGATTGAGTATCTCTCTCTTGCCCCATTTAGTTTCAGAGCTGGGTAATGAAGTCAATGCTATTGCTGTGTTTGTGACTGGAGAAGAAAGGAAAATAAAAAGAACATGATGTAATGCTCTGATAAATTCCATGATTATCTTTAGCTTTTCCTTTTTATTGGTTTGACGTGTACCTGCTGTGCCAATCTGTTAGCCAGGATGTCACTGAGAAGTACACAAACACATAATCTATGCTTTTCCTTTTACAGACTGAGTGCAAGGCAGGCTACTAAGGGAAGATTTGGAAAACTGGGAAAATTACTTCTATAATGAGGCAAGTCACAGGCATCATAGAATAATTCAGAAGGTCTTTAGTTCAGTTCCCTGCTCCAAGCAGTCAGCTGTGGGGTCGCTGAAGATTGTTCAAGGCTTTATCCAGTCTAGACTTGAAAACTTCTGAGGATGGAAACCACGTAACCTCTCTGGACATTGTGCTTCACTGCTTGACTTTCCTCATGGGGAAAAGGTTTGAATCTCTCTTATTTAAGCTTATGCTTGTTGACTCTGCTTCCCCTGCCATGCACAGCCATGAAGAAATTTTTTTTCATCTTCTGGGTGACCGCTCCTCATAGGTAGTGGGGGGCTGCTGACCCCTTAACAGTTCATCCAAAATGTCTTGTCCAAGCTGAACAAGCCATGGTCCCCGACTCTCTCCTTACTGGGCAATCCTACTTTCTCAATGGTCCTCTGTGGAACTTGCTCTGGTTTATCCAGATCCTTCTCGTACTGGGGGTACGAAAACTGAGTTCAGTATTTAGGTGTAGTCTGGAGAGCGCTGAAGCAGGGAGGAATAATCTGTTCCCTTCATCTACAGGACTGTAGCCTTGTTGGCACAGCCCAGGAGGCCATTGGTCTTTGCTGCCAAGGCTCACGACCAGCTCACTGTCGACCAAGACTGCAGTTCACCAGTCACAGTTGTTTCCAGTGCTTCTTCCTTTCCAGTCTACTAGTCTAAATCAGTGATTCTAAGGATACAGCAGTGTTTGTAAGAGCCATGTTTTACAGTTGTCCTCATTGGCGGCTGGATCTATACATAACAGTGTTCTGGATGTTATGCCATGATGTTGCTGCGGGCAGAGTAGTGCCAGGTGCCTCATGCTCCTATCTACACCATCTGTGTGGGCTGTGGTGCGTGCACATGAAGTTTTCTATTTGCACTTAGGTGGCAGGGAAGACTATAAAATACAGTCTGATGGAGCTGTGCCCAGAGCTTTGGCTCTGTTCAAGGCTCTGTTGCTTATTGTGCAGGGGGAAATTTTTCCTGCTAGACTAGAATGGGAGAGGGGAAATGAAAACATATTTCTACCCCTTCCCCCAGAGCTGGAAGGATGAGAAGGAACAGGAAACTGTCTTTCCTTCTGTCACATGTACATCTAGCCATTGCAGTTCCCTGGACTCTGACCATGCTAAATTATATAAAGTGCTCTGCAGCTGTTCCTCAAGAATAACAGGCATGTTGTAGGGGCAACCTACAGGGAAAATCCTCAGAAATTTTATTTTTGTTTCCTTTGGGGATAAATAATGTTTTTTCTTAATATTTTTGGTAATAGCAAGTAAAAGGATATTCTGCTATGACTGAACACTGAACGTGAGTTTTGCTGGTGGGGGTCAGTTTAATGGGAACTCAAATCCCTACCTCTTCCTGCCAAGCCTCTAGTTGAGAAGATAATACACACAAGGGCCCAAGTCATTCCATCTCTAGTTCATTCAGGTATCTTTTGCTGTCAGTATCCTGGCTCTATGGTCTCAGTGTGGCATACATGCCTACATGGCTGGGGTATGCAGTGAGAAGATGGTATGTTGTCATCTTCCCAGATTAGCTCTAACTCCACATCTACTCAGTCTTGGTCCTCCCCATTGAGATAAACCATTTGGTGGCTTGTATTATCACTGACTTCTGTTGACATACGCCCAATTGAGGCATTAAGAGGATGAAATGTTTTAGAATTATTTCCCTGTGGACTTCAAGGTAAATCTTACTCTATGGCAAATCCCTGAAGTCCTGCAGTTGCTCTCTGAAACTGTGTTTTACCTCTTTAGACGTGTAGTAGTTCTCATTGTCTCTTCAATAAATAATAAGCTTTAAGAAGAACAGCAGATATCTACACAGATACTAAGACAGAGTTCCATGCTTTCTTATGCAAGACAATATCTTTCTAGCTGGCATAGTCCCTTTTATGAAAACCCTTAAGTTCCATTTATTTTAAAGTTACAACACATGTATTTCATAAACTTGTTTGCCCCTTCATGCGAAGAGAGAAGGATTATTTTTACATTCACTCTACCAAGTAGGTGCTTAACTTTTTCAGCCACCCAGAAGACAAGTGAGAACTGGTCCTTTAGCACTATTTAGCCATGATCTGTGGAATTTCAGAGGTTAGTAAGACTGCAAGTCTTTCCAAAGCAATGTAGACCTGCCTCAAAAGTTTCTACATTAAGCTCCTTCCTTCTCGTAATGATATGAATGCCCTATTTGCTGAAAGCAACTATGAATATGAGGCAAGGAAGAGTCCACTAGCAACTTCTATCATTAACAGGGGTGGTGGGAATGCTGAAAAATATCCTGTTCTGGTTTTGTTGTAATGGAGGCTATGGAGCTGTGATAAAAGGTGGGACTCATCTGTCTGAATAATCCCATCTTAATTTGCTTTGCCCAGACTTATCAAAACTGTTTAGAGCTTGACTTTTCCCTGATCTTACTTCTTCACACCGTTGCACTTCAACCTTGAGCCAGGGAGGACAATAAGGTCTCTAGCAGTTTTCCATCTTACTCACTTAAATGGGCCTTGGAGTGTCATTGACCTAGAAAAGTGATACGGTGGTTGGAAGTTACGTGTCAGAACTTTAAGCAACTTAAACTAAGCGTTAAAATCTCAAATATGACACTTCTTTCACTGCTGAAAGTGCTGGTTTGCCACAGGCTTGGGGTTTGCACAACAGATTCTCTTTCAGTGGCTGAATAACCTGTTGCATCCAAGCATATCTCGGAGTAAGCTGCCAGCTACCCTGTCTTTTTCCCTCCTGTGATACACGCTTCTTCAAGCACATTTAGCTTCTCTGTACCATGGTTTACCTAGACACAAATGAGGATGATGTTTCTCTTCTCCTTACAAGGCTACAGTCTGATGCTTATTGTGAGTAATGTTAGACAAGTGATTGGTTCTGATATTTTGAAATAATGTTTTGTACTGATATTCTAAAATAATCTTTATATGCAAACTCCACTTAATAGCAAGGTACTACTAGTACTGCCTGCCAGCTGGTATTCTGAATTATAAAAGACATATATTAAAAAAAAGAAGCGGAAAACCTCTAGGGAAGAGTCTTAAACAAACAAGCCCATCTGGCTGTTTATTGAATTAATATGTATTTTAGGTAGGAGTGATACCAACGAGTGTTGTTAAGGTTGTCCAGCATTTCTTATAGTAACACTCTAGCTTTTATTGCTTATCATTTTGCTGTGTCCTAATTGCTTGGGCTGAAACTCTTTATGCAGGGGCATCTGCCTTGCGCTGAATTAATTTTGGAAAACTGCAGCCAAAATAGTTTAGCTCTTTCCATAAAAGAATCTAGAAGAAATAATCAGTTTTGCCTACATTAGAAATGGATCATATGCTCTTCTTTGGAAGGTTTGAACTTATGTGCTTAAGAGCAGATACTCCAAAGGGAAAAGAGAAGAAATGGTTTTTTTGTTGTGTCCATCTCTCAGAACTTGTGCCATAAGACAGCCCATAAACCTTTGAATGAGAAGATTTTGGGTGCTTGGCAGCAGCTAGACATAAACAGATAAGTTCCTCTGACATGTTAAGTTTTCCAGTCTAGAAACATGGATGTTTTCCAAGTCTGTGTCAAAACAGAGTTGTAGAGCTTCTCTGCAACTTTCCTTCCCTTTTTCTGGGATACTGTAGGTTAGGCCAGATCTAAGGTGGGACACAGGGTGGGACAAAGGTGGGAGATGCAATAGTCTGGTGAGAGGAAAGTTCCTTGCACTATGCCTAACCTAAAAAGGGGGAGAAGTTGTCCTTATGATTTACAGCACCAAATTGGCAGAGGGAGGTCTAGGAGGTAACAAGGGGCCTAGGATGAGACCGAGTGATTTGGATTTAGGATATCAGGGATGGATGTGTGCAAGGTGTGACCATATCTGCATGGCAATACGTGTATGTGTGCGTGGAGGAAAAGGGAGGCTGTGTGTAAAACCAAGGAAGAGTTGGTGAACTAAGGGGGCAGAGATCAGGGATCTATAGAATGTGTGCTGGGAGCAGTGGGGTAGGAAACTTGTTCATGATTTCATAGAACCGTTGATATCAGAATTCACCTCTTGAGATCAGCTACAGCAGGTTGCAGAGGACAATGTTTAATTGAGTTTTTAATATTTCCAGTGATGGAGACTCCACATCCTGTCTGGGCAAGCTGTTTCAGTGTTCAGGAAGTTCAGCATTGACCTCCAGAAAATCTCAGCTGCTTGTATGAGTGCCTCTGAAAAAGTCCAGGACTTGTTTTCCATGCACAAAATAAATGACAGAGGCAGCCGTTTTTCCATAGGGGTGTTCAGAAAAGTATTGATTGTGATTCTGTGAGGTACTGCAGTGCTGAGCAGTGCTCTGCAGCTCCTAAGGCTGTGTGCAAGATGATATTTTGGGCCTGGGCTATGTTATTCACAAAATCCTTCTTTCTTTTTTTTTCTGACTTCTAACACTGCTGTAGTTCCTTCAAGTCCTATCAGACATTTGTATGGTGTTAAACATCTGAAATGTGCTTAGTTTATTTACTCTCTGTTTTCTATCCAGTATGCAATCTTCCAGAACACTGAATGAGAGGACTGCAACCTGAGATTTTCCACTGCCTTCCAGGTAAGAGAAGCACTGGTGGGTAAAAGTAGCTTTTTCTTACTTTAAGCAAGGCTGTTTACTTGGCAGTTTGGCTGTAACAAGATGCTGGACTGAAAACAGTAGAATGAATGAAATATTAAATGGATGGCAGCTGAATGAGGACTCTGTGGCTTGAGGACAGGATAAGTGTTAAGGACTTTCAAAGAGAGGTATAAGTTCTTCTTGGATACAACTATTAAAGCAAGCCAAGTCTTTGTCATCATTGTTATATTATACTATGTGCGTTTTGTGTGAAATACATGCTTAGTAAAATGATAAATTATATTTTCCCAGTGCTGCAGTCTTTACCTTTAATTCTCCTATATGATACATGAAAATCCTGTGTGATTTTAAATACTGTATGATTTAAAAAAAACTGAATTATTTTAAAAATACCTTTATACTGTGGTACTCCCCAAAAATCTGTTTATTAGAATTGGGTTGGAAGGGATCCTAATGATCATCCAGTTCCAAACCCTTGTTATGGGAAGCAACAACTTTCACTAGATCAAGTTGCCCAAAGCCCCATCAAATCTGATATTAAATGCTTCCAGTGATGGAGCATGAGTGATGGAGCTCTGACTGTCACCAGCTGCATCAAAATAAATATATTTTAGTTAACACTTCTGGATATATTTTTATCACATAGCTACGTAAAAGGCATCTTTTGATCCACTCTCCTGTTTTTCACTTCCTTTTGCTTAACTGCTTCTCTGTTGCATAGCATGAAACTGGATTATTTGAGACTGTGTAATTTGCATCAGAGAGTGTTTCAAATCCTGCTACAGCAATATGGTGCATTGCTTCCTAAAAGAGTCTTGCCATCCGAATGGTCCTAGAGCATATAAAGGATCCAGAAGAAATCAAAGCCCTAGGACTGAGAGTTCTATTTATTTTTGTGTGTCAGACTTTCCTTTTGGACCTTACCTTTTCCTGAAATTATAAACTAGAAATAAACAGTCCCTGGGAACTGCATCACAATCAAAATTCAACTACTGAGTTTATTAAAAAAGAAGCTTAATTTTCTCTATCCATTAACTACAGACCTGTCACGTTTCCTGCTTCTAGCCTGGAGCAGACATTTGGTCCTACCTTCTTCTCCTCAGCCACAGTGGGACATGTCACTCATCCACAGTGAGCTCTTTCAGGGGCTTCATGCTGCAGACTGTGTCTCAGAGCTTGAAGAAAGCTGTTGCAGCTGAGATGTGGACTCTGCCTGTGACCACTCTTAGAATGCTCCAGTGTGGAAGCTGAGGGTTGTGGGTTTTCCTTGCCACATGAGACGACAGCCTGCCTGAGACACACTCACTTCCTTGCCCCGTCTACGTTAAACTCACAAGCTTGTGCCTCACAATGTAAGGTTTTATGTGCTGGCATTGATGTATCTGAGGAATCATAGAATGTTAAGGGGTTGGAAAGGACCTTAAAGATCATCTAGTCCCGACCCCCTCTGCCATGGGCAGGGACACCTTCCAACAGATCAAGTTGCTCAAGGCCTTATCCAACCTGGCTTTGAACACTATCAGGGTTGGAGCATCCACAACCTTGCTGGGCAACCTATTGCGGTGTAACAATGTACTTCGTGTAAAAAATTCTTCCTAATATCTAACCTAAATTTCCCCTCTTTCAATTTTTACCCCTTACTCCTTGTCCTATCACTACAGTTCCTAATGAAGAGCCCCTCTCTGGTTTCCCTTTAGGGCCCCTTCAAATATCAGAAAGTTGCTATGAGGTCTCTGTGCAACCTTCTCTTCTCCAGGCTGATAAACCAGCCTGCCTTCACAGAGGAGCTCCAGTGCTCTTGTCAACTTTTTGGCCTCCTCTGGACTTGCTCTGACAGTTCCAGGCCCTTCTTACATCGGGGGCACCAGAGCTGGATGCAGCACTCCAGGTGGGGTGTCCCAAGAGCAGAGTAGAGGGGCAGAATCACCTCCTTTGACCTGCTGCCCACACTCCTTTGGATGCAGCCCAGGATTCATTCGGCTTTCTGGGCTGTGAGCACGCACTGCTCATGGGGAGTTTGTTATCAATCCTCACTCCTGAGTCCTTCTCTGCTGGGCTGCTCTCAATCACTTCTCTGCCCAAGCTGCAGGTGTGTCTGGGATTGATGTGACCCAGGTGTAGGACCTTGCACTTTGCTTTGTTGAACTTCAAGAGATTTGCACTGGCCCACCTGTCCAGCCTGTCAAGCAAGGTCCCTCTGGATGCCATCCCTTCCCTCCAGCATGGGACTGCACCACATATCTTGGTGTCATCAGTAAATTTGCTGAGGGTGCCTCAATCTCACTGTCCATGTTGCTGACTAAGCTGTTGAACAGGATCGGTCCCAGGACCAACCCCTGACGGACATCCCTTGTCCCTGGTCTCCATGTGGACAATGAGCCCTTGACCACAGCTCTTTGTGTGTGGCCTTCCAGCAATTCTTTATCCACTGAGTGGTCCTTCCATCAAAACCCTGTCTCTCCAATTTGGAGACAAGGACGTCGTGTGGGACAGTGTCAAGCGCTTTGCATAAGTCCAGGTAGCAGATGTCATTTACTTTACCCCCATCCACCAGTGCTGTAGTCCCATCCTAGAAGGTTGCCAGATTTGTCAGGCATGAGCAGGCAGTAAAAATTTTGTAATTCTAAGCTTATTACACTGCACCTTGAGTAGTGCTGAGACTGTAGAAATGTTTACCAGCCCAATGTGAGTCCTGCAGCATGGACTGCTCCACTGAACATCTATTAAGTATTCTGATACCTAATGGGAATATCTGCTTCAGGTTATTATTAAATAATCCAAAGGCTCTACACAAAGAATCTAGAATATAAATTTTTCTGCCCATGCTGGGCTATGGGACACCAGTTTGTCCAAGAATGACTGTGCTGTTGAGATTGCAGCCAGTCTGGGAATGTTCAGCAGCTAATCAGGCACTCAGATATCCTCATGGCTGAAACCTCCTGCTGCTGTCGGACTAAGGTGGCAGTTAAGAGGCATTTTCAGGATGTACATTTTGGTTTTAATCTTTGTTAACAGGCATCAGATGGCTGATATGGTGGGATAGCTCTTCCAAACAAGTCTTAGGGATGGTATTTGCCTTCACCTCAGAATGCTGCAGATAAATACAGCTAAGTTAGTCAGCCCTGGTGTTTTACTAACAACAGGGGAGAGAAAAACAGGCACAAGGGAGACTTTAAGTGATTTGTTTTAGAAATCTGTGTTAGCCTAAGTTGATTTGCCTATCTTTAGTATTTAAAGGAAGAAAATAATCTAAATATGCCTGAGATGCATAAACACAGGTGTCTAGTACCATCTGAGATGCCCTAAGGGATCTGTAATTCCTAAGCAGGGCTGCAGTATGTGACATAGGTTCTTTCCTTAAAAACTAATGCTGTGATTGAAAATGCAGCCTCTAGTCCAGGCTCTGTCAAATACATCTGTGATGTGTCCTTTCTTTATCGAATCATATTTCCTTATGAAATCAGCAAGCTCTACATACTGTAACATCACTTATCTCCCCAGTGAACTGATGCAAGTCATCAATCCCACCATGCAGGACCTCCTTGTATGACTGAGGGCAGATAAAACCATTTCACCTTTTATTTTTTTAGGTGGGTTTTTTTGGTGTGTGTTTTTTTTTGTTTGTCTGTTTTTTGATTTTGTTTTTTTTTGGGGGGGGGAGGATTGTTTGTTTTTTTGTGTTTTGTTGGAGCTTTATATCAACTTTGTACTCACTTGGCACAGTTGGAGATGAACACCCTGCAGGGTGCAGACAGGGAGGTATCAGAGCCCTTGGTTTTAGTGGGCTCTGAATGTCCTTAGGGGAGGATTTTTTCTCAGTGTTGCAGATTAGCACCAACAAGAGAATTAAGGTGGGCAGTTCCTCAATTGTGTCTTCTTGAAATCAGAGATGCACCTTTCAAAAAATAGCCCAAATAAGCAAAGTTGGAAAATATAACCTTGCAGGCTGATTACATGTACCTCAGCAGTTACATTTTTGCAGTACACATCCTGACTGAGCAGAAATAAGGTCTGTCTGTGGTGTCAGTGATCTATTCAGAATAACCACGGGCTTTGCTGTCAGCTAGTTAGTTATGGAGTGGGTGATTTAGATGTGCTCACTGTCTTTACTGCAATGAGATCTTCTTGCATTGCATTCAGAATTAAAGCAGTGTGGCCACACAAGCACCAAATACTTTTTAGCTCTCAGAAAAGGTTTCAGACTACAGTCAAATTTTACATGCATGACATTTTAAAAGATTAAAATAGATAACATATTTCTTATTTCTTTTTAGAGGGCTAGAAAGTCTTTTTGAGTCAACTATTCTACATAATCTCTGAGTGGACATGAAAATTGTTGTCTGAAAGGAGATTAATTAAAAAGTCTATAGGGAGAATGGTGACTAATTTTATAAGACAAATGCAGGCTGTGAAATGGGAAGCTACTCCGTGGAGGTCTGACAATGTGTGTTGGCTGGCACATTTTTGCTCCTCAGTTCGGTAGTTCCAGGTTCTCTCATAGTAATGAGATATATAGAAAATGCTTTTATATGAACCACATTATGATTGCAAATGAACGTGGTGTTCTTCTAGAATATCTTGAGAGATGGTGCCACCAGCACGTCACAGAATCACAGAATTGCCTGGTTTAAAGAACATCTTGCCATGGACAGGGACGCCTTACACTAGACCAGGTTGCTCCGAGCTGCCTCCAACCTGGCCTTAAACATTTCCAGGGACAGGGCATACACAGCTTTTCCGGGCAACCTGTTCCAGTGCCTCACCACCCTCACAGTAAGAATTTCTTTCTAATATCAAATCTAAACCTACCCTCAGTTTGAGGCCATTCACCCTTGTCCTGTCATTACATGCTCTTGTAAAAAGTTCCTCTCCATCTTTCTTGTAGGCCCCCATCTCCTATAACCATTTCTCCAGCTCTGATACTTAAATAGAAGTAGGAAAAACAAGAAAAAGCAGGAAGATGCACCCAGTGCATTTTCTTGCTGTCTCAAGCTCAGATTCCTATTGTCTGCAGCATACAGGTTTCAAGCAGAGATCTGGCAGTAGGAAGCAAATCGCTTTAGAAAGTTTCCACCAGTGATTTTTCTTTTTTTCCATAGGTTTTAGACAGGATTTAACAATGTCCTGCAAACAGTACCAGCTCCTGAAAGAACTGTCATGGCTTATGAGTGTTACGCAGCTTTGCACTAACATTTTTGGATGGAAGTGACATTTGATTGTTGTGACCTTGCTTTGTCTTGTGATGTTCCAGTGCAAAATGAGAGCCTCATGACATGCATATTTGATACATAAATGGCAACTGAATGCCTTTATTTCTCATGTCTCTCTCGGTTAATATTCCATGTTTTGATCCTGTGGCAGTCCATTCACCTGAGGTCTTTTTCCTTTCCTATTTTCAGATCACTAGACAAAGGCAAAGTTCAGCTTGTTTGCCTCATGCATGAAAGATTAGTGTCCTATGCTGTGTAAAAGTGTTCCTTTATGAAAGGTTTTTTTCTCACTGTTTGGTGGTAAGAGGCAGTTCTCTCTCACACAAGGAACTCACTTTTAAGAGGATTTCTCTATGCAAAAAACACTTTATACAAGAAGACAGTAAAATTCCACTTTTAAGTCACATTTTAAAGACAGAGGGTTGTCCTTTAGCTAAAAAGAGAAAAAGTTTAAAATTGCATCACGACAGGAACTTTGAAAATTATTCCCCTCCTCAGCTTTGCTATTTTGTTCAGTCCCTTATAAAAATCCAAGAACACCCTGTGAAAGGAAACTTTGCCCTCCTGGAAGCTGGTGTTTGACCTTTGCAGGGCAGTGAGCTCTTTACTGACAAGTGCAAAATACAAACATTTTGGATGTATCACTCCATCTGTTTTCTCGGAGCCCCAAAACCCTGCAAAGAAGTGACCTCTATCCTCCCTGCTGTCACTGTCCCTATGGAGGGGGGCTTTGGGGTGGCATCCCTGTGGCTGTACATCGAGGGCTGTTTGGCAGCGATGGGTTCAAGCAGATCTGGGTGCTGGGGCAGCTGTTGCTCTGAGCGGTGCCGCCGCCGAGTTGGGTAACCATGGCAACAGCATCACCGCCAGCATCCTCCTCCTCCTCACTCGGCTCTCCTCCTCCTCGGCATCATCAGGAGCAGCAGCAGCAGCAGCAGCCCTGGCAGGAGCCAGAGCCCGGCAGCCGAGGCTGCAGCCAGCTGCTGCCATCCCCTACCCGCACCGGCGCCCGGTCACAGCCCCGGCCCCACTGCTCCCGGGGGAAATAGAGCAGAGGGACCTGAGGGAGCTGCACTGCAGAGGGATCCCAGACAACCCAGGTAAGAGCTGTGGGGCTGCTCACAAACTCCCCGAGATCGATGTGGTATGTGCCTGGCGTGTGTTTGCGTGCGAGTGTTGGCTGAGAGTTTTCCGGCTCGCTCCTTCCAACAGCAGTGTGATGACAATTCCAGGCAAGCATGTTTTCCGGCTCATGTTTCCCATCTCTGCCATACTGTCCCTCTCCGTCTCCTTCACCCAGATATAAAAGGAATAATAAATAATATTCTAAAAGGTTTGTAGAAAATGGGATGATGGGGGAGCCCAATGCGATCAGAGTGGGGAACGGCTGAGCTTCCAAAATAAAAGTGGGCAGCAGCAGCAGAGCAAAGGTTGACACAGTAATTAATAACCCCTAAAGAAAAAAAAAATGCGACAATGCACTTCTGTCTCTGCCCACTCTACAAATAAATCTCATCATATTCAGCAGAGAGCTGTAAAGAGGAGAGGTGTGTGAATAGTCAAGACTAGAAACCTCACTGTAGTCCACAGCTGTCAGATTTACCTTAAGTGTTTTAAAAATCAGAAAAAAATCATTGCAATAACAATGTAATCATATCTGAGATTGTATGCATACATATAATTGTAAAAATATTGCTCTTAAACCTTTAAAACTTCTAAGAAGTAAAAAAAAATAAAATATTGTCCTAGAGATGTGGGTCTGATAACCAGACAGTCGAAGATGCTGACTTCGTCTGTTGTGAGAAAGCATGTACTGGGTATATTTCAAAAGGTAGGAAGAATAGTTCTAGTCCAAAGGCACATGAGGACGGTCCTTGTCATTTCATAAACAGAAGAGATACAAAGCCGTGGAGTGTCCTTGTGCAGGCTAGATGTGGATGAGTGTGTTTGTCTGAGGATCATGAAGGGAGAGAGGATAAGAAATAAGTTTAAGCCAAGCAGTAAGTGTTTGCTGTGTAATGACTGCAGAGAGCTCTTTCCACTTCCACAGAAATATTTGTATTTGTTTATTTGTTTGTTTTTGTCAGCAGTAAGGAGAAAGAGGTCTGCTGTTGCTGCTGTCTACACCCCCCTGTTCTACATCTTTGGTGTCCCTTGTCCTCCCCAAATCATCCTTGTCTGTGTGGCTGGAAATGCTGCTGGCTTTACTGATAATAAGAATTTTAATAGAAGGCTTTTGAGCCCATCCCAGGATATGATACAGTTTTAATTTTGCTTCCTAATTATAATGTGGGGACATTCCAGGTATGACCCAATAGAAGTACTGGTATATTTGTACATCTATGTCTATATCTATATCTGTGTATATATATATATACACACGTATATACTTGTACATACAAGTATATACATACATGTACATAACTTATACATACAAGGCTAAGAGGCACCTGTCTTTCATGTTCATCCTGATTTGAAAATCAGAGTGTTTTTTGGTCCCAATCCTCTGTTTTGCTACATGTCGTGAAGATCCTCCTAAAATCAGCAGGAACCGGAATATAACTTAAGCTTATAGGTATAGAACAGAAGGCAGAATTGGGCCCACCTTTTCTCTATGTTTATAAACACCCTCCTCCTGCAAGGTACAGAACAAGGAATTTGGGTAGTCAGGACCTCATGCCCAGTTCTTACTCAGGAATATTGTAAAAATTACCTGGGAATTATGTTCCATCCCAAAGGAAACTGATAGGATGAGGGATAGAAAAAAGAAAATATAGCAAAGTGTTTGGAATCAGTGCTTTGATTTGCAAAATAATTTCCTTAGGAACTTGACCTTCTCATCACAACAGGTCTTCTCTATAAGGGGCTCTTTGATCCATGTTAATAACAGTGCTCACAGACACCAAGTTTAACTAAAGAGGATGATTTTGGATACTTATATTAATTAAGCTAAAGCACTGTAGGGCTACAGTCCTTAAGGACAAGACTGGGCACATTACATTGTGTATTTCTGCATAAGATTTGGTGTTTGCTTCAAATCTAGAGACTATTTAAATCTTGAAACTTCTTTGCAAAAACTGAGAGGGTATAAAAGTGCCTGTAAAAATGTCTGTAAAAAGAGTACGAACCTGATCATGCTGCTGACACTGAGAGACCAGTAACAGAGCCAAAATCCTGTTTATATGTGTTGCAGAGATGTAAAGTGCATACATAATCCAGGGGCAGTTTAGTGAGGCTCAGAGCAGCGATCCTCTCATCAGCACAAGCAGATGATTGAAGGTCAAAGGGCTTTGGGTATTACACATTAACACCCTGCAAGTATTCCTGCACAGTCCTGCTTTGCTCCTAGCTGTGAGCAGGTGATTATGGAGAAGCCAGAACTCATACATGGACTTTTGATTACTATGAGGCTGCGAAACTACGCAGAAATGATTCTGGGAAAGGCAGGGAAGGTTGATGTTTTCATGAGCACTGCTTGGCCATAAAAACCCCTCCGTGGAGGACTGTTCATGGAAATTCAGGGCACTGAGGCTGATATCTGTGGAAACAGCTAGGAACCCCCTCAGATAACCAGTTCTTAATGCTCAGTGCCCCCCACCTCCGCAGTTCTTTCCCTTGCTTAAACTGGAAAGCTTAGGAGAGATTTTTTCACTTTGCCTTATGGCTTTTTCTATTATATTATATTAGTTTAGTAATGGAAGGGAATATGGTCTTTCTTTTGCTTTGGGCACGGCTGTTAAGAGCTGCTCTCTCAATGCCCACTTATTGTTCACTAGCACTGTTTTAAGGAAAAAAAATTATATCTCATGATATAACTGAGCATCTTTTAAAATCTCACTCTTTATTTTCATTAGTCACCCACTTGGGCTCTCAGAACTCAGAGCAAATGAAGACTTATATCATAGTTGCTGTTCTAAAGTCAGCATTTGCCAACAGGTTGAGGTTGAGGCAGGAATTGTGGAAATGCTGCAGACAGGTTTTTTTTTTTTTCCTTTTTTTTTTTTTTTTTTTTTTTTTTTAAATAAGGAAGTTGTTATTTTCCAGATCCTGCTCCATAGTAACCTGAGGCAAGAGACGATTTCAAGATGACTGTTGTACCTTGCCTTTAGTTTAACAATGGTATTCATTTTATTTTGAGCCTATGTGTAAACTGCTGTTTATTACTCTATCCAATAATCACACTGTTATTTTCCCTCTTGCAATATCATGCTTTTTTATTCTTTTACACTGTATGGTGATTGGCTAGATTCACTGCTTAATGAGACAGACAGTTAACCATGCAAAAGAAAAGTTTTTCCACCACCCAGGGGGAGGGTGAAATCTTTATGTTAGAGACTGGGCACTCTCTGCTGGGTTCCCTTAAACATATGTAGCAAATCCATAGAGAAATAACCTTTTTTTTTTTTTTTTTGCAAATTTTCATCTTTTTAAGGAGTCAGACTGGTCTTGGCAGGTTCTCCTGAAGTCTAAATCATACCCATGATCATGCAATGTGAACCTTTCTGTGCACTGAGCAGTTACCCTCACCAGAACTTGGGAAGGTTGTAATTCCTCCCTAGTCTATTGGCTCGGGGGTAGTGCAAGCTTTTGGTCTCTTTGTTCAGCAATCTCTGCGGTCCATCAGCTTTCTTGCTCTTGGATTGAAACCTTCTTCCCTGGTTGGTGAGAGATTCTGTCTGTGCTTCCCACAGCAGAGCACTGAGCGTCCACAAGCACGAGTAGTGCCGGTGTCTCACTTTGTGTGCGTTTCTTCTGCTCTCCCCTGTACCCAGTTTCCGTCCTTGCACACTGGCAGGGCCTGACAGGCTGCAAGGAACTCAGGGCCTGTGGTGCAGCGTGACCTCTGCAAACACTGCTCTGCGAGATAATGGGCTGAAATTACCCGAGCAGTTGTGGCTGCTGGGCTGATCCCAGTCCTTCTTCAGAAGGTCAGCATCATGACATGCCTGGTCTCAACTTGTTAGGAGAGTCAGTGAGAATTTGGCTTCTTCCAAATCTTCCAAATCCAAGAAGATACGATTTTATTCTCTCTCTAATCTTATTATTAGTACCTGCAATGTTAAGGACTCTGTTATTCAGCTGACATCCATGTGCAGTCCCACGTCAAAAGAGAATACTTTAGAGGAGGATGGGTGCTCTCTGCTACAAATTTGCCAGAAATTTCTTGGTATTTTTGCTTTTCTCTCAGGTTCAGATGTGCCTTGGTGTGGTTTCTGTGTGTTTGGAGCCCCCACACCTCAAACCTGGGTATGTTTCAGTACTAAGATTATCTTCAGTGGACACAGAAGGACCTGCAAAGTTTACTTCCCTTACTGCACATGAAGCACTGTATGCTGATGCAATGTCCTGACATGCTCTTCCTACCTGTTGTGTTTTCTCATGTTTAGGATCATGGGAGTGAGACAACTTAAGTAGTAGTTTGAACTTTTCCTGGTCTATATGCTTACTAAATTCTTGCTTTTGTAGTAGTATATTGGCATATATATTTTGTTCAGGTATATCTAGAAGTTATATTCATCATAATTTCTTTTTTTTTCTGTTCTTAGCTATGTGGTGTTGCCATGGATAGGTAAGACCTTATGCATATTATTGGAATGTCAAGGTAAAATTGCAGATATGAAGCAACAGATTTGTACTGATAATGCATGGCAGTGGTGTGACAATAAATTGATGTTTGTCTTATTTGCATGGAAATTTCAACCTCTGACCTCTGGTCACAGTGTGGCTTCTAAGGATTCACAGAATGCAGCACAATGATGAATGGGATTTTCTTAATGTAACTTGGCTTGGTAGGGACTACCTGTGATTTTAAGACTCTGATGCCACCATTTAGTAGCCTGGGGAGCACCAGGCTCTTTCTTGGTCCAGCTAGTTGGGCAAATATATCTCTCCTGTTGTAGTATTACTATCCAGAACTGTGTGACTGGGAAGGAATCTGGCTCTGCTAGCATCTTCTAATGTAATTTCAGTTTCTCTCAAGTTGCTAACATTACATTTATTTCTGAGGCTGGCAAGCACTGTCCTATTACCTTTTTATGGCCCAAAAGAACACTACTTAGAGGATGCAGCTTGAGTGAAATGTTGCTTGTATCTCTGTCCGTTTGTCAACCCATACTGCCAAAACCACTGTGGCAGCAGGAAAAGCAATCCTGTTTTCTGAGAATGATTCCTTCAAGGACAGAGCAAAAGGACCAGTATTTCCTTTCACTGAATCCCAGACAAGTGGAGTGTTTCAGTGTGAAAATTTCCATCTCTATTAAATTATCTTGTTCTTTCCACTCATAGGCTCTTACTCCTCTCAGTGGCTTTGACTTGACCTCATTGTGAGCAAATGATGCCTGTAGATGGTGTAACCTCATGTTCTAGCTAAATAGGGCCCTGGCTTTTGAGTGTCAGTTTTGAGATGTCTGCATGAAACAACAGATTTTTATTTATTTTTTTTTTTTTTGTAATAAAAAAAGTCTCCCATTTGTTTTAGAGGTGGTGGGGAAGCATGGGGCAACATACACTTGTGGAAGATCATGTTCCTTTGTATGCTGCTTTTCTGGATTTGTGTGAGCTATTCTGAATTTGTGTGGTTTTTGCAGATAACTGAGACTCTTAGCTACAGGTCCTGAGCCCATGATTCAGGCTTGCAAGCTGCCAATACCTGTAGCAACTGCTCACCCTCTGTGTGATTGAGTACCTGAGTTCAGCAGGTAGCGTCTTACATCTGCACAGCTCTTCTGCGCTATTAGGGCCCAACTATCACACGTCATAAGACACAAGGATCTCTGTGGGACAAGGCAGATGGATTTCATTAGAGCTGAGCAGCATCTGCTGCTGCAAGTGACTCCTCTTACAGGCGCTTACAGAGTTGACTGCACTGCATAAACCTATTCTACACCACGTAGCAGCACAGCCCTATTTATTTTCTTTTACCGCTTGTCTTGGCTTAAAATCCCAGCTGAAAACTTCTCTTTTCTGTCCTTGCCTCATTGTTTTCCCTCTGTTTCCCCCACTCTTTGCAGCTGTGTTTAGGCTGAGCAGTGTGAGGGTGCAGTTTGGCAGGGTAGATATTAGAGGAAATAAAGTTGCATTGTGTGATGTTCTAGAGTGCTTTGCTCTGCAGCCACCCAGCCCTTTCACCACTGGAGGCTATGGGATGCTTGCCACTGACCTCAGGATCAGCAGGAGTCATCCCCATGCACAAAAGTCCTTTCAGAAGGAAAGATAATGCACAAGGCTGAAGAGAGACTGTTGTTTGAGGAAGGTGTGGAAGCCTGAACCCCATCTGTCGAAAAGCTTTTGTTGGCTGCCATGGATGGATTAAAGTCATGCTGCTGTTTTACCCTGGCTTGCCACAGCCATCTGAGCATTCCTTTTCTTTGCTTGGGGAACCAAGCAGCAAATTCAGGGGCATCAAGAGACAGAAGAGTGACCAGGCAGAGAGATATTATTTCAGCAAGGCTACTTTTTTTTTTGAGAGAAGTCCATATCTGTAGTTGGCCCTAAATGGAGATGAATACTAATTCCAGAAGGTTACGTGAAAAGCCCTTAGATATATTCTTTCTTTTATGGTGGGGAAGGAAGGAATAGATTTTGGATTGCATCAATTCTTTTGATTGCATCAATTCTTTTGTCTGAAGAGGGAAGAAAGATTGTTGGGAAAAAAAAAAACAAGACAATAAAAGAACTTGTGAGGAATGATCAGCCAGCTCTTGCTAATTTTTAGTTGCACTGTAAATTAGGCCTTGTTTTCTTTAGGTGACTTGCGTTGGTTGTGGGTGACATTAGTGCTTTATTAAACCTGCCGTGCTGAGAAGCTCATGGTTATGGTGTAGCTAATAATAATACCCTAATCGAGAAACAGAAGGTGGGATAAGTCGGCACCAGAAACTGGAATGCAGAAATAGTAGCTGCGAGTTGAACTAAAAATACACAACAGCATAACCCTGTTGTCTAGAGCAGCACATGCTGAACACACGTTGGGCACTGGCAGCGGGGGGAATGGCTTTCCTTTGGTTTTGGCAGATGCTGGATCAGTGGTGCTCTGTGGTGATCTGTGTATGTGACGGCCTAACACCACCTGAGATGTGCAAGGCCCCTCATAGCAAGTTAATGAGTATCCTTGGCAAGTTAATCATTATCCAGAATCACAAACAGACTTTATAGGGTGAAACAGACCATGTCAGACGACTTGGGAAGCCAGTTGCTCCCAGGGTGGGACTTTGTGATCTTGGAATCACCCAACGACATGGGAGTGACCTGCAGCAGGGACTGAAATGTAACCATGGCTACTCTGTTCCTCTGCTCCCTGCTCCTGCTTAGGGATAAACAGCAGATGTCGAGACTGTTGCTGAATTACGAGCCTTGGAGTTATCTCTGCACAAGGGTTGTTTGTGCTCAAAAAGATTTGTCTAATTTTTTTCTGCAGCCTCCCAGGGTTTACCCAGCCTCTCAACTTGGGTTTTACAAGGGTGATATTCGGTTTAGTGTGTGCATATTTTTCTGCTATGAGCTTTGTAGTCTCCATGACAATAAGATAAGAGTGGCCCAGATGTAGTGGTGATAGGTGACCCTGAAATAGGTTAGTTAGATGAAATTAGGGCACATGTAATGCCAGAATCAGCAGTGCAACGTCAGTATCTGCTGCAGTGTCAGATGGTAGATCAAAGGTGAGGAACGCCTTGTAGATGAATCACGGAATTATAGAATCATTTAGTTTGGAAAAGACCTTCAAGATCATTAAGTCCAACCACTAACCCAGCACTGTCAAGATGAGGAAAAGTGCTCAGTGAAAAGAGGGAGTTAATTGGCTGTGTTGGGCACAAGTGATGAGATATTGTCTCCAGATAAAGGACACAAACACAACATAGTGCTGAAAGAGTGAAGACAAAGAAGCAAGGCCTGAGTGCTCTAATTCAAAATTCATGCATTGTGTGTAATGAAACCCAGCTGTTGTGGGACTCCTTTCTGTGTCTGAATACAGAGAGACCTGTGGCTGGGATAGGAATGGGCAAGGATATGGCTGTAGCTGCTTTGGTCACCACATCTGCAGGCAGGAGGAATACAAGTGATTGCATCAGTATTCCTGCCTTGCTTCCCCTCCCAAAGTCAGGTGCCTGCTAACTGTACAAGCACAGGTGCTTCCCTCAAAGCAGAAAGTGTCGGTATATTGTACGAAGAAATGTCAGCTAATAGAACCGATTTTGTAAGGTTCAGTCTGGAGGTAAGTCCTTTCCTCAATGCACCTGAGCTTTTGTTGTGACTGTTTTACTTTTTTCCTGCATTACAGCCAGGAAATCCAAGGACACTGATCTCCTATGTGTCTCGTCTAAGACTCTTCAGGGTTGTGAGGATTAGCTGGAGACAGACCAAGCAAAGCACAGAGGTTATTTCTCTTGGGATAGGTGCTTCTTGTGTGGACTTCTCTGGGCTGCGGTTATTCTGAATAAAGTGACCACCAGGAATGACAAGCTTGCTTGCCTGTCCTTCTTAGCCAGTCAGATTCTTTCTGGGACTGCTACTGTACTTACTCTTCAATGAATTGAACAGTAAAAAGCCATTTTTGTTCATAGGATAATTTCATAGGATAATTCCTGTTGGTAAGAAGCCTATTCCAATTACCTGCTAAAATCAGGGGCACCTGTTAGCTCAGACCAGCTTTCTTAGGATTTTATGCAGTACAGCTTTTTACCCATCTATAACAAAAAGTTAGTGGCCTCTGAGATCTTCTGAATTGTCAGGACTAGGGTCAGCAGGAGCTTTAGGGGCATTTGTTTTGAGAGAGAGAGAGAGGGGAGGTCTGACAGCATGTGCAAAGAGCCATGCCCGTAAGGACCTCTGACCATGGAGACATCCAGAGGAAATTGGCAGAGACTCTGAGAGGAGAGTGATGTACAGAGCATGACAGAGGTGAAAATGAACTTATCAAAAGCCTCCTTGGGCTTTCAAGGGCAGGTTTATTCCTCGGCATTAATGGCTTCCTCTGGGGACTTGTGGAATATGCGTTGCCAGGGGGAAAGTGCTGACGTTTATAGTGAAACGGGTCTGGCTTGCCCTGTGTCTGTACATGGTAGATGACTGTTCTGGGAGATAATGCCTTAGGTTAGTGATTAATTTATATCTGGTTTGGAGACCTTTTACCATACCTGAGATAACTCAAGGCTTGCAGGATGGTGTTTGGAAGAATCATCTGTTCAGCAGCAATAATCACCAATTACTAAGAAAAGATCACCTTACTTAGTCATTTCCCGCTGCTCCCATCTTCCCACCAAGAGCTGTGTTTATAAAAGCTTTGCTTTCAGGACCAGTGCCACTGATAATCAGAAACCTCCCATCGTAAGAACATTTAAAAAAAGAGTTTGAGGACAAATTATATAAATGTTTCCTCTTTTGTAAAACAGCTTGGGACTTGTAAACATACTGAGTCCACATGTCTCTAAATAATTCATCACAATGCTATGTTTTAAGTAAGGAAATGTTTTTCCTGATATGAAGGAAATTAAGATATTTCATGTAATTTTGAATAAAGTAGCTGCCATTTCATTCTTTTGCTTCTGTTTGTGTTGCAATTGATTTTTGTCATGCATGTGTTCTTCAGGAGTGGTTGATACTGGGTCTGTAGTCAAGGTGACTTCCTTAACACCAAAAATCACAAAACCTTTCAGCAGAGTAAGGCTTGTCAGAAGCTAAGGAGTCCACTTCCTGCTGTAGATGTGCAAAGGGCACATTTTAGAACTTAGAATTTTAGAATATTTTTTATTTTCCATATGAAGGTGGAGAAGGCAACTTTAATCCACCAAATAAAGGTAAATTCTGTTACTGATGAAGTCTTTTGTATGATGCTTTTGCTTTTGAATCTTATTTGTGAGGTTAACTTGAATTTTGCTCCCTTTATATATATATTTATATATATATATATACATATTTGAACAATTCTGTTGCATTTTTTTTTTCTCTCTCCTTCCTTCTTCTCCCTCAACAACAGATGATTTTGAAGACAGCATGAATGAAACAAAATGTTGGCATGGTCTAGCTGAATTTCTTGACAAGATAAACATTAAGTTAAATGTGAGACATATGCCTTAGTGTGTGACTGTAATTTTATAGGTTCTTTTATATGTTATGGTTGGCAACAGAATCCCTGTAGCCTATTCTGGCTAGAAAGAACAGTATTTCTTAGTTTTGAGACAGAGAAATTATTCAAAATTGGTATATACCACTGGCTGTACAGTGTGAGTGGTGAAGTGAATCTTGGCTCTAGTAGTTTCCATTCCAATACATTTTATAAAAGAAGGTGATTATTTAGCCGCAGTGCATTTGGGATGGGTATAATGGTGTCATCAGACGTCCTCTTTTCTTCCTTTATCCCACCTTTGGTGTGACACTGTCTGGAGGTGGTGCAGCTCCGTTTGCTCCCAGTGTGGAGTGCAGACCTCTGTGGGGTGAGAGTGTTTCTTCTGATTGTTGCACAGGTACAAAACTGGAGGGATATTGGCTCCAGCTCATCCTGTGAGACATTAGTTTGTGCAGCCAGACCATCAGAGGATGAATGCCACGCCCCTTCCTGGCCCCCTCAACTTTGGGGACCACTCACACCGTCTGGGAGTCCTTTGAACTGCAGTGAAATCTGCTCATCCAACCTCACCTTTTTACACGAGGATCTCCATGCAGAAATTCCATTGATAATTCATCTATGGGAATGTGCAGGCCCATGAGTGTTTGCATTTTATCTGAGACTCTGTTCAGGAGAAGAACTTATTTTTCTTTATTTTCGTGATCTGCAGGGGAGTCAGCTTCATCCAAAGTAGCTGCCACCTTTCTTTTTGTGGACAGGGCAGAGAAACAGCTATTTCTAAAGCGCTACACACATAACTTTTTTAAAATTCCTGCTTTAGGACAGAATGGTCGTGCTTAGACTTTGTCTTCACTGTCTAAACCCCGGACAAATAGTTGAGGAACAGCCATTTACACTGTAGATGTCTGTCTTTTTACCAAGTGTGTCCAAACTTATTTACTGTCAAAATACGTAACAGAAGATGGATATCCTGAGCTTTATGCCTCTTCTCCAGACATCCTTGCCACATGTCTGTAGATTTGTGGCATAGTAGTGTTTTTTTGCAGGAGGGATCACACACAGGCCTCTTGCCTTTGCTAGTCATGTTTCCAGTCTGTTCTGGCAAGACCACCTTTCACATTCCCCTGTGTGATGCCCCACTTTGGACCCCTGGCTGGTGGTTGGACTAGCACAGGGAAAGAATAGTGAAGAAACCCTAGCATTGCCTCACATACTAAATGATTTTGGCTCTAAGATATGGTCAGGGAATTAAATGGCACATTTGGCAAAAATGTAGCCTGTTTGGAATGGGCATTTGAGCTTCGAAGATGCAAAACCCATGAGCCAGTTTGGATAACAAAGGCACTATAACTTCCTTAGCTTGGTGCCCAGCTGCAGCAGGGCATCACTGGGATCCACAGCTGTTGGGTAGAGTGCTTTAGCCCAAGCAGAGCAGCATCCTTTCCATGGCCCTGAGAGAGCTGGTTTAGAGGCAGCATACACACACCTCTGCAGTGGTTCAGAGAAGCAGTACCCTTTGTTTGGAAGGAGCAATTTAGTGCTTTGTGTGGGTGCATTTATGGAACATACAGCTTCTCTTAAAGAAATAGACGTGTTTCTGGAATTTGCAAATGTTGTGGCTGCACATTAAGAGAAAATAGAAAGACATTTTGGTGGAGGAAATTTCCATTATTCACCAGCAGTTCCTTGCAGACAGAAGTTTTATTTGCGAATATCTTATTTGTACCTTAATAGCTTATTCTGTGTGGGGAAAGTAGAGGAGTTGGAAGCTGATTTCCAAAGGGATGAAGTGTGTCTGGTACATAGCAAATCAACCACCTTATGAAAAGAATCATACCTTAAGACCTAGTTCCCACAACTGCTATTAGAGTGACAATAAGCCACGCTGAGGATGTAAGGATATGAAGTTCTTGGAAAGTGTCCAAAGGAGGACTACGAAGATGGTGAAGGGCCTAGAGAGGAAGTCATAGGAGGAGCAGCTGAGGTCACTTTGCTTGTTCAGCCTGAAGAAAAGGAGACTGAGGGGAGATCTCACTGAAGTTAAGACTTCCTCACGAGGGCAAGAGGAGGTGCAGGCACTGATCTCTTCTCCTTGGTGACCAGTGACAGGACCCAAAGGAATGGCCTGAAGTTGTGTCAGGGGAGGTTTAGGTTGGATAGTAGGTAAAGGTTTTTCACCCAGAGGGTGTTTGGGCACTGAACAAGCTCCCTGGGGAAGTGGTCACAGCACCAAGTCTGAAAGTTCAAGAAGTGCTTGGATAATTCTCTGTACTGGTTTTGGCTGGGGCAGAGTTAACTGTGGTTTGGATTTGTGCTGAACACGGGGTTGATAATATAGAGATGTTTTTGTTACTGCTGAGCAGAGCTTAAACTGAGCCAAGGCCT
>VZRE01013795.1:504801-520380 GCA_013396775.1 Cephalopterus ornatus | reverse complement strand
GCGGCGGGGGCGGGGGGGGGGGCGGGGAGGTGTGTGTGTGTGTGGGGGGGGGCGCGGTAAGGGAGCTTGGAGGTCCTTTTCCAGCGCCACCCGTTCTGCGCTTCACGTACTGTTTTATTTATAGAAGCCGTGGTTACGTGAAGTGGCGCTGATACATAGGAACGGCCTTCTCGCCCTTTCGTGCCGTCATGGAACGGTTTGGGTTGGAAGGGACCCTGAAGTCCATCTCGTTCCACCCCCCGCCGTGGGCAGGGACACCTCCCACTATCCCAGGTTGCTCCAAACCCCGTCCAGCCTGGCCTTGGACACTTCCAGGGATGGGGCAGCCACCGCTTCTCTGAGAAATCCATTCTAGCCCCTCACCACCCTCACATTCCTTCCCCAAATCCCCTGCTCTCTGGCACTGGGAAGCATTTTTCCTGTCCCTCCATTCCCTTGGGCAAAGCCCCTCTCCAGCTCTCTTGGAGCCCCTTTAGATACTGAAAGGGGCTCTCAGGTCTCCCTGGAACCTTTTCTACTCCAGGTGAACACCCTGAGCTCTCCCAGCCTGGCTCCAGAGCAGAGGGACTCCAGCCTTCGGAGCATCCCTGTGGTCTCCTCTGGACTCGCTCCCACAGTTTAATGTTCTTCTTGTGCGGGGGAGCAGTATCTCACCACCCTCACAGAAAAGGATTTCTTCCTAATATTTGGCCTAAATTTCCCCTCCTTCTCTTTTTCTTCCCTTCACTCTTTAATCTAAATATTTCCCAGTATTAACTGCAATATCCTCTCTTTTCTTCCGCCCTACTCCAGCTGGGATGCTGCATATGAGAGAGAACTGCAAACTTTTCAAGACATTGGAGATGCCGGGGAAATCTGGTAAATGAAATAACTCCTTCAGAGTGTTTCTGTTGTTTCTTGATCAAAACAGACATTGCAGAAACACAGTCAGCAATCCGGTGGGTTGCTGACAAAAGGATGGGGAGTTTTAGCATTGAAGCCACCAGTTCCTCCCTTGCTCAATTTTGCAAAGCAGGTTTCTCAGTTGCACTTGGGCAAATGTCATGACACAGAAACTGAGCTGGTAGTTGAGGTGTACGTCACTAAAAAATTAGCTTTTTATCCCTGAGCTCAGGTTTAACTACACAAGCTGCCCTTGCTGCTCCCTTTTTTAATATGCGGGTGATATCACCTGCCAGAGTTGGGTTTTCAGTGAATTTTAAGGCCATGGGATTAATTTTAATTTGAAAAGAGCAAACACGGACTGTGAGCTCTGGCAGTTGTTACTTCAGTAACACTAAGAGGGGCTCTGCAAAAGCCAGAGGGAGCGAACGATGAAATAAATTTGCTGTACCTTATGTAGATTTTTTTTTTGCTGTTTTAATTCCCTGAGGCGTTGCTTTACACAGGTTTGGAGAGGAAAGCATGGTGCGCATCATCAGGTGGCTGGAAAAACACGAGGTCCCCCTGGACAGCTCTGTGCTTGACATTGGAACTGGGAACGGTGCTTTACTGGTTGAATTGGTTGGTATATTGCAAAGTTTGTGTATTTTTTATACAGAACCAGAGCTCCAAACAGAGCAGTTCAAATACAGTTCTTGCAAGTGACAGCAATCATCCTGGTGAGCTGCAAGCTGTGCGAAAGACACGGGGAGTCAATACTTCAGGTTCCAAAATTTACAGTATTTCTTTAAATCAGTCATCGTGAGCATCCCTTATTTTGACTACACCTTTCTGTTTCCCTACACTAAAAACTGCATTTCTTCCCATTGTTGTGTAAACTCCTCCAGAGAAGGGAATTAAGTTGATTAATGCACAAAGTACCCTCATGTGCAAAAGCAGACTCTTTCTCTGCATTCAGTTCTGATAATTACACTTATTACTGATGTGAAGAAGTGGATGAAACCAAGGGCTTCTAGGTAAATCACTTACGAAGTTAACACTTCTTTTCAAGAAGTGTCCATGTCTGTCAGGGTGAAAGCTCTGGTCAGACATGTTCTGAGGTGTTACGATGTTGTTTTACAGTGATACAAGATGTTTAGGAGTTCCAGTTTTTTTTTTTCCTGTTTTTAATTGATTTTTTTGTGTGTAATACTGCAGGGGAGTTGGCAAAGAAAGGGACTGTCATACTTTCACAGCTTCTATTGTTCTGCATTCTCCATTGGCTCCATTAGTTACTGTAGGAATTGAAAGGGCTGGAAGTCAAAATCAGGTTTGTAATGGAAATTTTTTCAACATGGGTATTGATTTTAGAAGACTTTAAAGCCTTTATGGGGAGTGGCTGCTACAGCACAGCACAGGGGAAGTTATGTCATCAAAAGCAGAAATTGTCCATCTCATTAAGGGAAATTAGTCTAATAATGATGATTGTTAAGCAATGCTAGCCAGCTCTATCATCATTGAAATATCCAACAGAAGTTTTATACTGACCCCACTTACAAATAGGAAACTGATTTTCATACTGTAATGGGAAAATGACAGCCTGATAGCTTTTAAAAACTATTAAACTGCTGTAAAAGCACCCTCTTTCCTTACATTAAGCACCTCAGAGTACTGTGGTTGCTTTTGTAGGGAATTTTCAGTCCAGTTCTCATTTGAAAAGTGACTTCAAAAATTATATTGTTTAGTTTTGCTAAATAATTCAGGATCTCGCTTGCTTAGTTCATTTAAAAGATTTTTTTTTTTAGTGTGTTAGCTGCCAGGCTTTGAAAATCAGGTTGGGATTCTTTTGGCAAGAACAGCAGCTACTGTAGGACTGTTCTGCCACTGGAGCTGGACTCCATAATGGGATAGAAATGGCAATACTCGAAGAGACTCAGTTATGGAAGACATTAGTAGCACCTCTCTAAAAGGGAACTACTTGAGAGTGCCCAAGTACCACATAAATAGGATCCATTTTTATATGTGAAGTAGA
The DNA here is from genome assembly GCA_013396775.1 of Cephalopterus ornatus. Lineage (NCBI taxonomy): Eukaryota > Metazoa > Chordata > Aves > Passeriformes > Cotingidae > Cephalopterus > Cephalopterus ornatus. The sequence goes on along the minus strand of VZRE01013795.1, from coordinate 517,487 downwards.
CCATGGTCCTACCCCTGTTAACTTCAAGGATGTGATAGGCTGGATTGAAAGCTTTTGCCTTCCAAAAATTCTAGCTCTTCTAAGGAAATGTTGCTGCCACACGAAGCTCTGATCTTCTCTTATTGTTATGAGTATTGTGGCAGCCAACAATATTGAAAATATTGAAAAGCTTCTCTGGAGTGAAGGATGTTCACCCACGTGAATAGGGTGTCTTTATGGCAGCAGCAGAGGCCCAAGCATAGGGCAGAGCTGATACCATTGCAAACTACCTTCTGCTCTTTAATCTGCCTCTCCGAGAAGCATCAGAAGAGTGCTATAAATACCACCTTCAGGGCAGGAGTCCAGCTGCAGGATGGCACGTGAGGGAAGGATCCCTTCCTGTCACAGTCAGGCCCTACAGGTTTAGCAGCATTTAGTGTTGTTTATCTCTAAACTTCTCCTCTCTGCCCTGGAGACTATAGGAGTGAATGGGAACTCCCTGAAGTGACTCAAGCCCTTCCTTTCCAAAACAGAGGAGCTGTTGTGGGAACTACTCTTCCACCCCCAAGCCTTTAGCACAGGCATCTGAGGAAGCCTGCTTTGCTCTGGGGAGGAACGTGGGCAGGAGCCTGAGCAATAAGCTGTTCTCCATCACATGCAAACAACACTGTCTTTGTGTTGAGCTGCAATTAGCCCTCAGTTCAGAACAGCTGGCTAGCACTGAGCTCACAGGCCTGAGGGGCTGCTGGAAGGAGGAAGGACTGTTGTGAAAACTCCTCCTAGTTTTCCTCGCTGTTGAGGTGTCAGCCTTTGGAACAAGTAGACGCGCAGCTGGTTGCTTAATGCCACTTCAAGTCCATGTGTTTTTCCAAATTAAAACAAAGCCAAGCCTCCTCCCTCTCTGTGCTGTGACAGCCTGCAGCTGGCCATGGGATCGGAGCTCTTCCTGGTAGGTTTGGGTTCAGACAGTTCGACTCACACATGTGATAGCCCAAGCTGGGCCTTTCAGCTGCTACCTCAGAGTGCAGAGGTGTGTCCCTGCTCCCCTCCCACGTGCCCAGCTCCACCTGGGTGCCCACCTGCTTTGCCAAAGGGTTGCTGGGCTCTCACTGCCCGAGTTCCCTGAGCTGGGTTATCCTTATCTCATCCAAACTTAGATTAACAAACTCTCCGTATGCTCTTTTATGTGATGCATAACCTGCCTGAAAATTGCTGATACAGAGACCTTGCAGCATGCAAATAGTTGTATTCAAAGAGGCATTAGCATGAATAATTAGAGAAATGTATGACTTTGCAGTGGATTTCTGTACTAGTGTAATATAGCTTGGCTCTTACAGTTTGGGTTATAAACCAAATAATTGCTCAATCTCAAATGTTACATGTCAGAGAGTATTTTTTTCCTAATTTTGAAGCATCTGGCATTGTCACATGCTCTCATCACTGAAAATTCCTGGTTTCTAGGTTACTTTTTGTGCAGATAAGAGAGCCTGTTGCCCTCCAGCGTGTTACTTTTCACAGTTCTGCTCAGTTTTCCACTTGACATAAACCAGCTTTTAGTCAGCACTTCTTTTGATGAGGTATTTAGGCAGAATGGACTTACTTCAACTCGAGCTACTTAGCTCTTGTAATGGCAACAAAAATGAGTAAAAGGTGGGTTGTTTTTTTTTTTTCCTGTCAGTAAGAGGAGGAGAGATGAGATGGATTACAGATAGGGAATATACTCGCTGGATAAAATCACTAGTGCACTAATTAAGATTCTCTGCTTCTGTCTAGGCAAAGTCTGGCTACATGAATCTCACAGGGATTGATTACTCTCCCTCTGCAATACAGCTTTCAGAAAAAGTAACAGAGAAAGAAGGGATGTCTAACATTAAATTAAAGGTAAGTCTTGAAAGTTTATTGAGGAAATAGAGAGCAATTTAACCCAAGATTAAATGACCTAATTGATATTCAGATGTGCTCAGGGTACTGAACAAATGATGTCTTTTGACTTTCATTTCTGCAAGAACTCTAACCAAATAAATCTCTATTTACAAGAAGGTTTTTGATCTTTATTTTTGTCTTCTGTTTGTAGCAGTCATTAGGGCTAACAAGATTTCCCTGCTTGGAGCAGGAGCAGAAGAGTGGTTCACCCTTTGGGAGTTCTATATTTTAGCTGCCACATTCTGAATTTCAGATTTGAGATAGAGGAAGAAATCCTTAAATGATGGATCCCTACCAGTAGCTGTGCAGCAGGAGGTTTGAGGCCTTGCTGGAGCAGGGATTGGACTAGATGACCTCCAAAGGTCCCTTCCAGCCTCAGCCATCCCATCATTCTGTGACTGCCTGTAACTCTGAGCTCTCTGTCTGCTGTGTTTTTTTATCCTCCAGCTCTGTACCTGTGTGATGGTTCTGTGCTTGTGTCTGTTGTAAAATCTCTTTGTGGCAGGCACTGTCTCTTCTTCTACATTTGTGCAGTGCCTGGCACATGCCAGGGATCAAAGTACAAATTAGGATTTATAGAATGAACTCCAAGTGCGTTAGTCTGAGCTTTAGATTACAGCAAACAGATCATCCCATAATACACAGAGAAGAAAGAAGCTGCTAAAGCACTGAAAAGCCCCTGAATTACCCCTTCCCAAGCACACCTATTGTCAGGTTTGAAGCGTTGTATTTTAAAGTCTTGCACTGCATTAAAGTTTCAGGAGCTGCTGAGCAGAAGATTGTTTTTACAGTTGTAGACTTCTGGTTTAGGTAGAGGACTTCCTGGCTCCGTCAGCTGAACTGTCAGGCTTTGACATTTGTATTGACAAGGGGACTTTTGATGCCGTAAGCCTCAATCCCGACGACGCGGCGGGGAAGCGGCAGCAGTACGTGAGATCCCTGGGCAGGGTGTTGAAACCACAGGGCTTTTTCCTCATCACGTCTTGCAACTGGACCAAGGAGGAGCTGCTGAACGAGTTCAGAGAAGGTAAGCGGCTGAACAGAACCCTCTGCCAGCTGAGGGTTGTTGAAGGATGGGATGAGTGAATTTTAATGTCTGTGTTAGCATATTGACTTTCCCAGATCAGGATTGGAGCAGGTAAAGAGATTAGTAAATGCTTCAGCCTGTCTTCCCTCTGTTTTCGTCTGGAATTGTGTCTCCTGTGTTTGCCAGTGCCAAGGTGCCACGGGAGGACGGGATTTGTTACACTTTGGAGGCTGGGGCTCTCAGTCTAATTACAGTGGGAAAATGTGTACCCAGATGATACTTTTTTTCTTTGAGTCCTTTATACCATACCCAAGTCACCCCTCTGATTTCTTTGAGCCTGGGGTAACGTTGTTACCCATGTTTAGAGGAACTGGCAAGTCTGTGACCTTTTGTGTCACCTCCTCAGCCGCCTTTGTGATCCATCACTGAGTTTTTTTACAATGCCAGTCAGCTCCCGAATCTCCTGCCTGAGACGTGAAACTCAGTGTGGACCTGAAACAACCATCCCTTGTGAGGAACTGAAATTACTGGCGAGTTCTCATCTTTTCTGCCATTAATTTGTGTGAGTCAGCCAGCTGAGATTTTTATTATCCATGGAAGAGGTTCAGCTGTATAAAGCAGTGGTGCAGTGCAACAATACAAACCCATAAACTCACAGATTAACTGACTTGCAAGTTTTCCAGATGAATAAAGAATGGTTTGCAAAGGGTTATCCAAGAGGCGAATAAAACGACTTCCTTCTAATAAAAGCATTTTAATTTCTGTCTGGCAGGATTTGAAATTCTGGAGGAGCTGCCAACACCCAAGTTTTGCTTTGGAGGAAGAATTGGAAACAGTGTAACAGCATTGGTTTTCCAAAGGAAAAAAACGAGGCCATCCATCTTGGACAAATTAGATTAGATGAGAAAAGTCTGAACTTTAAACCTGACAGAAAACCTCAGACACGTGTGTAAATAAATGCTTTTTGAGTGCACAGTAAAATACTCTGTATGGAACTCTAAGGGGCTATAAAACATTGCCCTAGAAACATTTCAGCTTTGCATAACTTGCCCATAAATTTTGTCCTTGCTACAACCTCACTTGTTTTAGGGAAGCTGCATGTTTGGGAGTGAGAGGGAAATAAGACATTCTACATACAGGTAACAAATATAACTGAATGATATTTGTGTGTGGAACATAAAGATTGTCTGACATTTAATTTCAGTGTTGGTAATCAGTGACTGGTGCACTGGAATAGGGAACAAGCTTTTGCTATGTAAGTGCTTTAATATTAATTAAATTTCATATTAATTAAAGCACTAGTATCAATATGTATTAATACTAATTAATTAAAATGTTTAATTTTTTTCTTTGGCGAACATGAATGTAGCTGTTAAGGAGGGAAATTAATACAAAACCCACAGCACTTGCAAAAAAACCACCTAGTTAGTGCTTTAAATGCAGATTTTCAGGGCTTCTCAGGCTCAGCACGGTTCTGTCTCCACTGAAGTAGCTCAGCTTTTTCCCCACAGAGGGAATGTCTTTAGAGGTCTCGCTTGCCTGAGTGTGTTCGTGCCTGGTCAGTTATTTTCCCTGATCTCATAAATACATGAAGGTGGGATGTTACAGTCTTGCATTCTCACTGGTGAGTGACATGTGCCTCCTTCATGATTAATTTTCTATGTAGTAATGTCTTAAGAGCCATAATGACCTTAAGTTTTCCAGTGAATTTCTCAGGACAGATTTTTGCTGCATAAATCCAAAAGAATTCAAAGCGTAACCATCCATTCCTTGTTCATCTTTTTTAAATGTATTTTTTAAACTTCTCTGTGTGATCTTTTTGTTTAATTTCTTTGCCCTTTATTTCTCCTCCTCTTTTGTATTCTCTGAATATTACTGCTGCTTGAAAGGCAGGAAGATGAGATTTCTTCATCCCTTGACAAACCCAGGTTGCAGGTGACAATAAACTTGTTCTTTCAAACATCAAGGAGGCCCTGTTGGGCAATCAGGTTTTGTTTCACAGGCAAGGTCATGTTTGCTTATCAGGGAATTGCTTCTCCTAGTTTCCACAGTTCTCCTCGTTCCCAGGCTTCAGGAGATCTTTAAGGGTCAATAAATGCTTCTAGTCCTCTCCCAGGACAGGAATTAAGGCGTTATTTGCCCAGTGGTGAGTCCTCCCTCTCATCCATCTGTCGATATCCTCAAGGTAGGAATCCTAATTCCACATCTTTTTTTGGCAAAATGGGATATATTCCATTGGAAGACTGGCTTATCAGCAGTGGTGAGCAGATGTAGTCCCTGTGAACAGTTCTTTGCATATTTGGTCAGGCCTGAGTTCCTAACTCAAATGCCAAAAGCAAGGGCTTGTTACCATTGGGGTAACTGTTGTAGTCCTGTGTGCTGTCTCTGCCCAGTAGCCAACTGGAATGATAGGAAATGTAGCAGGGAATCCAGACAGAAGGGTTTTTTTGGTGGAGTGGTACAAAGGATTCCAAGTACTCTCCTGATAACACCCTCGATAAAAAGCCTGTGACATTTTTGTAGCCGATTTGGCATCAGGTAGAGCTAATACAAGGAAATTTTAATTGTCAAGGACTCTGGCAGGATGTGTTTATGGCATCTGTTTTATTCCCTCCTGTAATTTTTGCTAATGAAGGCATGATGTGTGTTTAATCATGGAGTGAAAATAAAATCCTAGCTGTCTTGGATTTTCTTTTAATCAATTAGTTGGAATTTAACATTGATTCACACTCCATAAGATATGTAAAGTTAGGGGCAAGTATTGTTTTTCCTCTTCATAGGACTGATTGTTACTTTTTGTTCTCTAGGTAGTATTTTTATACAATTTGTAAAGCAAAAAATAAGCTTCCTAAAATTGCTTGAAACTAAGGATTTCTGCATCTGATCTGTAGTTTGCATATTCCTTCTCAGGCCCAAGCACTCTCAGGTCTCACTGGAGAGTAGAAAAATGCTTGTAAAACATGTTTTAGGAGATTTATTTTAAGGCAACAATAACCAATGACTTACTACTTAAAATCTGCCCTGTTGGAAACCTGGTATTTTATGGATAACGGAGTCTAGGTAGCAGCTCAAGTAGGGACTGAAGCAATGAGGGTTTTTTTGGCTACTAGGATTTGAAAATGACATGTCCTTAATTTGGGGCAGTTCATCTTGCCAGAAGGTTCTGGATGGAGGCGTGATCTCTAAATGTTCATGCATTTCAGTTGATGCATTCAGGCTAAAAAAGAGGCAGAGGAATAAGCAGTGGGTTAGGAGGGGTGGATATTTGCTGGAAATTTGGAGAGCGCTCCGTGGTGGTTCCTGAAGGCTGGAATCTTCGTGACTACTCAGCTGTGTGACTCTCGGTTTCAGCTGCAACGCCCAACTACAGGAGAATAAATGCAGCATTTAAAACACATTTTCCTCCTATTGTTCTGCTATCTGAAAACTCTGTATGTGATTTCACTGTCAAATAGGAGGTTTGTGGGTAGTAAAACTAACATCTGCCATGGACCCCGGAGGTGGTTGAGCCCACAGGCTTTTCCTGCAGGACCGAGTTTAGGCTGGATGACGCTGTGGAGCTGGCAAACCTTTCTGCTGGAGTTTTGCATAAAACGTGGGTAGAACAGAAAGGGTTTGTGTTCCCTTGTTCATTGAAAGTGTGCTGAAGGATGGAGTGCTCTCAGGACTGACCTTTTATTCCAGGGAGAGGGGAGATGGCTTTTAGTGCCAAAGCCCAAAGAAGCAGCACCTCCATCGACATCTGTGCTTGGTGCAGCTCAGACGTCCCATACCCAGCTCCTGATCCCTCCTACTGCCAAGCAAAACTGTGTTCAGGGGTTTCTCTTTTGAGGCATTTGCTGGGAGAGGCCGTTGTGTTTGTTGTGGGGCTTGTACTACTGAAAGAGCTTTTTTACCCTGGAATTTTATGGGGTGTATCACAGAAGTGAACTGTCAGCATGAAATACCTGAAAGAGGTGACCAAGCCATAGTAATGAAATAATTATTGATCTGAGATATCTGATCTAAGAGTTTCTACACATGGGACTCTGCTAGAGTGTGGAGTAAATGGATTCTCAAGACAAAAAGCCTTTGCCTTTTCAGCATCACAGGACTTTCTTGAAGTAAATACTCCTCTAATCATGTTTATACAAATTAAGGAGCGAGAAATGCCAGACATGAAAATCATGACACAACTGAATGAACAGAGAAAATTCAGAGGAATGGATAATATTCCCTTACTCCTTGACTTCCCTTTTGGTGACCAGCTTCTAATTTATAAGAGAGGATGTTCATTTAATGGTCCTTAAGGAGCAGGAATAGTCATAGAGTCCCAGAATAGTTTGGGTAGGAAGGGACCTTCAAGACCATCTTGTTCCAATCCTCTGCCATGGGCAGGCACACCTTCCACTATTCCAGGTTGCTCCAAACCCCATGCAGCCTGGCCTGCAGTCCTGTTCATAGGCTGTTTTTAAATGGGGTTTTTTGTTGCTTTTTTTGGAGGCTTAGAAGATATGGAATTAATATTCTGTTCTTGAAACTCAGTGTATAATTCTGTGGTGTAACATGAAGAATTTCTGGGAGCTACTTTTTTTTTTTTTTTTTTTTNTTTTTTTTTTTTTTTTTTTTTAAGAGCTGTTGGGTTACATCAGAAACACCAACAGAATTACGGCAGCTGCTTTTGCAGACAGGGCCAGCAGTGATGAAGCAAGTAATTACAGGCTCTCTGTCCCACCAGGAGAATATTTCTTCAAATCATTATTGAGAGCATCAGGTTGAAATAACTGTTTGCATTATGGGCTCACCTTCTCAAATTCAAATCTGATGTTGCACCACCATTTCTGAAATCTGGGAATAGCCAGCTGCCTTGATTGTGTTGTAGGATTTGGGGTATTGAACACCTATAGCCAAAGGAGACTCAGCTTTTTTTTTTACTTTGTACTTTTCTAAAAAGGAGCTTTCAGATATTTGGGGTTTTAAACCTGCTGTTGCTGTTTACAGGAGAGCTCTTTATACCTGAGCGAAGAAGTGCCCTGTCTCACCACACAGGTCTCAGGTGTGAGTCTCTGCAGAGCAAACAATGTTCTCTCATATCATTTGTATCGAAATTTTTTCAGTTCTGCACACGTTTCTGGTGCAGGCTCTGACATCTGTGAGCCTGAATGGGCAAACAAGGGGATGAGCAGCAGTCCCTCCCTTAGAACGACTGGGTTTGTAGCCAGGTGTGCAGGGTGAAGCCAAGTGTGCAAGAAAGAACAGACACATACTTGGGAAGCTCCGAAGCTGAGCTGACACAGCTTCTTTGGAGTTGTTTTTTATGTCAGGATGAGTTCTTGAATAGCTTTTCTGGTACATTAGGCACAGCATGCTTTTCTCCATCACTGACACTGGCTTCCATGTATTTCCACATTCCAGGAATGCACTGGCAGCACTGTAGCCATTGTAAGGAAAATCTGCATGTATATGTACTCTGCTCCATCTGTTCTGCTGTGTTCCAGGGTGCCTGGTATAAGACTGCCAAATTTTATGTTATTTCATACCAGACAAAATCTTAAAGTGTGGTATTTAGCAACATACAGCAAATTTTTCAGTGTTTTGGCACTGGGATTGCTTTCCTGATCTTGGCATGCCAAAAGGTAAAGAACACAGCTTGCTACAACAATAACTGCTCTATTTTATAGGCCCTCTAAGCATTCTAACGGATCGAATCGTCTCCTGTAAAATATGTGGAGAGCACTTAAGAAATAATTGGACCAGGGCTCTGCATTGCCGTATGGAGCTCTGCCTTTGCGTTCCCATTGCTCCCTGCCTTTTCTGGGATAAGAGGAAGGAGAGAGTGCCCTTCCCAGTGTTACCCGCTCCAGGGATGAATGGGTGGTACGGATGCCTTGGAGGGGACGGCTCTATCCTGTGCCTTGGCTGGTAGTATGTTGAGTATGACCCATTGAGGAGCAATTAATGGCTACCAAGGGCTTTCAGTGAAAGGGGATGAGGTGTTACAGCCTCGAGACAAAGGAGGAAAAGGAACGCTGGCGTGTTTTGTTTAACACAAGCGAGGGAGAAGCCGACCTGTGGCTTAATTTCAATTTGTTAGGGAACAGTATAGCTTGAAATGAGCCCATTTTTATGTTACTGGAAATTAAACTGAGTGCTGTCAGGCAAACCAGTTGCTGCCAGGTAGCATTATAAATCCTGGATAATCACAAGTGCATAAGCCCATGCTGGAGAGCCAGAGCTAATAAACACCAGTGAGGGAGCAGAAACAAACCTCAGCACGATCCCTGCAGCAGCCAGGTATTCATGGACAGTGTCATGTGTTGGGCTGAAGTGGGAAGTGTGTGCATATAGTGAGAAATCTGAACTGTTGGTGGGGTTGAGAACTGAGATTTGAGCAGAAGGATCTAGGCTCTTTCACCCCAATTTTTGGTGTTAATTAGCCTCTCCTGCTACTCCTGAACTCCATGGGTGCTTATCCAATGCAGGGTGCTGCTTTGAGGCATGTCTGCAGCTGCCTTGAGCTTTGTGAATGATGGACAAATAACTCTGGGCTTATCTTAAGCCGCTGCGGACACAGACATGGTTCACAAAGTGATAAGCACATTCAGGCAAGAGAGAGCTTCACATATGTATTTCATGGTCTGTTTATTTTATCCATCAACTGTTTCCATTGCACCTCGTGTGAGGCAGCCTGGAGCTCAGCAGCCATGCCCTCTGCCAAGGTGGGAAGGGAGGCAGCAAACACAGAGCTGTTGCACGTGCAGCAAATAACCTGGCATTAAATAGGATTTTTAACTTTGGTGGAAATCCCATTGTAAGCCAAATGTAGTTAGAACTACACTCCTCATTACAGCACAGCAATGGTTCAGTTGTTTAGGTATCAGGTCTCAGTTGCTATCAATTGTGTAGCGATTCAGGTACTTTCTGACCCAGAGCACATTGATCACATTACAGAGATGTGTTTGTTCCCTGGGTATGAAATAATTGTTGAAAATACTTGTGCTTGCTGTTATTTTGTGACTTTCAGGAGTTCCCCTGAAAGTGGAGCATGGCTTCTGAAGCTGGTCTCCTTTTTGTGCTCTTGGAGACCTTTGGTGGGGACAAGGCGTCCCTGTGAGTACATGGTACCCAGCACAGCTGGATGGCTGGGACATGTGACTGGGACACTCTGACACTCTGGCCTTGGGCAAGTCCCTTACCTGTATTCCTTGTCTGGCAGGAGAGGGAGAAGAATAAACCCATAAATAACTGGGATTGCTCCAGTGCTTAGGACAGTGCAGGGTTGTAGGTCATCGTGAAAGGGACACTTCTGAAATTATTAGTAACCTTGGTGCATATGACTCGAATAACAACAAACTGGAGCAGACAGTGAAGCATTGGAAAGGCTACATGGAAAGCAGGCTGCAATCCTGTGCGCTGGAAGTGAAGGCAATGGTGTTTATCCACAGGGCTCAGCACTGCTACATTGACATGTCTTTATGACTTGGACCCCAGAATCATTTCAGAAGGACCATGGAGATCATTAGATTTTTCCCTATCCACTGTTTCCATCTCCCATCAGGAAGGCTCCTAGTCAGTGGGTAGCAACAGTGCTGACATCCAAGAAAAAAAATACAAATTAAATCAGCTCAGAGTTGAACTGAATGAATTTTCTGTCCACGACAACTAAACTCTCTTGGCCAGTTTTTTAAAGCTTGAAAATAATTTCTGTCTTTTCCCCTTCTGACAAAGGTCTTCTGCACTGCCCAGAGCAGGGAACTGTGGGCAGCCTTTACATTTCAACATTACTGTGAATACTATCTGTGGAAAACAGGTTTGTGCTTCAGCAATAGGCTTTCACGTGTGCTGGGAATGCTCCTCAGCCAGCTCATCTGTTGGGAAGCACAGAGGATGAGAGGCAGAAAATGCTGGATTTGGAGGGAGCTGCAGGAGCAGACAGAAAGCAACTTTCTGCTTGAGTCTTGGAGCCCAAGGCTGCCACGGGAATGGATTCAATTACACTCTGAGCTTTATTGCTGAAATATTCCACTGGGAAGCCATAAAAAAACATTTTCAAACTTGATTCCCTAAGTTCTGGAAAAGGAGTTAGCAAGTGTTTTATTGCTACCAGTCTCAACACGTGATAAGAAAAGCAAATACTGAGTAGGATGGAGGAGCTTGATGCAAAAGCCCCTTCACATCATCAAACCCTTCTCCCTGTTTGTCGCCCACTCAAAGCAGCCACTCCTAATTTTATGTGTACTGAGTACGGAGCCACTTTTGTTGAGATCAGTCCTCGCTGTGTTGGTGGGAGCTGCTCCCTTGTTAAATTTCCACCCGCTACTTCTGCTTACATACCTCTTTCTTCTTAATTACATTAAATTCTAACCGATAGTCTTCCTCGATGGTTATTTGGTGTCCTGGGCTGTGCAGCAGCAGGGCAGGACACCCAAAGCACTGCTGAGTTACCCAGCCAGAGCCTCCCTTGCTGTTCCTGCCCTTACTTGTCCCACATGCCATCCCCAGCGGTGTGCCCGGCCATCCAGCTGGGCGGATGAAATTCAGCCCCAGATTCATTCCTGATGACATCTGTGTTGTCTACTCACATATGTTTAAGATTAATGTCTAGGCTCTGTTTTGTAATGAGTTCTAAATCTTCCTTTTAGCTGTCATGTAGTTTCCTTGTTCGCTAATTACGCCTGCTCTGGGGAGGAGCCCATGTGCTGTGTGCGGTGCAGTTTGGGTGGATGGAAAATGTTATTGTCAGAGCACATCGCTCCTAAAGGCTGTCTCCCACGTGAGGCCAAGCAGATGTGCCTCTGAATACTTTTGAAGGACCCGTGGCCACCTTCACTCCTGCAGTATTTTGCTCAGCTTGTTCTGTCAAATCACAGCCTCTTCCCAAAACACGTGCTGGAAAAAATTCCTGCCGAGAAGACTCGGGGGTGCTGGTGAATGAGAGGCTGGACATGACCTGGCATGAAAGGTCATGCAGCCCAGAAAGACGACCGTGACCTGGGCTTCATCACAGGCAGCATGGGCAGCAGGTCAAGGGAGGTGATTCTTGCCCCCTACTCCAGTCTGGTGAGTCCTCACCCTGGAGTAGTGCAACTAGCTCTGGGGTTCCCAGCACACGAAAGACATGGACCTGTGGGAGTGAGTCCAGAGGAGGCCACAGAGCTGCTCTGAGGGCTGGAGCACTTCTGCTATGGAGACAGGCTGGGAGAGCTGGAGCTGTTCAGGCTGGAGAAGAAAGGTCTCTAGGGATACCATAGAGCCCCTTCCAGTGTCTGGAGTGACAGGACAAGGGGGAATGACTCCAAACTGAAAAACAGTACGTTTAGACTGGATATTGGGAAGGAATTCTTCCCTGTGAGGGTGGTGAGGCCCTGGTACAGGTTGCCCAGAGAAGCTGTGGCTGTCACATCCCTGGAAGTGTCCAAGGCCAGGCTGGACGGGGCTTGGAGCAATGTGGGATACTGGAAGGTGTCCCTGCTCACAGCAGAGGAGTGGAATTAGATGGTCTTTAAGGTTCCATCCAACCCAACCCATTCCATTATTCTATGAAAAATGGAGAAAAATTAAGGAGTGGGATTTTTTTTAGCGAATCCCACCCGTGGGTGCAGCGGTGGATGGTGAGTACCTGTGATGTGCCAAAACTTCAGCGCTACTTTCCATTGTGGGGACCGGACCCTTCCTTTCGTGCCTGATGGAGACCAGCTCTTCTCCTCCTCCTCCTCCTCCCCGGGCCGGCCGTGCCACCAGGAGTCACTCTCGGCCTCTGAACGAGCCGCGGAGCCCC
>VZRE01013795.1:492163-504330 GCA_013396775.1 Cephalopterus ornatus | reverse complement strand
CCAGAGCCGGCCCGGCCGGGCCGCGCCGCCGCCACCACGGGAAGCGCCCGGTAAGCGATGCCCGGAGCCGAGCGGGATCGTGCCGTCCCTGGGGGTGTCGGGGAGGGGGTGGACAAAGGGCGGCGGTGCTCCCTGCCCGGCCCGGGGTGCCACGGAAGGGATGGGGGGAGGATGGCGGTACCCCCCGCCGCTGCCGCATCCCCGCCGAGCGGGCTGAGGGATGTCCGCCTTTGTGCCGTCGGGTCTCGCCCGCGCCGGGGTGAGCGGGGACCACCGCGGAGAAGCCGCCTGGGCGCCCGGAGGGAGCGCGGGGCAGTGGCGTGTGTGCCCGGAGCGGCGGAGGGGTGCGGGATGCTGAGCCCGGCCGCACGCCCGACGTGCGGGCAGGGGCGGCTCTTCGGAGTTCGGCATGCGGGCAGCGAGCGCTTCTCTCCCCGTCGGATTCCTCTGTCTTTGCCACTGGAATTTCTTCCTGCAAGCGAATCAACACGTGCTTTCCTTTCTCTGGGCCGAGACTGATGTTTAAGGGGGTTGAAACTCGGATGCCGAGTCTCGGGTTCTCACGGGGGGCTGCAGCCCAGAGGAGCCGTGGTTGAGCATCCCTGCTGGGATGCTCTCCCAGGGTAATCGCACACTCTTTCCGCCGTGCCACCCTTCGGATTTCATTCTGGCATGTGCGAGGTGGCTCCCGGCAGCAAGGGAGAGGGGCAGGACTGTCCCCCGGTTGGGGGGGTCTTCAGCATCCCACGTCGCTGCAGTGGGACACGGCAGCTCCTTACTGTGTGAAGTGTCTTGGCAGTGGAGTTGTCCTAGAAAGTCCCAAGCTCTTGTTTGTCCATTCAGTGACATCAGGTAGTTCAGCTTCTACAGAACGTGAAGGTTTCACATACAGCTGTATGCAAAGATTTCACGAATAAGGGTTTTTTTCCTCGATAATTTTAATTTACTTGACACAGAGTGAGTTTGCAGCAGCACGGTGCCTGTTGCTGAGCAGTGCCACTGCCTCTCGGTGCCATGCGGTCTCCACAGACGCTGGTGTACCTTGGCAGCTCATCCCCTCCTTAGGAAATCCTCTGGAGTAAAAAGTAAGCGTAATTTGTTATGAAATAGGCTGATAGACGAAACTTCAGTTCGCAATTGAAACCAGATGTGCATATTTTCCTTTTGAATCCTCAAGCAATAACGAAAGTCTATTTTGACAGATTAAAAACTACTTGCAAATTGCAGAGGTAGCAGTGCCTTGCAATAATCCAGTAAAAACACGGAGTGCTGTGAGCATCTCTGCCTGGGGTTGGGTATCTCTGAGCACAGGAGATGCTGCTGAAATCACAAAGCCCAGATTCCCTTGGCCTGCCTCTGACGTGGGCAGAAATGTTTACCAGGGCTTGGCTGAGGGCTGGAAAAAGAAATAAAGAAACCCCAAAACAATGTAGATAATGTTTCTAGCGAAAATATTTGGGGTGGGTCATGAAACAGATTAATTAGTGTGATAGTAAAAAACCTGAATTTCAGAGTGGCTTGCTCTGTCCTTACCTGTCGTGGCTCAATGCGGGTTTGAAGAGGGTTTCTTATTTATTTCTTCTTTTCTAAAAGTCCTCGGGAGCCTGAGAACGCCTGCGGTGGTGGGTGTGTTACACCCAGCTCTGGCACGGTGGGGTTCAGGGGTGCAGGATTAGGGTTGTTCACTCTGTGCTGGAGGCACTTAATTGGGAGAAGGATGCAGCCTCCTGGCTTTCACAAGCGGGAGAGGGGAAACCCAGCCAGAACAACCTGCCATGGAATTGCTTCCTTCCCTCCGCTTGAGAGGAGAGAAGTATGCCCCACCGAGCACAGCCACGTGGAGCACGGCCACGCGTGCTGGCAGTTTTGCAGCTGAATCCCTGTCTCCAGACTTTCTCACTTCCAGCTTAAACCCAGAGAAGGGAGGGAAACTTTTGAGACTTCCAGCTCTCCACAGGGCCAAGGTGTCCAGGAACCACATTGGTTATAGAAAGCAGATGGCCTTTTGCTGCAAATGCAAGACTTAGCATAGAAAATCTGGGCAAATCAGTTCAGTAGATAATTGATTTGTGCAAGTAAAATCCAGATTTTTGTATATGGAGATCAGGCAGACTGTGGGACAGAGCCAGCACCAATGTAGGCTAATTTTCAGGTATGGATACCTGCATAAATATATGCATATGCATAAACACGCACACATGCAAATAGGCAAGCATGCACCAATATAAATCCCCAAATCTGCTTTGGTTAATTATATGCATTTAATATTTTTTCTAGTATCAAAGACTTGCTTTACTTTCAGTAAAAGTATAGGTAGAATGAGACATACAGCTTTTTGCCAGAACACCTGTATTTCTGTGCAGAACAGGCACCATGGGCTTGTGTCCTGGTGGGATGGGGAGGGGGATGAGCTTTATCCAATTAGTCAATTTTATTATTGCTGGTTAAATTCTGATTTCTCAAATGGCAGCTGCGTGCTTTGAGACTGTGCTTCCTTCTTTCTTTCTTATAATGTTGCACAGAGTTTTTCTTGATCATTGTACTTGCCTTGTAAAATCTCAGATGGAGAAGGGGACACCCCAAGCTGAAAGGGTCATTTTGGTTTTGTTCCCTTCCCCTCCCGTATCACATGGTTTGTCAAGTGGGAAATATTCCTAATGAACATTAATCTGTGGCAGAGCAGACTTTGGACCAACTTTGGGCTGGGACAGGGCAAGGTACCAGAGATGCTTGGAGCTCTTTGGAGAGCTCAGCCTGGAGAGGTCGAGTCTCCTTCCCGTGTTCCAGGGGAGAGAGAGGGCGAGCAGAGCCGTGGTATCAGGTTTGCACTCTTTCCTAGTGTGAAAATGCCTTCAGAAAGACAGGCTTTATTCCCTTGGCTGTGGGGGACCAGGCTAGCAGAGGAGTTGGGATGTTGCTTCTCTGTAGCTCCTCAAGCAAGTTCTCTTCTTGGCTGATTTTTTCTGCTCCTTTCTCTCCCAAAACGGGGAGGAGGAGGAAGAGGAAGCAAGCCTGCTGACTCGGGGAAACAGAACTAAAAAAAAGAAGGTCTGACGAGTGGCAGAGGGCTGTGACTGCCACTCTGTGACTGCCGTCAGTCTCACGTGCCCGCCCGGAGCGGGCGGTGAGAGCTGTGCCCGGCAGCCGCGGTTCGCCTTGCAGGGGTCCCCGTGGGGGCTGTGCAAAAACACCACCGAAACAGCAGCTCCTGCAGCACGTCTGCTCCCCGGAGATCTAAATATAAGCTCATCAGCGAAGATGAGGGAATTTTTCACCGTGCTACTCATCTGTGCCTACTGGGTCACGAAGCCTGGGGAAGCCCCTCTCCCTGCGCCTGCTCCTTGTTCCCTGCCAACCCAGCACGGCAGCGAGTGCCACCGCTCTCTGTAGGGATGAGACCTTCCATAAATTCCTTGAAAGCAGCCGGGGCACTGGCAGACCTGAGCCCTGGAGCTCTGATTCTTCACATAAGCCTCCCTGCGAGAAGTGGCCGTGTTTTAACTCTGAAAAAGGACTTTTCCAAGGTCATACTCCACGCCCACAGTTGCAGCCTGGCTGCCCGCGACCCAGCTATTTCTGTAGAGCAGCAATGCAGAACATGGCTCTGGTACAGTGAACCAGAGAGGAGATCCGTGGGCTGTTTTGTTTTTCCAAACTTTTCTGAGTTGGCTCTCTATAGAGAGACAAAAATTCCCTAGCAAGAGCCTTTTTCTAAAACCTCACCAGGCTGGTGTGTCTCTGCTAGTACAGGCTGTGGATATGTGAGTCTTTAGTTATCAACAGGTGAAGTAGGGATTGAAAATTAAGAAGCATCATCATGCAGTTAATTTACTACCAGAATCTCTCCCGACTTCAGGTGGCTGATCCATGAGTTTTGAGGTCTGTGGTATTTGATATGTTGGATGTGTGAGATACCACATCTTATGGATCTGACATATGCTACGTAAGATAAATAAGATTTGATATGTTAGAAGTTTCTTTGAAATGCGCAAAGGAGTAAACTGCACTATACTGGCCTGGAGGAGCACCAAACCCTGTGTGAAGCGTGGCTGATCCCAGCACTGCAGGCTGTGGGTCCCTGCATGGATGGGTGGGAGGTGCCAAGTGAATTTGGCTCCGTAATCACTTCATTTGAGTAACATTTTAAGAAGTGGTTGAGTGAGTGCAAAAACTCTGTTCTGGTGCATTGAGTTTCTATACCTCCCCCCTAAAAATGTACCCAAGGGAAACCTGCTCATGGTTTTTGTTTTTAGAGGATTAAATATAGCAGCAGCAATTGGTGTCACTCCTCTGTAGTCCATTTGAAGCATCCCTTGGGCTACATCATTCCCTATACTTGTGGCTCCTGGCCATAGGTTTTGCTTTCAGCAGCCAGAGCTCAGGGCTTGCGCTGTGCGGTAGGTATGGGACCGGAGTGAAAGAAGAGTTTTGCTTTGTGGCTGTTCTGTGCT
Source organism: Cephalopterus ornatus (assembly GCA_013396775.1). NCBI lineage: Eukaryota > Metazoa > Chordata > Aves > Passeriformes > Cotingidae > Cephalopterus > Cephalopterus ornatus. The sequence continues at coordinate 499,879 of VZRE01013795.1, read as the reverse complement.
TATATATCGTTACGTCTCCCAGGGTTTGTAAAAAATGGGATCTGGCAAGAGTTGATCTGGCAGCTGGAAAAGCTGCTCTCCCTCTCTCCGCTCAAAACCAGCCCTCGAAAGGAAGGACCAGAAATCCTCTGGATGGCAGAGGAGAAGTGGGCTTTAGGGAGGTGGTGGTACAGAGGATGTGGCTGTCAAGGTGCATCAGCAGCTTGCTTTGGTCTCAGTGACTGGTCTGGACTCGAGGAATTGAGAGACACTCCTCACCTTGCTCTGAAGTCCAAGGGAATGAGTTAAAGCTTGCATTGAAGAATTTTCTTTTCTTGTACTTTCCCCTTCCTTCTCCTTCTTCCTTCCTGCTCCTCCGCCTCAGTTGCCCCAGTTGTACAAGTGCCATCATCACTCTTCTGCACCACTGGGACACGTCAGGGAAGGAAAACGGCATTAATGCAAACAAGGGGCCTTGCCTGGTTAGGACAGCCTGGCAGCACAATTAGGCTAGGTGGTGGTGGCCATTTCTCATTTGAAGTGGTGTGGGAAAGTCATAATAACTGTCAGTTTTGTGTTTCTGGGCTTGCCTTACCTTACTGAAAACTTTCATCCTCCTGGTGTGCTGGGAAATAGTTGTCAATGTTATAAAATTATATCATGTATATATATTATTAACCCTGTTATCATGTGCTCTTTCTTTTTTGTCCCAGCTGTTACAAATGGATGTTGTGTAATATATTTGAAAGAACAAGTTTTAATACTATGAACTAGATGGCAAAAGCTACAATTGTGTGCCAAAGCTGAAGAGCTGTTATAATTATGAAGATACAGAAAGCAATAAAAATATCCACATTTGGTTTTGTAGCCTCTCTGTTAATTCAGAGAAACAGGTCGCCCAGAGAAGCTGTGGCTGCCTCATCCCTGGAAGTGTTCAAGGCCAGGCTTTGTGGGGCTCTGAGCAACCTGGTCAAGTGGAAGGTGTCCCTGCCCTTGGCAGAGGGTTGGAACTAGATGATCTTCAAGGTCCCTTCCCACCCAGACCACTCCATGGTTTTATTTTTATTGGAATATCAGTTGTGCTATAAATGAAATGCAATGCAACGGGATGGTACTTCTCAAAGTGAAAGCGTCACGGTTAATGAAGATTTACAGTTACCAAAAGCTTCATTTAGAAACTCTCACCCACATTTTCAGTAGCACATGGTTTATGTTGTTGGTAGAAATTATTTTTCCCATTGAGGTTTCAGATATAAGTATTTTAAACTTAATTTAAAATAAAAAGTCTCAACTCTCCAGTCTGGTGGATTGTGCTGTCAGTGCCCTTCCTGCTCCTGTCTTCTGTGTATCCCACAATACATCATAAAGGTGGCAGGTTCAAAAGGAGCAGTGTTAGAGCTGGGACAAGAGCCAGGCCAGCCTGCAGAGGGGCTGCTCTGTCAGTCCACCCTCCTGATCCCAGCACATCCCTCCCTGGTGACCGTGTTGAGACATGGGGCTGCTGGGGACAGGGGGCAGCAGCTCCTTCAGGGTGTAGGGCAGTGAACCAGGAGAGCCCCTCTCCTGAGGACTGCTCTATGTATCACCATTTTTAGTAATTTTCCAAGTTAATTCTTGCTGGAGCATGGATTTGATGATCTTAAAAAAGTCTTTTCCAACCTAAGTGATTCTATGATTCAGTGTCTTTTAGGAAGTCCACTCAGGGCAGAGACAAAACTGTAGCACTGACTGGGAGCTCTGTGCAGTCATTTGCTGTGCTGGTAGTTTATTATGATGATTACTGTCTGCGCTGTTCAGGAACAAATTGCACTTTGCCCTTGCTCTGGACCTGCATAGTTCCAGCTTCCAGCCGTGCTGGGAGGTGTCCCAGTGCCAGGCTGCTCCCTCCGAGGGACCTGCCTGCCTTCTCCTGCCCTCTCTGGAGGCAGCCAGGTCATCCTCAGCAGTTACCACCCCACGTTCCCCCAGCCTTGTGCTGTACCTGTGTCTTCACGTCCCTCAGTTACTCTTGGGGTCTGCTCCAGACCTTGGCCAGAGGTAAGAGAAGGCTCCAGGTGCCCGTAGCAGTTGTGGAGAGCAGAGCACACAGACAGTACTGTTTCTGCTCCTCATGGAGAGCCCTGGTTTATCCAGCCTGTGTCCATATCCCTGTGTGCCTTGGTAATCTACTGCACCATGCAGGAGCGTGGGGACATGCGCCTACCTTTGAGGTGAGTGGCTTTTAAGCAAATTCATTTTTTAAGGTGTATCTCAACGTCTCTGTTACAAACTGTGCTGGTTGCTTCTCCTCGTTCTGTATTATCAAGTTGTTCTCTGTATTTAGTGCTTTGCTGGACTTGAGTCACTTACACAGCACTGATTTTCCTGTTTCCTTCCCAATTATTGCCAGAAATATTGCATGGCCTAAGGTGACAGTCCAGCTCCTGCTGCAGCCAGTGTTGCCAGTTATGTGCAGGTCTGTTTGAGATCTGCCAGCTACAGGGTTGTCGATAGCTGTCATACACCTGTGCGTGCTTTAATGAGGTCTGTGATACCAGTGCTCCCTTCCAGCTGCACAAAGACATCGGCTGAGGTGAGAGCTCTTTCCCTGGTGCTGTAATAGTGGTTCCTGACTCCCTGACCTCGCACTGAAACCGGAGCCTTGCCGGGCTCCGGGTGTCGAGGCCATCACGTTTGTCACCCTGGCTTGTGCCAGTCCCTGGGGAGCGTTGGTGGTGATGGCTCAGAAGACTTTTTGGCACAATCTTACAACAGTTGAAGGTGTAAATTATTTGCTGCTGTTCTTTTAGAATGATCTATATTTAGTTCTTGCTGTTTAATATCATGCCAGGTTACTCCTGACAAACATGACTGCGTCCTTTTCCTTTCTTCTTAGGACAGTGTTAGCATTTATACTGACCTTTTCTCACTTTTCTACATCATGACTATTGTTTCCACTGTTCTTTCTGTTGTTGTCAGTGGCACTTCTTGTTGTCCTTATTATCTATAAAAAACTCTCTAGGTTGTTTTCTAACAGAACGTGATGTTTAGCTTGCAGTCTCATGCATTTTAAGGTGGGGTCATAATTTTAGGGACTTCACAATGATTTACAAATTCTAGGATTCATTAATTCCTTCACTCGTTAGGGTTGCAAGTTGATACATATTTTTTTTCCATGTGATGAAGGTGGATGTTTTTGCTGCCCTATTTGTCCTGGGCAATCATTCATGTTTGTGCACTGACAAAATACCTGGCACAGTTCCCTTCCTGGTAGCCTGCTGGCAGCTTTGGAGCCGGGATGGGATGCAGCATTTAGGTCAGTTCTCCTCGGGATGCTGTTTCAGGAGAGGGCTTTGTGTTTCACACCACGCTGGTGCCGGGGCCAACCTCTCTGTCCTTGGGGCTTCCCCTTTCCATGGCGCAGAGGAATATATTCCTCCTCCTCATTTTTACCTGTGGGGTAAAAGAAAGAGGGATGTATGGAGACCATCCAGAGATGGACACTCTTGGGGTGGAAAATGCAGATATCAATTTTTTTCTCCTTTACTACTGTGTGTTCACACTGTCATAAATGAGCTCGAGGAAGGCTGGGCAGGACGATGTTCCTGCCAGCCCAAATAAAACCAGGGGCTATTTGCATTTCCACTTTTTTTTTTTTTTTTTTTTAAATTTTCCTCGCCTCTGAGACGGGCTGCAAAATCTGGGCTTTTATGGCTGCCAAGTTCAGTGGAGCTCATCCTGCTCTGCTCCATGAGACTTAGGCACCTCCAGGGGATGAAAAATCTCCATGCTGGGAAAATTGTCCTCTGTGGGCGTTACTTCTCTGGCTGGGCAATCACCTGGTGGGGTACCTTGGTTTGAGGCAGTGGTACCTTGGGCTCACTTCAGCTGTACCCCAGGCTTGCAGCAGCACGGGGGGAAGCATCTCACTGCCTGGCCCTTGGAGAGCCCCCGATGGAGCCAAACCCATGGAAGGTTTGGGCTCTACGTGCTGCTGACACCTCTCAGGAGCTGGGAGTGTGTTACAGCAACAGATTCTGTATTATTCCAGCCTCACAAGCGTCTCCTTGCGATATTAAAAACACCAGCTAAAAGCCAAGTCCAAACTCTCAATGAATGACTCCGTGGAAATGCTGTCGGGCACGTTTCAGTGCTGCTTTGGCTTTGATTTAAACGGGTAAACATGGTGAGTGGGTGTTTGCTTTGACTTCTTCCTCACAGCGAAAGACTTCCTTTGAGGGAAGGCGAAGCCTCCAGTGCTATTCCCCGTCACAGCATTGGACCATTCTGCCTGTGGTTTGATTTTGGTGATGCCTTTGCTGCCTGCCTGGGTCCTGTACTGCCCGGCAGCAGAGGGAACCCCCCAGTTTGCCCAGTATCAGGGATGCGTCGTGCCCAGGGCTCTGCCTAAGGGTATGAATAATCTTGGCAGAGCCTGGTTTCTCCATCTGGTTGTGGCACAGTCATCCCAGTCGGGATGATGCCCAAGGACCTGCTTGGCTTTTGTGGGCATCTCCCCCTGCTTGACCCACACTCTGCTCTGTTTCCCTTGAAGCTTCCCAAAATCACCTCCAGTTATGGCTGCACTGGGATTACACGTCAGAGACAGCCTTTGCCACGTGGTGGGTGGTCTCTGGAGGAGGCAGGGTGGGTGCAGCCCATCCCCTCCTTTTCCTGCTGCTTTAGGAAGAGCCCCCCTCTGCTCCTCACACATTCCCCCATCTCCACCAGAGCCATCAAAACCGGCTCCTTGGCAGCCTGTGCACGTAGGAACCATCTTCTGGTAACAGATTGTTGTGTATTTAATGAACCCGAGGAAAACATGAAATTTGAAGGCTGCGGGGCGATACAAGTTTGCTGTTCAGTCTGCCAAATTCGCACTAATTCAGACAACTCACAGATGTTTGGCTCCTCGTTCGGTAAAGAGATTTATGGGAGATGCAGTGCTCAGAAATTTACGGAGAGACGGAGGTGGCAGCGTGGGCAAAGGTTTCCCGGCCCAGAGGGCTCCTTCCCTCCCTTTGCTGTGCCTTCCCCTTGCCAGTGTTGATGGCAACGGATGGGCAAACAGCAGGGAAAAGTGCCTTTTGGTCACTAGGAGGATTAATAAAGGCTCTGGGTTCGTCTTTCAGGAGCCGAGGAGCTCTTTGAAAGCTATTTCTGAGTTGAAGAACGAACCCCCAGAGACTGCCGAAGAGCCAAAGTACTCTGGTGTAATGCAAACAGTGCAGGGTGTACAGGTGACAGTGGGCACATGTGTTACCCTTTGTGGGCACAGAGGCGGTCCACTGAAAGCATCTGAAATGCTTAAAATGTTGCCTGCCTACTTCAGGGAGATACTTTCAATTTTTGTAAGGTTCTAAGTCGTCATTTTTCTGTACTGCATGTGAGGGTTCTGCAGTCTTAGGGTAATTTATCCATAAAGGGGAGCTGGTAGAAGACAATATGTTGTCTGCAAATTGATCCATACATCCAGTATTTCCCAGCTTTAAATCCAGATATGTCTGTAGGGGCTGTCAGCCTCTAGCTCTTCTCCAGCTCAGCCTTGAAAAACGGAGAAATCTGACTTGCAAGCAGCATCCAAATCTGTTCTGACAGCGAAGATGGTGTTGTGGCACTTGGCAAGTGTTCCCCAATTACACTGTGAGATGTCCCAGATCTGGCTCGTGCTTCATCTGGGTGGTTTTTTGGTGGTCACTGATGAGTAGCAGCATTACAGTCAGTACTGAGCTCACTTTGCAGCTCCAGGATGTGCTTCTCACAGGGACCCTGAGAGCTCTGGAGCCAGCCAGGAAGCTCAGGCTGGCTGAGAAACGCCCCCTAACTGAGGGTGGGGAGGCCCTGGCACAGGTTGCCCAGAGAAGCTGTGGCTGCCCCATCCCTGGAAGTGTCCAAGGCCAGGCTGGAAGGGGATTGGAGCAATCTGGACACCTGGCAGGTGTCCCTGCCCATGGCAGGGGCTTGGAATGAGATGATCTTTAAGGTCCCTTCCAGCCCAAACCATTTCTGTGATTCTAACCCTCAGAGCATTATGATCTGGCTGTAAGTAGATGGACATTGTTTCATGGAGGTGGGTGTTCAGATGGGTTCATGTGCTATTTGAAATTGTTTATGCTTGAGAAGTGAGTCAGTAAAAGTGTTGTGGTGGGGCTGTTTACCATCTCTGGCTCAGACATTTCAGGCTGTATATGGGAAAAGAATATAAGGAAGAAACAAGAATTGGGTTTTTTTGTGTCTGTTTACTAGAGCAGCGTGCTCTGAGCGGTAATTAAAAGTAAACCTGGACCCTGCTGGCTTGTTCAGCATTCGTAGTTGTTGAGATTAAGCAGCCAAAGCAATTCTCAATTCAGCAATTCCTCAGCTTTCGGGAGCATGGCCAACACTCACAGTGTCTCACAGACCACGGCAAATTCTTGTAATAAATCTCACAAGTGAGGCGAGGGGAGGAACCCACAGAAAGGTGAGATGGTTTGTTGGACCAGCAGGCTGGATTGCTGCTGCTGCTTCAGCTGTTCTTCTCCAGAGACAACCCTTGGTCCAATATTTCCACTATTCCTTGGAAACTTAAAGTTAGGAGCAGTCCCCTAATGAGCAGATTAGGCAATGATTACAGGTTTGCTCAGAGAGAATGTGTCGTTTCTATGGTTGTTGGGACTAAGAGCATCCTGTAGGATGGCCCACACATGCAGGGATATTGGTGGTGTGTGTCCCCAAGGCAGCGTGGCTGCAGGGCGCTGTGTTCCTGCAGGACTCCCTGGGGCCAGTCCTGCTGGGTGAGGAGGATGCTGGGCTCCTGGGGCTGAGCTCTGCTGTGTGGTGTCAGTGGCTTTGGGGCATTATTCCATGGCAGAGTGATGAGCTGGGAATGCACCCTCAGGATGGAGCAGCTCATCAGCCTATACCTGTGGCCAGCTAAGGAATGCTCCCATTGGAGGTGGGATGCTGGGCCTCAGCAAAACTCGTGCAGACTGGATGTGCAGCCAAGAGGTACCCAAGACCTCACATCAGTGCTCCAAATGTATCTGGTCTTCTCTTTAACCCCCACACATGTGTTTTTGTGCAGTGAGCTGGGTCCTGTGTAGTCGCTTTGTAGAATCATCATAGGATCACTGAATGGCCTGGGTTGAAAGGGACCTTAAATATCATCTTGTTCCAAGCCCCCTGTCATGGGCAGAGACACCTTCCACTATCCCAGGTTGCTCTAAGGCCCATCCAACCTGGCCTTGGACACTTCCAGGGATGGGGCAGCCACAGCTCCTCTGGGCAGCCTGTGCTGGTGCCTCACCACCTTCACAGGGAAGAATTTTTTCATCATATCTAATCTAAACCTACTCTCTTTCAGTTTGAAGCTATCCCCCCTTATCCTATCGCTTCCCACATCTCACTAGTTCCTCTCCATTTGGAGACTGGCCGTCTCCTCACTTGCATCTCTCACTTGCTGGGTTGCTCTTTTGCAATGACTAATTTTGCTTTCTTCTTCTCCTTTTCAGTTGTCAGGGAGGAAAAGGCAAAGTCACTGCCAGCACCATTTCCTTCAACCTAAAGATGTTGAGACAAAGCACCTCTGCCCCTGCCCCGTCCTTTCAGTGCTTCCGCTGCTGGTGTGTACGGGAGTTGTTCCCCTGCCACTCCTATTCCCTAAGAGTGTAGGGGCAATAAACCTGATGTGTTTTACTCAGCTAGATGGTGTGTAACTTTCCTTAATTGCTCTTTTTTTTTTTTTTTGGTGGAGGTTTGCCTGCAGATTGGGGGCAACCC
>VZRE01013795.1:457871-492110 GCA_013396775.1 Cephalopterus ornatus | reverse complement strand
GTGAGAGTTTGCCTGCAGATTAGGTGCAACCCAAACATGTAGATCTGGCGGTGAGCTTGGACTTCAGGCTCTCCCAAGACGATACCGGAGTTGTCTGGATGTGTGGTTTGGGACTCAGGGCGCTCAGGTGTTACATAGGCACTTGGAGCAAAGGATTGGCTTGAAAAAATAGATTTTTGTTTGCTCAGTAACTAATTTATGGTTGTGGGCAGGACCCCGGAATGAGTGTTGGTCCTGGTGGTGAGGGTTAAGCCAGGTTGCATGAGGCCATCCTTGGCAGCTGCACATGGTGTTTTCGGTTCCTAACCTGGCCCTTCAGGGTGGGTGCTGTCATGGTAGACCTCAGACTCTTTCTGGCTGTGGGTTTTATTAGCGTGGCTGTAGATGTTGGCTCTGTCCAGGCTGTCCGGCACTGGCAGGACATGTGAGTTCTGGGCTATGCTGGGGAGAATCTGTATTCCTGTGTGAAGCTGTTGGTCATAAGCAACGAGGTGATGTGGTTCTTGAAGCTGTGCAGACCTCTGGAACGATGCTAACCTCAGACACCACCTGTCACTGCTTTCCCCTTTGCTGTGCCGGACGTTAAAAATATTACATGTAGGTAAGTCTTTTACTCAGTAATTACTGCTGAGAGTGTGTCTTTATCCTGTTAGCCCTGGAAAAGTCTAGTCTAGCTGCAAGCAGGAGGCAGAGGAAGACATTTCCTTATTCCTTTTCTTTGGCTGGTAATCTCTGATTCCTTTATCTGAGTACTTAGAGCATGTGGCAGCACAAGTCTTTGCCAGGCAGGAATCAGGCAGGAGGGGAGCGCTGTTGTGGGACTGGTGGCTCAGGGCAAGATGGGGCAGGGCTACAGCCTTTGTGCTCCGAATGCTGGACAGCCTGGGGCAGCTTTTTCCTCTTGCTGGAATCCCAGGGGGCGATCCTGATGTGTCTGCATCCGTGGAAGTTTTGTCCTCTGAAAGTCACGTGCACTGACTCATGATCCTGTTGACTCGGAACTAGTCCATGGTGCATTTTCAGAGTGTACAGACTTCTTCTTGGGCCCTGAATGGCATTTTTCAAGTTTATTGGAGGATTTTACCCCATAAGTAAACTCATTATTCACTAATGACGTGGGAGATTGCTCAGGCAGGGGGAACAAACTGCCCAGAGCTGAGCCCCCTCAGTCCTGCTACAGAAGGCAAATTGTTGCCTGGGTAAGGAAACGAGCCCAGACTTAGCTACATGCAAATGATAGGCTTTGAGGATTTTTCCAAATTCATAATGCAATAAATCAACAAATTGAAGATGTGCTTCTTGGCACTGTCCAAAGCCCTGATGGTGAGACAGACTGTGCAATGAGGAGAGTCAATGTAGCCCCAAATCCCTTCTAAGAAGGGGAAGGGTGAGGAGAGAAGCATGTTTTATAGTTTGGGTAAATATTGCAATGTTGTCCTCTGCAGAAAGCCTTAAACCCCACAATTTTCAGTTGCAGTCACCAGTTTTGGCTATTTCCCCAAATTCTTTGTAGCCTCCTGTAAGGTTTGGAAGGGGATGGTCAGTGCCTGGTCCCCTCAGCGTTCTGTTTGCCTGGAGTAATGAAGATGTGCACAGTGTGGGGGAATTTCTGTTTCACTGGGGAGAGTTGGAGGGTGCTTAAGCCTTGGAATTGTAATCAGTGTTGCCCAGAGGGATTAGGTTTGGTTCTTCAGACATGTGGGTCTGAACTGCGTTAAATAAATCACGGTGGCTCCTCGCTCAGCCTGTCGTTTTCTTTGGGCACAGCACAGGGAATGGTGCTGGGGTGGGGGCTAGGAAGCAGGGTCCTGTGTAGGTCGTGGCTTCTTCACTGGAGACTTGGAGCAGCATTAAAAATCCATCAGGGGCAGGCAATTCATATTCTGACAGCTATCACACTGTTGTGCTTGCAAGGTGTATCAGTATGCAAAATACAGCTCTGGCTCCCGGTTCCTGTGTGCCCTTCCCACTGTAAATAGGTTTTATGTCAGTGTGTGTGTCTGGAGATGGATTATTGAGCTCGATGGGGGTTGAACGTTTTCTGTGTGCAGCGTGGTGATCCCACAGCAAGCAGAAATCTGTGTAATGCTGGTCCTCAGTCATCTTCATGAAGAGTTACTGCTGGGGCTCAGATCATGGAATCGGGGAATAGTTAAGCTTGGAAAAGACCTCTAAGATCGTGAAGTCCAACAATTCCCCAGCACTGCCAAGCCCACCACTAATCCATGTCCCCAGGTGCCATACTGACACATCTTTTAAATCCCTCTAGGGATGGGGACTCCACCACTGCCCTGGACAGCTTTTTCCAGGGCTGGACAACCGTTTCTATGAGAAAATTTTTCCTAAAATGTATGAGGATGTGTTATTGGTCACTGTTCAGGCTCCCTCTAACCATGGCAGTGCATCTGACAGACAGTTCGTTAAATCCCAAGGTCTTTTCCATACAGTAACAGGTGAACAGGGCATGGCTGTGACTGGTGCTTGGAGTCTGCTATGGTAACACCAGTTGTGAGGTGGGGAGTGGGACTTCCCTGCAGGGAAGGGCTGTTTGTCCCCTGTGAGCAGCTCTAGGGCTGTGCTCCTTGCTTGTGCCTTGTAAGGAGCATTTTGTTCTCCAGCGTTACCTTTCAAGTCCATGGATGAAAGTTGGATCATCTAAATTACTCTTTTTGCAGTGTAATTTTTTCCCAAGCCCAACACTCCGTGACTGTGATACTGTCCAGGAAGCAGCTCTGGGAGAAACTTCTTCACACTTCTGCAACTGCGAAGACCACACTGGCTTCTATTCAGTCTGTATTTTGAACAAAAACCCACAGAAAAAGAAGGGTTTGGTAAAATTTGGGGGCTTCCATGCACTAGTGTTTCTCATGGGCACTTCATAGAGCTTGGGAGATCATGTCAACCCCAGTGGCCATGGCCCGAGTCTGATCTTAACCCTGACATCGGGATGAAGATAATTCCTTTATCTGATTGCAAGCAAGGAAATACATTTCTTAAAGTAATTAATGGTCCCTGAAGAATATCTTTTTATTAGCATGTGTGTGTGTGGGTGAAAGCGTCCAGACTATAAATACACAGTAATTTCCTCCTTAGCATCAGCAAGACCCATCCCAACTCTGCAGTTTCTGTCCCGTGGCACTTGTTTGCATCGGGAGGACATGACAGGGCAGGACCGTGCTGGGTCAGGAGCCCAGCGAGGCAGGGTGGGGAGCCAAAGATCACGTTTCATGGAAAGTTTTCCTTTTTACTGCAGTTTCTCCACGGGAGTGGTTTCAAAACCAAGCCAAGCAGTAGTTAAAATTGCTCATACCTGCAAGCACGCCTCGGACCCGGCGTTGGGTGGTGGTAGTGGTGGTGGTGTTGGCTGCCAGCTTGCAGGCAGTTTGCTGCATTGTCTGTCATTAGGGTTGTGTTAATTGCAGGGGATGCAGCGGGGCAGGCAGAGGGGAGGTGGGAGGTGGTGTGTGCTGCACCCCGGCCAGCTTGGGCAGGAGGCTCTGCCTGTACTTGCCGCTGCTCCCGCCTGCTGGCTGCCGCACGCCCGCGTGTGTGCCGGAGTCTGCTGCGGCAGCACTAACCATCACCTTAGGGAAAGGTAATTATTCCTGGAGAAATCATACCTGGTGAACGAGGAGCTGCGCTGAACTGCTTTTGTGCTGCTCTGAACGCTGGTTTGATCTTCACTCCGTTTGTTGCTGCGGTGCAATGGCAATGGCCCTGGTGTCCTCCCAAACACAGGGAGCCTGGCACTGCAGCCAGCATTCCTAAATCTGTGTCAGGATCAGGGACAGCTAAGATTGTGGTAGAACAGAACAGTTTGGGTTGGAAGGGACCTTAAAGACTGCAGGGACACTTTTCATGAGACCCTATTGCTCCAAGTCCTGTCCAACCCGGCCTTGGACACTTCCAGGGATGGGGCAGCCACAGCTTCTCTGGGCAACCTGTGCCAGGGCCTCCCCACCCTCACAGGGAAGAATTTTTTCCCAGTATCCCATCTAACCCTTCCCTCTGTCTGTGTGAAGCCATCCCCCCTTGTCCTGTCCCTCCAGGCCCTTGTCCAAAGTCCTTCTCCAGCTCTCCTGGAGCCCCTTTAGGCACTGGAAGGGGCTCTCAGCTCTCCCTGGAGCCTCCACTTCTCCAGAATGGACAACCCCAACACTTGTGCCCTCTTCACATGAACCTGGGCTATCCATAATGTAAGTATGTGATCTGGGCTCACAAATTGTATGTCATTTTGACAGTCTGAAATGTTTTACTTTTTTATTTAACAGTTTTTCTCTGGTCATTGGGTTGCCCAGAGGTTTATGATGAAGTTACCAATAAATTGTATGTTATTAGCCTACTGATGTCCATAAAAAGCTGGAGACTGTACCAGATGCCCTTGGGAGCAGTGAATCTTTGGAAAATGTATTGATTCCCAATCTTGGCTTTGCACTCTGAATGAACTTTGTCCTCACAAAATAATAGAAGGTGATTTTTCTTTACCAGCCAGCTGGCCTTTAAATGAGCTACCCTTGACACCACCACAAGCTCTAATCCAAGTAACCACGGACAGGATGATTTACAATCTGGGAAGAGCAGCCATATCAGTTCGGAATGAGAGTTAATACTTAGCAGCATATTCTCGACTACTGTCCTTAAATATCACAATTGGCTTTGACTGGATGGTACAGGATCGGTGTTTTATGCCCTTTGGATGAGTGGTGAGTTTGGTTGTTTGCATTAACAGCAAAGCAACAAAACAGTGAAACGGGATTAGAGGAGTGATTTGGGGAAAATGCCGATTTCAATAATCAGATTTGAATTGCAATCTGTCTGCTTTTACACGGGAGTCAATCTGTCAGAGAGGATGCCAGGAGGTGAGGCAGGGCTCATGATCAGGGCTGGGCAGTGCCGTATGAACCTGGCTTTACACTGTGCTTTATAGACACTCTTGTTGTGCAGCCTTTAGCTTTCTCTACCTAAAACTGCCTAAGAAATAAGTTAAGGGTCAAGAGACATGATGTGGCTCTTAGGATTTCAGGGCAAGGATCTCTCTCCTTCCTTGCAGGTTACTCTTTGTCTTGTTTTTTTACTTAAAAGGCTCCTCATAGGTTGGGAATTGGGGCATAACTGGGAGTGGGCTAGGGGCATCCAAGGGATTTAACAGCCTTAATGATGATGGAGAGGCTTTTTTTGCTGGATGTCTGCTCCTAGCTGGTGTGAAGGCAAGGGCTTCTGTGAGATCAACCCCAGGGCTTTAATGAGCCCCTCTTTCAAAGTCTTGATATCTTCAATACAGGGGATACGAATTCCCTTTCTAAATGGAGAATTCAGAGGAACTTTATTTATTGGAATGAAATATCTGTGTCCCTTTTGTACCTTGTGTGCTTCCCACAGCTCCTGCAAGTGCCCACCCCATTAAGCACCTCTGTGTTGATGGGGTGCAGAGGGGCACCAACAATGTTTTAAGAGCCTAAAATAAACGCTCCTCAGAAGCAACTGCCACCAGGGTGTTTTTCGGGGAGTGCTTGCCCCTTGCCCAGTGCATCCACCCTCCAGGCAAGTCCCTTAAGGCTGTTCCTCTCTCTCTCTCTGTGCAGGGAGTTTTCCACGCTCCGAGGCTGTCCCTGTGCATCCCCCGAGGAGCCGGCGGGGCCCAGCCTTTCCCGGGGGAACATGGACTGAAAGAGGAGCTTTGGCAGACCCCAGCTGCCAGCACCCTTCGCATGGACCCTGATGGACTCCGAGGCAGGACTGCATTACCATGGTGATGATCTTAACCAAAACTCGGGAAAACAAAGGTGCTGACTCCGTAACATGCAGGACTGAGCTGGTAAGATCTGTGAATTCTGTGTTCAAAACTGTTGTACTGCTGAGAACTTTGCTGTAGCTTTGTAATAATTTTTTCTGTGCTGCAGGGCTGGATCTTTAGGTGGTTTGTAGCACTGATTTCTACTGAGCTGCATTAATGTCCAAGGAGCAGGTGATTAGTAAATGATTGGAGTGCTGTGGCTTTTGCACATGTGGATTTCAGTAAGCGTGCAGTGGGATAAACAGTAGGAAAAAATCTAATCAATGCTGTGAATAATGCAGGTGAGAAGTTGCTTCCCCAACCGTGAACAGATGCTCATCATTAATAGGAGGATGAGGAAGTGGGGAGCAGGATTAAGTGGGAGATGGTGAAGGGCAGTGCTGTGGTACTTTTAATTTCGCTGGGAGCCTGGAGAGATGCAGATCCAACCACAGTGAAGGAGCAGGCGACAACAAAAACCCAAATGAGGGGCAACAAACAGACTAAAGGATGCTGCGAGGGGTGAGCAAGGCTGTGGGGATGAACATACCTATGGTAGGGGTAAATAGGGGGCAACACATCTGGAGGGAGGATCAGAGCAAATGAGAGTGGGGAGTGGGGCAGAAGGAAGAGGTTCAGGGTGATGGAGAGCCATCAGAGAGAGCCCAGAGCAAGGCTGGTTGTGGACACTTGTTCCTCTGTCCTCTTGCAGAGATGGTCATGGTCTGAGAAGAAATTGGACCAAATGGCAGGGTGCACTGAGAGTCTCAGATAAGGGCATGCAGGAACACAGCAGGAAGCATCTGGCAGGATTAGCCATAAATGGACATTTTGAACCTAAAAGAAATATAAATGCCTCAGTTTGCTGAGGATGACAAACTGTCCAGCTGGGCTTCCCGGGCAGCTAGCACAGTGTGCCAGGGAAGGCAGTCCGCCCTGGCAGTGGACAGCAGAGGAGAAGGTGAGCAAGCCAGAGGCAGTGTTAAATCCTGCCTTAAAAGGGTGAAATTTTGGAAGGATTTTGATATATTAAAAGAGTATCCTTGATCTAGTGTTAGCTTCTGCTGGGAAGGCAGCATCTCCTGTGGCCGCTGCTCAGGGTGGTGAGGGGGGAGCATGAGCATCTGGTGCTGGTTGTATCCCAGGAGGTGTGTGGGGCAGGGGAAAGGGAACTGGCTGCAGAGGCAGATGAGAATAGTTCCTTCCCTACAAGAAGAGGGGGGTGCTTGGGCTGTCTGATGGCAGACAGCAGAGATGCAGAGCTGCGACACGAAACTTTGCCCTCTCGTGTTTGCCGAGTGCTTCCCGCAGCTCCGGGGCTGGGTCGATAGTGCAGTGATAGTCCTGGGTACACAGCTGGAATTGCCGGGTTGCCTGAGCTGTTAAACTGGGGCAGACCATCCCAGCAAGGCTGATCCACCAGAGAAAGCAAGAGTTTTTCTGTTGACTCTACGGGCAAGGCCCAAAAGCAAAACTGAAAGGAAATAAATGTCTGAGCAATGGGGCAGTATCCCCTGCCAGCAGCCAATGGGCTCGTTTGGCTCAGTTCCTGATTTGGTATAAGGACAGAATCCTTACAAAATAGTGATTATACTCAATATGGGCCATATGTCGTATTCCTCTCCCTCCTGCATTTGCAGACAGCGGCTGGTCTCTGGGGCTGACACATAAATGTACTCTGGCACAGCCACTGTCTTCTCTGGGACTTGTCCCACTTCCATCTTTGCTCCACTTTGGCCACTCTTTGGAGACAGCTGCCTGTCCTCTCTGCCTTCCTATTAATTCTACCTGCCACTTCATAAAGTGAGGCTTGGCAGATAGAGATATCCTTACTTCACCCAGAAAAGTGGCACGTGCTCCGAAGAAGGTGACTGACTGATCACCACATCTAACACCCCAGAGTTGCTTTCTGCCTCCACATCCCTCTATAGTCAATATTTACAGCATTCTCTATATGAAGTGGGATCCTTTATTGGATTGCTCTGTACAGGCAGGTGTCATCATTTGGTACACCATTATTATTATTATTATTATTATTATTGTCATCCTCATCATGCACTGGAGACACTGGCACAGGTTGCCCAGAGAAGCTGTGGATACCCCATCCCTGGAAGTGTTCAAGACCAGGTTGGATGGGGCTTGGAGTGACCTGAGCTAGTGGAAGGTCCTGCCCATGGCAGGGGGTTGGAACTAGGTGGTCTTTAAGCTCCCTTCCATTTTGTGATTCCATGGTTACGTGAGCAGGCAACGTGTAAAACATGGATCAGGAGAGGAGGTGTGAATGCAGTGGCCTAACGCCAGATAAAACACAATTATGGCAGTGCAGAGGAACGTGGAGGCTGTGCTGGTGCTTCCCTCAGATGATGTAAAGCCTCGGTCAGATGGGATGGTGTTGCCAGGATAGACACTTCAGAAGCCAGAATATGGATATTTTTAGGGATAATAAAAGAACAATTAGTGTGAAAGTGTGTTTTTGCAGGCATAGCTGAAATGGCATGCAGCTGCAGATGACACATTGATTTATTATATGTAAAACCATCCATGCTCATTTTTAGAAGTCTGATGGTGTCTCTTATGCTGTCAAGAGGAAAATTCTTGGGAAAAAAAAAGAGTGTAAAAAGCAACTGGGATTATTTTGTACCCACATAGTGGCACTTTTCCCTATTTTCAATGCAAATCAGCACAATCCAAGTGCAGACTCCCTAGAAATGCTGAGGTGAGAGCACCTTGCCTTAGAAACACATTATATGTTCAGAAAAACTAAATGGCTGCTTTGTAACTAGACAGGGGGGGCCTTAATGGGCTTGGATGTGGTTCAGATACCACTGCTGCTGCTTTCTTGCCCAGTCCAGAATTACCACTAAACTGCAGCTCCCGCTTTCTGATGTTTTGGGTCCCGGGAATGGGGACCTCTCTGCGGCTATTCCCATGGGTAAGGATTAACTGCAGGACCCATGATCTGCAAGCTCAGGCCTTGACAACGACTCTGCACAGCGTTTAATTAAGTTTGATTCATTGAGGGAAGGTGACTGAGTCTGTCCCCTGGTCCCTGTCAAAGCCAGCCCGCTGCAGGCTCCCAAGGCTCTCCTCTCCGCTTTGCCGAGGCAGGGAGGTTTCTGGTGCCCAGGTCGAGTCTGCGAGAAGTGAATAGTTTTTCTGGTTGTTTGCAGCACACTCCAAAGATGAGTCAAGGACCTACCCTCTTCTCTTGTGGCGTGATGGGTAAGTAACAGAAACTTCTGTCTGTATTTATTCCACCTCTGCTCCCGCTTCCTCAAAGCGATGGGCGGGAAGATGTCCTGACTAGCTGAATGTCTCCAAAAAGCACTCCCCTGCAGACTCTGGGGTGGGCATCCTGTCACACATAGTGGGGACAGAAGGGCACCCACCCCCCACTAGTGGTGGCCATCACGCCTGTGCCACTCTGTTCCCCAGAGGTGCCCTGTTGCCATTGCTGAGAGAGCTGCTTATCTCCTTTCCCCTCCCCTTTGATATATCTGCTTATTTTTAGAGTAACTCATACAGAGAGATTATAAACATTTGGGGTCTGAGGCTGTGATGGAGTACCTAGCCCATGACCGTGGCTCTTGAATGTTTGCACGATGCAAGTAATAAATAACAGTATTATCACCAAAATGTTCTACCACTTGGCACAAAGCATTTGGACAGACCCCAAACAGTAAAGGAAAATGTCTTACTTTTGCCGTTGGCAGTAACCATGATACAGGATGTTTGATGCCTTTTATGTTGAGCTTGCTATCAATTTTTATGCTGAACAACCACCAAAATTGATGGAGGATTTGTGCCTTGGTTGATGATCCTGAAAAACTCACAGTGCCAGGGGATGTGCTGTTAGGTTTTGCTCTTTGGCGTTCGTAGCGGGGAGCCAGACACTGGGCGAAGTCTCAAAACCCAATTAAAATTGTAGGTCAGGTTTGAGCCAAGCTACTTGCTGTGAAAGCCAATACTTTACAAAGAGGCTGCCCCTTCTCTTCATGGACACAGCTCTCATTAGCGTTAATGAGAGCAGGGCAAATGCATTGACAGGAGATGTCTCCCAAGCTCTCTGATGGCTCCAGTCAATTGGGGGTGCAGGAGAGATGGAGAGCATTTGGGGTTTCTTTTCAGATGAAAATCACAAGCTTCAAAGTCAAGAAGGGGTAGAGACAGCCTGTTGCCTGTCTCCTGCCTGTCGAACGTGAATGAGGAACAAAGAACCCAAATCAGATGGTTTTGTCTTGCGCTGTGGCACTGGCAGGCTCTTCAACAGATATGTTGATTCTATGCCTAATTGAAAAGCAGTTTGTCTTTAAGAGCTTCTACAAAGCCTTCTGCATCTTCCTTGTGCTGTGAGGGTCTTCTGTGCCTGCCAAATTATCCTTTTTCTGAGGGAACCGAGTGTCACCTCCTTGACCTCAGCTTGCCCTCTAATGGTCTTCACCATGCTCAGTCAAGAGGAGCCCATTTCTCTCTCACGTGAAAAGGCATTGGTTGGCTGGGGTTTAATTTCAGGCATCTTTCCTGAGTGTTCTTGATGTCTCCAAACATGAGCCACAATCACAGACTAATCCAGTATCAAAACTTACTTGACTTCTTAAATAAGCCCCATGGTTATTACAGCACCAAATGCAAAACTGGGGCAATATTTCAGGCCAAAGGGCCAAGTCCCTGTCGGTGGAGAGCACTGAGATAAATAAACACAGTGAAGTTTGGACTGGTAGCACAGCCAATGGGAGGCCAAGACTCACAGTCTCATGTAAGATGCTGGGGTTTGGAGGGAAGTTGGCTGAATTTTCTGGGGTTTTAACCAGAAGAGGCTGAGGGTCTTAGAACAGGATCTTCCTGCTGCTTTTGGAGTGAGGACAGCTTTGGGAAGGAAGGCAGCTCATATCTGGTCCTGGTGACCAGGGGACAGCAGGGCAGAGGGAAGCCCATGCTCTGCATCATCCAAACCCTGGAGTTCCCTTGTAATGTACTGAACACCACAAGAATTTGAAAACAGATTATGGATTGTAATAGAACTCAGTGTATTGAATAAACATTATTAAAGACTTGATATTGAATGATGCAATGTTAGATCCACTTCTCAAGGTGACCTACATAATCTTTTGATTTTTAAGATTTATAAGCAGTAGCCCTTCCAGTGTGATGAAGTAATTACTAAAAAGATTGGGTTATCTTTATATAGTCCTTTGCCTGGAGGAACATTAAAGGTGAAATGACTAAAAGTATAAATTCAATAATTTGTTTTCCCTTCTCCTTGATGGGTCCTTGAAACACCAGGGAGTGTAAGAATTGTCCTTTTTCCCCTTTCCTTCCCCAGCAGTGAATATATCGGTGACTGTGCTAGAGAAAGAAGGTGACATATTAGAAAGTTGGGGCATTAGGGTGGTGAGGCCCTGGCCCAGGTTGCCCAGGGAAGCTGTGTCTGTCCCATCCCTGGAAGTGTTCGAGGCCAAGTTGGAACAGCCTGGGATAGTGGAAGGTGTCTCTGTCTGTGGCAGGGGGTGGAACTAGTTGGTCTTGAAGGTCTCTTTCAACCCAAACCATTCTGTGATTTTACTATTTTTGACTTCCTATAGTGAAATTTTTCTGTCTTTGGGTGAATGACAGAAGAAAATTTACACTATCTTAACAAGGCATTGGCAGCATTGACTGACTTTTCCCTGGTAGATATTTAAGAAGTACTCAGCATCCAAGTTGGTAGCACCAGAGGTTACACTAGTCCAGCCATGTATCACAGAATCACTGATCGGTTTGGGTTGCAAGGGACATTTAAAGACCATCTAATTCCACCCCCTCTGCCACAGGCAGGGACCTAGTGGCTCCAAGCCCCCTTCATCCTGGCCTTGTAAGGGAAGCTCAGTGGGCGTGTGCTGACAGCTGTGGCCTTCTGTTTTCTGTGTAAGCAAGAAATTATCTCTGAGGCGAGCTGCAGGCAGGGTTTTATTAAGGCTGTAACAAGGTGCTTGCTCACACAGTCACTGTGGCTGCAGGATCAGAGTCATGGCGTGGCATCGCATGCACAGCCCTGATTGTAAAAGGGAGGAGGAGGAGGATGGGTTTGAACCCATCGGGCATAGATCCTGAATACATCCGCTGCAAAGTGCTCTTTGAAGTAACCACCATTTCCTTTTTCCCTGGGAGAGCACTCTCAGAATTTGTCCTTGCGGGGCACTGTGGCAGAGTGGGGTGATGGATGAAGCACACAGGTCAGCTTGTCTGTCCTTTGGGACTCTTCTCCATCAGCAGCATTTAGCAACATCATCATTCCAAGTATGCCACGGGTTCCAGCTGTGGGCTTGCTGTTGCACACCTCTCACCTGGAAGTGGCTTTTCATCCTAAGTGGGTGACAGAAGAAAGCCAAGAAACCAGAAGAAAAGCCAACTCTTAGAATCATTAAGGCTGGAAAAGACCCCCAAGATCAAGCCCAACCTTTAAACCCCTTCATGGAGATGATGCCCCTTTGGTTACATCCTGAAAGCACTCGCTGGGCTTGCATGTCTCCTATTGCTGAACCAGGCTTTGCTGGGATTTTGGGGTATTTTCTTTGGAAAGGCCTTCAGTGCAGAGCAGCATCTTGATGCACATTCAAGCACAGGCAACCCACAAAGAGAATAAGCCACACAAGGAATTCTGGTGAGGTGTAGCTGGAGCGAGGAGACCTCACCAGAGAATCACACTGAAGAACAGGGAACGTTTTGCCATTGAGGTGGGGAATTTCCCTCCCCCGTGCAGGCTGTTGGCACAAGCAACCTGCAGCCCACAGGTGTGTTTATTCTCCAGAGTAGATTTTGGGGCCGTTGTTTTCATTTCCCATTGAAGCACAGTCTGTACATCATATTTTCCTCTTATTTCTGCACTGGGAAGGCTCTATGGCACTGTCATCAGCTAGTTACAGCCATTAAATGTGTTCCACATTTAGAAATTATCTCTTGAACATAAACAGGGGGCAGTGGAAAATGCAGGCTGCCTTTCTCCCTGTGCACAGGGACTGTGAGGCCAAAATTCAATTTGAACAACATGAGAAAAAAGGGAGTTGGACACACACCTGTGTGTAGAGAAATGTCTGGGTTAGGATCCAAACAGAATTTATCTGCCAAAAAGGATAAGAAAAGTTGATTGAAACCCCTAATTGCTTTACAAGTTACCATAATAAATTATGTATTAATGTAAATTATTTCACGGGAAAAGAACGTAGGGGAGACTTGAGCAGAAGGATCATGCATTATGTATAAAAAAGAACTGTAAAAATATTATAGCAGCACATTTGTGTCGCTGCAGTTAAAGTTGTGTCAGCGTTTTGGTTTTACACCCTTCTCTGTGGTTATGAGAGTGGTCATTAAAATTTACTCGATGTCACCAGAGGAGCATTTAAAAAGCCTGGGGCCGTCCTGGAGCTGCAAAGTGCCTGATGTGTCCGTGCGCTGCTCCTGCAAAACCTAGAGCTCAGCGTTTAGAAGCCGGGCTGTGATGCTCTGAGGATGGATCCTTGCTCTCTGTGGGGCTGTGCAAAGCTCTCGGGGCTGTGTGGAGGACAACACTCATCTCCTTGATTTTGGGATGTGACTCGAGCCCACGAGTGCCTTGTGCCCTGGACCGTGGGGTTCATTCGGTGCAGTGAAGGCTGCACGAGAGAACAGGTGGATGGTGCTAAGGTGTTGGTGTTTATTTTTGCAGTTTTAAGTCAAAATCCAGAAGTAAGATGCTGTTTCATCCAAGGACACTAACAGCAGAGAAGAACCTGTTTAACCAGGGGGAGAGCCCCTCGAGTTACACTTACATTGTGCTCTGGTTGCCCTATCATTTTCCAATAGGCAAAGGAGAGTTTTCCAGTGAAACATCTCACTTGCAAATCAAGGGGTTCTTATGGTGGGTTTTATCCTGGAACAAATTACTGCCTCAGGGTAAACCAGGCTGAGGTTTGTAATTTAAGAAAATTAATACATGTTTAACTGCAGTAGAATTAACGGCTCCAGTGCAATTATTGTTATCAGCGTGCGCAGGATGGGAATCTTACTCTTAAAAATTTGAGCAGAAAACAAGCCACTTTTCCTCAATATGGCTTTCCAGAGTTCATTAATTACACCTTCAAGCCCTTAGATTACCCCATTTTCAAACTGTTTCAGTGAAACCTACTTTCTATTTGCACTGAAAACCCATTTTCTGGAATATCTGCTACTTTGGGACTGGTCAGTGATGTCCAGGGGATCAGGGGGTGCCGGGCTGTGCCAGCTCGCATGGTGCAAGGGGAAAAGCAAATTAACCCCAAGCTGGGACTGGAGATAGTGGTGCTGTTACCATTTTCTTTGCAAGGTTTGGAAGATTTATAGCTGTTTGTGCTGAAGCAGAGGTGAAAGAGGAAGGTGTCCCATATCCTCCTCACCAAGGCCCTTTGTACAGTCTCCGGCCAGAGGATCGTGGCAGCTTGCCATGAAAAATCGGCTTCTATTTCTGTTTCTTTTGTCTGCTGACCTGACCTAAGAAACCTCTCAGCTGGCAGCATAGTACAGAGGAAAAATAATAAAGATCTAAACATAGATGAAGTTGTTTAGCACACATTTCTCACTTTTCATTGTGTTTATTAAAATGAGGAGAGCAACAGTTGAAATGCCATGCGGTTATTGCGGGCAGAGCCAGGCTGTTTGTGGCTGGAGCTGGAGGCAGGGAGAAATGGGAAAATTGGCCAAGAGTGGTGTAAGGGGCCCCAAATCTGACCTCCTGACTTGAAACCTTTGTTGAAAGCACTCTCTACCGCTGCATCTTCCCTATCAGGCTGGTACCCGCAGCTGCGGGCTGGGTACGGCTTTGAATTCATCCTTCAGTTGCCGGAGTGGAAATACCCAAAAACCCCCCGAAAATATTGCATGGCTTAGATACGATCATGTGAAACCTGGCAGTGACGGTTGGCTGGCACGGTTGGCCTCTGTTTGCAGCAGCCAGCCGACGACAAAAACAGGCACCAGTGAAAGTCTGTTGGGTGATGACTTTTTTCCATTGCAGCAGCCGGCGGGGTTGTCCTACCATGGTTTTCCTGTTGAGCGTCACTGGTGTATCTGCAGAGAGCCCCGTCCGCCTGCGCAGCCCGTGCAGGGCAGCCCAGCCTTGGTGGTGCTTTGCTTTCTTCTTCTGTTGTCAGCGGGCTGTGTGTGGGAATGAGATCACTGTCCTTAATCCTCTCTTCTGACGTGGTCATTGGTGGGGAGCTGGGGAAGGGTCTGGAGCACCAGGAGCGGCTGAGGGAGCTGGGGAGCTCAGCCTGGAGAAAAGGAGGTTCGAGAGGACCTTCTCACTCTCAGCAATAAACTGAAATGAGGGTGTAGCGAGGTGGAGTCGGTCTCTTCTCTCAGGTAACAAGTGACAGAATAAGAGGAAACTCCCTAAAGTTGCACCAAGGGAGGCATAGATTGGATGTTAGGGAAAACTTTGTCATGGAAAGGGTTGCCCAGAGCAGTGGTGGAGTCCCTATCCCTGGAGGGATTTAAAAGCCGTGTAGATGTGGCACTTGGGGCCATGGGTTAGTGGTGGCCTTGGCAGTGATGGGGAAATGGTTGGACTTAATTACCTTGGAGAGCTTTTCCAACCTAAACAATTCTGTGTTTCCATGATTCTATTCTATGATCCTATGATTTCTGAATACAGCTGTAACCAGGTTTGCAGTCTTCCTACATGGAGCTGCCTGCAGCCATGTGCACCTCAGCCTGCAGATTTTGAAGGTCCAGGTTTCTTGGAGCTTTATCCAGGCACTGCAAAACCCACCTGATAAAAGGTATATCTTTATCCTGACTCTGAAACCATGCAACAGGTGACCACCCTCTTTTGCTGTTCTGCATTGAAAGATTTTAATAAAGCCAAATTTGCAGGAGGAACAAATTCCCCTGTAAATAAGATGAATCAAATAGAGAGGAATAAATAAATAAGTCTGTGTAAGAGAGGAATAAAATAAGTGTTTGGGTTTTTTTTAAAATGGTGAACCTATTAAGCAGTTTGTTCCTTTAAATAAATGCTCAGCCTTATGTTTCTTAGAGAAATGCAAACAATTGGCTGTGCTAGGTAGGGTTGGAATCTTAAGGCAACCCCAAAGGGATGCTAAACCCAGGTTGCAGCAGAATAGCAGGAGAGTGTGGGTAGCCAGTGTCCATAGCGCCTTTCTGCTCCATGGGGTAACTGGACAGGGGACACCTGGTTCAGAGCACTCAGGTGACCAGAGATTTGGGGGATGGAGGGGAGATGGATGACAAGCCTCACAACAGGGACCTAAGAATAACATCTTGCATGGCTTCTGTTTGACACTGTCCTGGGATCAGTTTGGGAGAGATGCTCAGAGCCTTCGTGGTTTCATTGGAGCAATGCTGTTTTAGCAGTGGTTGAGAGCAGGACAACACCCCATGGGTGTTGAGGTGGCTCTTGGTTTCCTGTAGGCTCTGGTGACCTTATTGGGGTTTCTGTGCTACGCCAGGCAGATAGGCAGATCGGTGCCCAGTGGGACACCCCCCTTTCTATTAGGACCATCCCAACCCCTCTCTCTTCTCCTTTCTGGTGTTTTGTCCCCCAGGGTCCATCTTGCCCCAGATTTGCGCTCTCCACTTCTAGTTCTTGTGAGCCTTTCAGGCAGTTATTGGTTGTGGAACCCAGGACAAACTGCTCACATCTGAGACATGATTTAGCACAGAGATAACCAATAGCCACACCATTTTATACTGCTGAATTCCCCTTAGCCAGTGCAATCTGGAATATCCAAAGCCATGTTTTTATCTTCTTCTAGCAGTTTTGCTCCTGCTGGGATTGTCACTTTGTCTGTCTCTCCACCTACACGGTACAACCCGCTCTGCTGGCAGTTCGGAAAACCATATTCCAAGAGTTAATTAATTTGTACTGGAAAGCGTCCCATATGCTACTCTTTTGTTTATGGACATAGAAAAGCGAAACGCAGAATTAATTAACGCTAATGCCTGTGTGTGTGTGCTGTTTGTTTTTTTGGTTTTTTGTTTTGTTTTTTTTTTTCCCTCTTCTCCTTTCTGAACCAGAAAATGACAGATGGAGAGATCTCAGCAGGAAGTGTCCACTTCAGCTCGAGCAGCCGGGCGCCAGCATCTGGGACTGCTTGTCGGACAAGGGCGAGGAGGGCCCGCGCTGGCCAAGGGAAGCGGCCAGCACCTGCTCCGTCACCAACCTGATCAAGGACCTGAGCCTCAGCGACCCCCACGGCAACGCCTCGGCCCCCCCCAGCAAGCGCCAGTGCCGCTCGCTCTCCTTTTCCGATGAGATGTCGGGCTGCGGGACCTCGTGGAGACCCCTGGGCTCGAAGGTGTGGACGCCGGTGGAGAAGCGCCGGTGCTACAGCGGGGGCAGCGTGCAGCGCTACTCCAACGGCTTCGCCACCATGCAGAGGAGCTCCAGCTTCAGCCTGCCCTCGCGCTCCAACCTGCTCTGCGCCGAGCATCCCGCCCTCAGCGGCCGGATGGGGTGCCAGCCCAGGAAAACGACGGCTGGCGGGCACGGAGGAGAGCGGGTGGACATTCAGAGGTCCCTGTCCTGCTCGCACGACCGCTTCTCCTGCTCAGAGTACGGCCCACCCTCGGCCAGCAGCACACCCGCCTCCACGCCGGAGCTGGGCCGCCGTGCCGGAGGGCTCTCCCGGAGCCGCTCCCAGCCCTGTGTCCTCAACGACAAAAAGGTGGGAGTCAAGCGGCGGAGACCGGAGGAGGTCCAGGAGCAACGGCCCTCGCTGGACCTCGCCAAGATGACCCAGGTAAGAGGTGGCGAGGCCGTCCCTGCGAGGGGGCTCGGCAGCGAGGGGACATAAAGAGCTTTTAGCATCCTCCAGCGTGGGTCTGTGGCATGCAGAGTAACACAGGAGTTACAGGGAAACACATCCTTCTGTCCAAGCAGAATACCCATTCCCTTCCAAATGGACTTCTTTCCTGCATTTCTGTTCTACACTGATTTTTTGCACGCCGAGTCCACCATGTCGTTGTTTCCTCCTGGCGCAGGTTTCAAGCAGAAATATGTTAAACCCCACAGTTTTGAGTTCAGGTGAGAGGAGTCCTGGGCCTGCCATGGCGAGATGCAGACAGCACCCCGAGGCACCCAGCCCTGGCTCCGTCAGGAGCTGAATTCTTACTGCTACGGGCTTTACTCGCTCCTAGCCTCTGTAATTTTCCACTCTGGAGATGTTATCACGTTTCATTTTCAGTTGCAAACACAGAGCACAACCTCCCTCTTCAATCTGCCATGCAGAGCAAGATAACAGATCTGAAGCACAAATCAGGGAGCGTTTTGCTCCTGAGTCTTCTCCCTGCAGGACCAAATGACGGGGCTCTACTGAGAGACAGAGCAAGAGGCTGCATCAAAGGACAGTATGAGCAACATTTCCATTTCACACTCATAAGATTTCTTTTCCTGTAGTTTTATGACTTGACATTTCCCACACTGGTAATTTATAGTTGTGAAGTCAGTGATACCACCAGCTCTGTGTGGGATGGAAATAACAGGGGTGTGAAAACCCCAGAGCTCCCACTGTGGGAGCAGGGGCACCCTGACCACCTCCCAGGGTGAGCTGTCACCTTCTGCTGGCCAGAAAACTTCCCACATGGTTTCAGTTCGATGTGGTTGCCTTCTGTGCTTCATCCCAGAGTCAACTGTGATGGGAGCATCTGCCCTGATGCTTTTTTGTAGGGCCAGCAAAGCCTGTCTGGTGCAAGGCATCCCCTTGTTGTTTGCAGGAAAACTGCTGGGAGCAATTCAGCAGGTGGGATGGAGAAACAGCTGGGAAATACCCAGTGGGTGACATCCATTGCTGTGTGTGAATTTTCTCCTTACAAGAACATGATATTTTATGGTCTTTCGTGCCTGGCAGAGGAGAGAGTGTTTGAAGGAGTGTACTGGTATTGGAGGAAGAGATCAGCTTTTCCTACTCCAGAGGAGCTCAGAGGATAAAAAGGGCAAGGGAATCCTGTATTTGGGTCATAGCAGGGGATAACACAAGGATTGCTCTTGTCTTTTGATAAATCACAGCCACAACATCTTATATGCTAAGCTTATTTTATTAGATAATAAGCTGGATGGGCAGTAGAAACCACTTACAAGTGTTACTGTATTTTACTAGCCACAGGGTGGAATTGCATAACTGCCCCCTTCTAATTCCTTCTGTACAAGC
Source organism: Cephalopterus ornatus (assembly GCA_013396775.1). NCBI lineage: Eukaryota > Metazoa > Chordata > Aves > Passeriformes > Cotingidae > Cephalopterus > Cephalopterus ornatus. Next base: position 473,177 of record VZRE01013795.1, on the reverse strand, counting down.
AAGCATGTCATTTCATTTCCCTGGAAGTGTCCAAGGCCAGGTTGGATGTGGCTTGGAGCCACCTGGTCTAGTGGAAACTGTTGTCTAGTGGAAACTGTCCCTGCCCATGGCAGCAGGATGGAATGAGATGATCTTTCATGTCTCTTCCAGCCCAAACCATTCTGTGACTCCCTGGTGTGGACAGGGAAGAAGGAGACTGTCCAGACTCTGGCTGGGCACTGACCTTCCCTGCCCCCTGAGGACGCTGTGGGGCAAAGATAGCTTCTCCAGCCCATCAGTCCAGAGGGAAAGTTCATTGGCTAGGAAACAAAGGTCTTGACCAGGGAGATCCTGCAGGCCAGCAGGGTCTTCCCTTTTCCTGCAGTGGATTCTGGGCCCAGGCACACATTTATAATTTGGACAGCCTCTGACATGGGCAGATGACCCAAGGATGACTAAAATTTAATCACTTGAAAGTCCAAAAGCAGCTCAGTCCATGTTCCTGGAAAACCTTCAGCTTGAGGAATGGCTGTGTTTTCTCTGGCTACTGTCCCCCACACTTTGGATATATCAAAATATCCAAAGTGAGAAAGCAATGCTTGAGCGCTCAGCGTTGCTCAGCATAGGGGTGGTTCATCCTCTACAAGAAGTAATATCGCAAGGAAAGGGTCTGGAGGCTCCACAGTGCAAGGGATGAGTGCTGTGGGAACAGGGAGGGAATGTCTGGAGCAGCATCTCCCCCAGTGTCAGTGGGCACCCCCTCTCCCACCCACTTCTTTCCCTCTGATCCAGGCTGGGTGGGCGGTGCCGAATGCCCAGCAGTTGCTACAACCAACAACCAACAACAGTGTCACTAAGGAACTCCACCACTGGGATCCAGTCCAAGCAGGTCCCACGGACCATTCTCAGTTTCCAGGGAGGAAACCCAGCCAGGCTCGGGTGCCCTGGCAGTGGGTGAATCCCCAAGGCAAGGATGTGCTGCCGGGTTTGGGGTTTGGGGCAGCAGGGCTGGAGCAGAGAGGGAAGAAAGCAAGGCCGGGAGCTGTGCAAGGGCCGGGGTTTTCAGAGCTGTTGGGCTGTGGAAAGCAGCGCTGGCAGGCTGCTCCCCGTGTGGGAGGACTGGCACAGAGGGACGAGCACGATGAGGCAAGTCATGGTGAGCATTCTTGCCTTTGGTGGGGCACGGTCAGAGCCCTCCCCGGCACGGGAATGCCGGGAAAACCAACTAATTCCTCGTGGGTTGCAGGAGACGGGGATAAGTGTGCTCAAGAAAACCCTACAGGTTTGGGGATCCTCCCAGGCTGCTTTTAACGTGTCCACTCCAGGAGACTGGAAAGTTGGGTGATTTCAGAGGAAGAGCTGAAACAATGGCAAGGTGTCTGCGTGGCTGCACATGTCCTCAAGTCTGGCTTTATACGGTGTAGAAATGCCCTGTGTGCAATGGTCTTCAGGATCCAAAGCAAAGGAAAGCCAAAATGTCCAGATCATTCTCTTTATAGATGGGGAAACTGAGGCACAGGGCATGCCATGAGTTCCCTGGGTCCTAAAGGCAGAGCTGGGGACTGAGCCTCAGGGTGCCTGGTGCTGGAAATAGCATCTGGCTCTGGCAGGGGGTTGGTTAATTTTCAGCTTGTGCTGGTAACCACATGTGTTTATAGGCCTCAAACCCCGTACTAGAATCAAAATAAAAATAATCTGACCTGAAAGAAATGTTTTCTTCATACCAGGAGGGATATTTAGGCCAGGCAGGAGGGAAGGGAGCTGCTCCTGGAAGCAATTACATGGCCACATAACTGGGCTAATTAAGAAAGAGACCTAAATGTTAAAGTTAAGCTGGGAGGGAAAGTAGTTGGGAAAACATTGCTTTTAATTCCTTAGAATTCTGGTTGTGTCTTTTCTGTCTGCAATTCCCATAGCTCAGAGAGGGGAGGCGAGGCCACATCCCTCCTCTTATTACTTACTCATGTGGCACCAAACCAGGCAGGCTTCAACTTCGGGGCAGAAACCAAACCATGAACACGGTTGTCGTTGAAATAGCAACAATTTTTAAAAGCCACAGCACCACAACAATCCTTTTGCTCTTTTTAAATGCACTCCAACACTCTGCTTTGTGCCTCTTTGCTTCCGAACTGGCAAGTCACACTCAGGTGAGTGGGTGATGGTGATGTGTCATTTAATTATCCTGTGTCTGGAGGCAGGTGATGTATGAAGAAGCTGGTTTCTCTTCTTAACTCCAGTCAAGGAGAGTTTGGGCACCTGGCCTGGCATCTCTGACCTCCTTAACACAAGGACGTCAACCATCCTCCCATTTCAGTGTAGGGCTTGGGCTTCCTTTCCAACCTCAGCTTTTATTCCCTCTTTCCACATAAAGCACAAGCCCAAAGAGGACAACATCCCATCTGCAAGATATCGGCAGTTGCCCTGACAGCGTGTTAATTAATTTCCTTACAGTGAGCTCTCCTTCCTAGGCACAGTGCTCTCCGTCTCGCAGCTCCAGGGACCACGTTTGTACCGGCAGGCTGTGACCAGAAATGGCTGGGATTAGGTTTTCCCATGAATTTGGAGGTTTCTCAAAGAGCTGGTTTTCTTTTCCTGATGTGGGTGCACCTAAAATATACAAGAGATGAGGAATGTCGCAAAAGTGACGGGAGGTGGCTTAGACCCCACCTGTTCTTCTGACTGAGCTGATTTTGCCAGGAATGGGTGGTTTCACCCTTTGCAAGGCACAAGGAGAAGCATCTGGATGTACTAGGCAAGAAAAATGGATTTTCTAAAATAAAAGCAAACTCTGCCTGGGATGCTGCGTGGCAGAGAGACCCCCTCGTGCTTTCCCTCTCCCATGATCTGGTACAAAGGGACTCGATATCTCTCACCTTCACATCTGCTGCTTTGTGACATCTCCATGTCAACATTTCCTGGGATCTGGGGTGCAGTGTGCTGAAACGCCTCGTGGCAGTGCAAACACTGGGTTTGGTGGCTTGTCTGAGTCATCTCCGGGAAGCCGAGCCATGGGCCAGCCCTGATGTTGGCGTGTGCTGGCTGAGCAGATTGTGTTCCTTCACACAGGCTCCCGGGAGCTGCACGGGAGACACAACATGTCTGTCACACCGGCGGCCGCCCGGAATGGGAGTTTGGAATCATCTCCGGCTGCCGCAACGCGAGCCCGCACTATCTCTTCCCCATTCTGCTTCCTGCCTTCTAAAATTCTGATGTGTTTGTCACCGGGAGATTTTAATTTGTGTTAACGCAGTTCTAAACACAGCTAATCCCTTATACAGGTGTGGTTTTCAAATGGACCATTTATATTTTTATATATATGTAGAAATGTACGTATGAAATGTTCAAGGCCAGGTTGGACAGGGCTTCCACAGACCACCTGGTCTAGTGGAAGGTGTCCCTGCCCATGGCAGGGCGTGGGAACTTGATAGATTTAAGATCCCTTCCAAACAAACTATTCTATTTTTCTATGATATATCTATATCTATATTTATATAGATAGAGATAGAGACAGAGACAGAGATAATTTGTTCAACCCCAGCCATGTTCCCTCCAACACTAACCCCAAACAGGAGTAACCCTGTCTGGAAATGGAGGATGGTCTTGTAGTGTTTGAAAATACAACTTCCCATGAAAAGAGAGGCACAAAACATCTCTGTGGAACGTAAAGCATAGCGCTGCTGGCAGTAATTGCTGGACGTGGGGAGATATATTGGTTCCTCCCAGCTGTAAGTGCCCTGCTTGGGATCTGTATGCTGCACCTGGTCTAGTGGAAGGGGATGGCACTTGTGCCCCATTTCTGATGGCACTACAAGGTTTTGTCTCCTCTGTCAGCCTTCAAGGCAGTTGCAATTTGAAGAGCTACATCTCATAACAAATACTGTACTACTGGTCTTTTCCTCCTGAGTTTTCTCTGTATCTATTTAATTTTCTACAGAGGCTGTACCCATGAACACCAAGAACTCCCAGGCAGCTGGCAAAGTACTTGTCCTCTGTGATGCTCCGTGTTATATAATGTCTTATAGTATATGGAACAGAAAGTAGTTGCTATAGAATAAATAAGGCAATTAAAATACAATAGTCCCTTGCATCTCCATGGGTCATGGAGAGCATCCCATTGTTATGAGTTCACCATAAACAGCTTCGTCCCTGTGGTGGGCTGTGAGGGATGGATGGATGGATGGATGGATGGATGGATGGATGGATGGATGGATGGATGGATGAGAGGGTGCTGGCAGCAGTGGACACCAGCTGAGGACGTGGTGAGGATGAAGCACTGGGTGTGCCTGATAAGGATGAGTTATAGAGAAGACTTTGTGCCTGACAGATGGCTGCTGTGGGAAGGGCGCCGGGTACAACAGGACTATTCACGTTGCTCGCTGGCTGCCGTGGACAGACAGCGCCATTCACGGGGTGACCTCACTGTCCTACAGGGAGCACGTGCCTTCACAAGACGGAGTCGCCATGAATCACAGGAGCATCCCCCTGAAATGAAGATGTCTAGTACTTGTGATTTTCAGGATTAAAATCAGCTCCAGTGTGGGCTGGAGATCCAGAGGATTTCCACACACAGTGGAGCGTGTAATGCTCACAAGGGCTGGGAGCCTGGCTGGCCCCTGCCTTGATCTCCCTTCCAAACTAAGGAATAATGACGGTTTCTATGAGGATCTGTGCACGAAGTAGCTTGTACACTCCCAAAGCTGACATATTGATGCTGAGTGGGAAGAAGTTTCAAACTGCAGGATGGAAGAAGGGACCTCTGAGCACCCAGCACTTTCCTCGAGGGGTAAAATTCTCTAGATTTTCACATAAGAAGACTTTTTGTTTAAATTTTGGCACCTTTCAGGCTAGCTGGCAGGGCAGGAGGGGTGGCAGTGATCTTGGTCGGCGTCAGCACCCACTTGAGCCAGTGACAAATATTGCCAAATGTAGTGATAGGCGAAAAACTGGAGGTTTTAAATTCCAGACGTATCCCAGGAAATAGTTTGCTATTGATGTAACTTTTGAGACAGATTCCAGCTTCCAAGCCCCAGTGTTTTTTAAATAAACAGGAATGAGAGTCTGCAAAGGTCAGCTTGTGGCCTGGTGGGAAAAAGCCTTCGGTTCGGGATCAAAAGGATCTGACTTGGTTCAGAGGGCAGAGAGGACCTCAAAGACTGGCTGGTTTTAACTCTGGCCAGACTGTTGCACATGCTGCCATCTTTTCACTGCCTTGGTATTTTTTTACTTAAATACACAAGAAGCTGAAAAAACTTCAACGCAGTATTGGAAGTTCATAATGATGTTTGCTCCTGGCACGAACTGTTCATGGGTTTTTCCCCCCTCTATTCCTTTGACAAACAGTTCTCCACAGTTACTGAAGTATAGCAAACCTCGTCTCAGCTGGTGCCCTTTGAGGGAGTGTAGACCAATCTGTACTTGCTGAGGTTGCTTCTGGTGTAAGCCCATGTTGCTGACATAGAACCATAGAACCACATAATGATTTGGGTGGGAAGAGACCTTAAAGATCCAGTTCCACGCCCTGCCATGGACGGGGAAGCCTTCCACTATCCCAGGTTGCCTCAAGCCTCATCCAACCTGGCCTTGGACACTTCCAGGGATAGGGCATCCACCATCTCCCTGGGCAACCTGTGCCAGGGCCTCACCACCCCCACAATTCCCACCGAATATCCCATCTAACTCTGCCCTCTGGCAGTTTGAAGCCATTCTCCCTTGTCCTGTCACTCCATGCCCTTGTCAAAAGTCTCTTTCCTGCTCTCTTGTAGCCCATTTAGATACCGGAAGGTGCTCCAAGGTCTCTCCCAGTTCCACCCCATTCCATCCCCGTTCCTGTCTCAACCCCCTGTTTCCAGCTCCATTCCCTGCTCCCAGCTGCATCCCCTTCTCCCAGTTCTATCCCATCATGAGTTCCAAGGATATGGGCTTGGGTGTTGCACTGTTGTTTGCACTCACATGGGAGGACAGGGCTGGGAACACAAACAAAGCTTGACAGTGTCTGTCCCAATCACAGACAAAATCCAATTGTGTCCCGAGGATGCACATCTGATTCACCACATGCTGTTTAACCCTCCAGCCCCCGGGCTCATACACTGCATGACCCCAAAGAACAGCTTTTAGAAATCACAGAGACTCGTCCTTGAAGCAGTCGACACGCTTGAAAGTGGCTCAAAAAAGCCAAAAGTGATTTTTCATGCTGGTTTTAAAAAAACCACCCAAAACCCAGCACTCCAGGAGATTTCCAGGCTCACTGCTCCCTCCCAAAGCTCAGGTTGTTGCGGTGGTGGCAGGATTTGCAGGTGGTGGTTGGGTTTTTCTCCCCTCAAAGATGCTTCATTGATCACATCTTCTGCTAGAGGATTTTGGAGGCATTCAAAGGCTGGAGCAGGGTCCAGATTTTGGATCCATGGCTAAGCCCAGTGCAGTTGTGGGAACGCCTCTTTTGGGCACAGGGAATTGTGGCTGTGACATGATTTCATCCCTTTACTTGCTGATAGTCCCTCTTTGGTGCTGCTGCGACAGTGACATGAAGTTTGGTTATGATTTTCATAAGGTCTTGCCTTACAATTTAGGGCTTGGAGTGAGATTGCAGTGGCATGATAGAAATATTACTTTTATGCTGAAAATTATGCAAATAGTATGAAAATGGAATAGGGCTGAGGTTCTCAACAAATGTGGTTTAAAAAAAATTTAAAAATTTGGATTAGTGATGTTTCATCCTAACTTGGGATAAGTCGAACTAATAACAACACTGAATTTCCCCAAAGATGAGCCACTCCAAATCCTGGAGTTTTGCCGCTTCTGGGGTTCAGGGTCACCCCTGCTCATGCCAGAACCACTCCACTTAAATCCATGGCATTGCAACAGCATCAGCAGCAGAGCATCCCGGCCCTGCTACCACCGTCCCCACTGGGCTGTCAGCAGCATCAAGTGTTGGCGTGAGGGCCCTGCAGTGCTCCAGGGATGCCCTGCCACAGCCTCTTGGGATGCAGAGGAGAAGGCAGGGAGGCTGTGAAAGGCTGGGAAGGGCAACCTGGAAATAAATAAATACACAGTGATCACTCATGGGGTTGCCTAATGACCTGTCTGAGCAAATGGATTTCTGCAGCTCACAGCAAAGGGTTCGGAGTCTGTTAGGGAAAATATTTGTTCTAGGCAGGAAATGAGGATTTCCTCCAATTATTATTATGAATAGGAATGGGCTGGGAGGCTGCACTGGGACTGAGTCTCCCCACGTGTGAGGTGCTGAGGGATGTTGCACACGGGTGGGACAGTTGTGTCCTGGAGTGTTCCATGCTCTCTGATTCCATGCATCACTGTGCCTGCTGTATTTCTTCAGATTTCCAGGATTCATCTCTCCAACATCTCCCTGGGGCTCTGTAGCACCAGAGGGATTCCTGTTGGTGGGTCATATAACAGCTTTTTCTTTTGCACTTCTGGAATCTCCCTGAACATCCTCATTGTCACTGGGGGAGCTACAGATCTCCATAGACAAGAGCAAATCCATGAGTAAAACCAAATTATCTCCACAGGCTCCAAAGGCAATGTCAATACTAATGACTTAAAGCCTCCTTCTTGCTCTTTTTTTTTATATGTTTAATACTGTGGTGTGAAGTGACTTGGTAGGATAATAGATATTTCAGAGCCTGCTCGTGAAAACTGTTTTTCACACCAAACAGAATAAAAGCAAAATTATCTGCTAAAGCTGTAGACTTTCAGTGCACTGAGTAAGCACTGATGCCTGCTATTGCAAAATGAGGACTGGAGCCGGGTAAATATTGTTCTTTAGTGGATGAGAAGGGAAGAGCTGGGAAGGCAGATATGGAAAACCAGGTCAGGATTGTGGTACCCACTGGGAGCAGGGCAGGGAGCCATCCCCTCTGTACTGGGGATGCTGCTGCAGGCATGCTCTGCAGCACCTCAGCCTGATGAAGGAAGGTGCCTATGAATTACTCAATGCCTCCATAGATAAAATTTAAAAAATAAATAAAATAGTGGATGAGTTTGAGCTCCTTGACATGGCAACACCGTGTATAACCCAGCTCTGCTCTGCACCAGGCACACGGGCTCCGTTTGCTTTTCACACACCCCATCACTGCCTCCTGTGTTTTCCTTCCTCAGGTATTTCAGTCATTTCTTTCCCAACACTTTGTCGCTCAGAGGCTCCTTCCGTGGGAGGACAGAGTATGTGTAAGACCCCCGACCTCCTCCCGATGCCAGTGTTGATCTTGGAAGCTGCACGTGGCAGTGGTCACCGGTGCTCCTGGGGGGAAGGCGGCTGTGTCTCCCTCTTTTTGGGGAGTCCAAACAGCAGCAAGTGAGATGCTGGTGAGACCTCTCTGGGGCTTCACTGAGCTGGTAACGTGCTTGGCCAGAGCACGGCCCCAGTGCCTGTGCTGTGGCCTGGACCTGTTGGCAAAAATGCTGAGATGCTTTTTGGTTATGAAGGGAGAGGTGGTTATTGGAGCCTCAAGGCTGAGCCATTCCTGCTGCTGCTCCCTCTCCATCTCCCTCCCCTTCCCAGTCACTGGGAAACCAGCCTGAGGATGAAGTTGAAAAAGATTGTGGGTGCCTTAAGAGCAGCAGAGAACATTGAACCTGAGGGATGTGTGTGCGTGTGCATGACCTGAATCACACCAGCTGCTACTATGAAGCTCTGCAGAGCTTCAAAACCAAAGGAAACTCATTTTCCAGCCTCATTTTCCAGTCTCCAGCACCTGACCCTCGTCCTTGGCAGCACGGATGAGCACTTTCCCTGGCACAAATGCCAGGAAGGATTTACTGTGATGCAAACAACCAAAGCATTTATATATAATGATATAAAGATAACAATGCTGGCTGAAAGTGTTTTACGGGAGAAGTTTGCCTCGGAGAGTGATTTAACTTGAGCCAGGCAGAGAATCCCCCAGTGGAGGTGACTTTGTTGGCTCGGGAGGGCTGGCAGAGGCACATCATTCCCGCATGGAACAGCACCGCTCGCCGTCGGCTTCCCTCCTTCCCTTCTGGCACCGGGTTATTTTCAGCTTTCTGAAGCAACTGTAGCCCAGTGAGCTAACAGGAGGTGATGACAGCTTGGGAGGTAGGGCTGGTGGCGCTGACAGCTTGGAGTGTTACACCTTTCCTGGGAAAATTGCGGCAATCACCTGGCAGGGTGGAAGAGAAAAAAGGTGTTTGAGCAATAGCCGTGATCACCTCAGGGATCACAGTCCTGCTGATACTGACTCTGGTAGATCCACCGTGTTTGCGGGGCTGTGTTTCAGGGGAAAGCTCACAGCTGGCTATTTTACCAAGGGAAGAGATATATGAAGGAATGTTGTTAGGGATTTCTCCAGCTTGCTTGCTGTCGGGGCTGCAGCCTCCAGCCCCTGTCCCTGATGGAGACACATGCTCAAAGGTAGGGAAAACCTATGGAAAAGGATGGACATGGTGGGTGAGTCAGCTCCTGCGGCCCTCCCAGATTGTAGCCTTGGTCCCTTCACGGCGTGGAGCATCATGAGACCCTGTGGGATGGAGACATAGCCAGAGTTTGGTCACTCAGCATGCACGAAGGGCTTTGCTCTGGAACACCCTGCAACTCATTCCAGAGGCCAAGCATTTGTTATTTGTACTTCTAAATGATTTCTCAGGTCCTTGCATTAGAAATATCTAATTTTTTTCCTCTCCCTGAGGGATTGCCCACCATGCTGGATTGTGGCAGCTTTGGGGAGAGTTGGGGGAAGAAAAGTCAAATGGTCAAAAATGTGTCATTGTGGTTGGCAAAGGGGGTTTGGGTGTAAGGTATATTACAGATACTCACTGGGTGAAGTCAGGATGGCCAGAAATCTCCCAAAAGCCACCTGTGTCAGATCCAGGAGGGTATCTGGATTCCCATGGTTTCCCTGAGACCAACAGCATTTGAGGTGCCTGCTATCCCTTTCTGTCTGGCAGTGAAGGCCAAGGTTGTGGGGAGACTTGGAGGGGGCCCAGGGCTGCCTGGCCATGGGGAACAAGTGCTGCATTGTGCCACCAAACCTGCTCCTTGGCCGATGTCAATAGAGGGTTTGACTGCCCCCAGTTTTGCCAGCTCAGCACTTCAGCACGTGCTAAATTCACCCAATAAATAAAAAATGAGTAAAGAACTCCTGATGGGCTGAGAACAGATGCCGCATTGACGGTGGTGGCTGATCCACTGCGGCTCCACAGCCAGCTCACGGAATGCTGGCTTGGTGATCACCGTCCTGGGGGGACTCTTCTGACCCAGCTGCTAGGAAGGTAAGGTGAGGGATTTTCTGGCAGCCAGTACCTATGAAAACTCGCTTTCCAAGCTGTCAGACCTGTGTCAGAGGGATCTGCACGTGGCCTTCCTCCACTAGCAGCCGTCGCAGCGCTGGGAGCACCAGGACCGGCAGAAGGGGTTTTCCATCCTCTTGCAGGGAAGGCAGAAATAGTACCTGGAGTAACTCAAGGCTTGGGTTGCAGCATGTTTGGATGTGAGCAGGGAAAATGAGGCTGTTGGCTTGATTGTCTTGCCAAAGTCCCATAAAATGCAAAATTTCCCTGAAAGTCAGGTGTCTTCACGGCTGTTCTCTGAGACATGTATAGGCTTGGAAATACTTTTCCTTTGGATGGGAAAAATGTGCCATGGACCTTTTTATTGCTCTCCAGGCTGCATCTTCCATTATTCATCACTACCGGAATCACTCATCTCCCTCTCTGAAGCACTGTAGAGCATCTCCCATCCTCTCAGGATGCTCTATCCCACCTGGAGCAGCTCAGCATGTCCACACAGGAGTACCAAGCCCCGGGAAGCGACGGAACCAGGAGATGAACTCAGTCAAGAAGGAGAAAAATTAACATTCCCGAAAGTGCCAGAGTTTTGTTTGTAGAAAGGATTTGCACTTCTGAGGGGGCTGTTGACTTTCAGGAGACTTAGGCTTTCCAAGTGCCTAAATCACTGTTGGAAATATGCTTCCAAATTTTTTTAAGTACTTAGAAAATATTTCTCCTATGTCCTCAGGCTTCCTCCAGTGGTAATTACAGAGTTGTCCATTAACCACAACGTGCAGATCTCTGCTTGAAGCTGTTGCATGTTCAGCACCCAGAAGACAGACCTCATGGAGAGGCACGGCTGGGATTTAAAAAATATGAGAAGGTTGACGTGGGGAGCTGAAGTTGCATATTTAGAGGGCAAATGCCTATTTTTTCACACTGGCTTAGAGCTTTCAGGTTTTTGAAGGTTTCATAGACTGAAGGACATGTGAAATGTAGCTTCCCCCAGCTTGGGCAGTGGCCAACTCCTCCTGGGACAGCGAGAACTTCTCTGTTTAGATATAGCAGCCTCCGTGTTGTCTCCTGCAATGAGACTCCTGTTACTGTGTGTGTCACGTAGTGCAGCACCCAAAGCCTCTCAGCAATGCATGGTTCATGGGTAGCAACTCAGCACAAGTACCTTGGATTTATTAAGAGCTGATGTTCATTTATTTTTGGCGAGCTCTGTACTGCCTTAAACATGCAGCCAGGAAATGTGTGGGGTGGAGGTGGTCATGTAACTGATCCAGAGCATGTTGGGAGTGGTTTTGATGCCGTCGCCCATTGCAGGGACAGCAGAGGTGCAGGACCTGCCATGGATGGGGAGGTGGGGGTTTGCAGTGTCTGCTCACCTACAGGGGACCAGCTGGCTGCGAGTGTTTCTGCTACTCTTCTTGCTTTCTGTCGGGATGGGAGGGCTCAGGTTTGGGATGGGGTCGGAATGGGGTCGGGAGTACTCTCAGCTCATCTGGTGTAACTTCTATCCCAGCCCAGCTTCAGGATTGCCCCCGTTTGCTGTCCCGACACCTGTCTCAGCTGCCTGTCTCCCCTTGCCTTTGCAGAACCGCCAGACTTTCAACAGCCTTACCTGCCTTAGCGCCGCGGCCGAGGACGGCTCCCAGCGGCCCCCCGGCCCCCCGCCCTGGACCGCAGCCCCCCGCTCCCCGGAGGTGATGCCGGGCAGGACCCCCGCCTGCACCCCGGTGCCGGAGCCGCCGCGCTCGCAGCCCGAGGACCCCCGGGCCAGCAGGGATGACCTCTCCTGCGAGGAGGAGGAGGAGGGCGGCGGGAAGGAGGAGGACAGGGTGACCTGGCGGAGCAGCGGGACAGGCGCTGAGAGCCTCTTCCAGCTGGACGGCGAGATTGACATCGAGCAGATCGAGAACAACTGAGGAGGGAGCGGGTCCTCTCGCCCCGGTGTCAGGGGGCTGCCAGCAGAGCCCTGGAGGGCTCCTCGCTGTGGTTTGCGGGGTCCTGTCACTGCTCCCCCTCCTGCCAGCTGGAGGGGACAAAGCAGCTTTGCCAAAATTTCATCAGGTATTTAGAGCAATTTGTGTGCATGCGTGTGTAAATCTTGAAATTCTTTGTAACTACTGTAGCCAGAGATCAGCCAAGTCGGAGGAAAGTGCCTGTCCGACAGGAAAACCAGGCACAGGGATTGCCGAAGTCTCGTCATTAACGAGTAAATGGCTTTTCCCAGGACAGGGTTGGAGCTGATGGAGCTGGCCATGCTCCCCTGGGTCCCACCTGTGCTAGTTCAGAAAGGGATGCACAAGGAGAAGTCACCACCCCTGGGGCTTGAAAAAGTGGGGGAAAACCAGAATATTGAGATTTGCAAACTGAGCACTGGCTGGTGGCCACTGCCAGGGGTGGCTGTGGCTCCTTTTCTCCCGCCACACCCCGTGCAGCCCCAGCACCCCTTCTCTCTCCCCATGTCCCCAGCAGTGCCATGAGAAGGAAATCACAAGTGAAGCCTTTTGCTTAAATTTAATAATGGCAAGAGCTAGATTTTTACCGCTTAATTTTTTCAAAATTTTTTTTTTTTAGTTTTCCTGATGAGGAATTAAAGGGACCCCTGGCCCATGTGGGGCAGTGTCCGCAGCAGCGCTTACCAGGTGCTGCCCGGGGATGCTCAAACGCCTTTCTTCCCTATTTTTTAAATTCCTAGCCCCCTCTCTCAACCCTGTTGGGAAACAGCCCCACTCAGGCTCGGTGCCACCCTCGCTTGGGTTCCCATCACCCTGTTGGGGCTGGGCTGTTTACCCATTTATCAGCAGCCGTGCCCTCTTTGCTACCCAGGGCACGGCTGCCACCCTCCTTTTTTGGCTTTACTGTGAAGGGCTGTGCGCCCGAGGCACGTCACAGCGGGGTTACTTGACAAAGTCAGCTGGCAAAAGGCTGAAAATCCAGGTAGCAGCACTGAAAGCTTTTCCTCTTCCTGTGCCTTTTTTTTAAGCACAGATAAAACGGTGACCATTCTGTTTTTTACAATATGAATTCTCTTTGCTAAAAATAAGCTGTCCACTTGCTAACAGGTTAAAAAGGACACATTTTTTTTTCTCTCTTTGTTTTTTCTTTTGTTTGTTTGTTTGTTTAGAGCTCTAGGGAGGCTGTAGGAGTGGCTTCCACCATCCTCTGCAGGTTCCTTCAAGCTCAGGGTTCACTTCCCGAGCTTTGCAAAAGCAAGAAAGGAAAAAAATCTTTGATACCAACAGCAATTGAAGACGTGACATTTTTAATGGGGTTCAGCACCCCCGTTGGCAATGCTTTGAGGGTCCATAACTCAGAAAGACTAAGAGCTGCTGGTACAGGTTTCATTCACCCTTTCTGGTTGTTAGTGCACTTTTTTCTGCAGTGGTTTGGGATACGTGTGGCATCTCCCACCACAGTGGAACCCATTGGCTGTTATCCCTGTCCTGGCACCGCAGAGGTTTTGCTCCCTCCAGGCAAGAAGGACCAGCCCGAGGTATTTGAGGAGGGGATGACAGGGAAGTCTTTTCATTTTGGGGAACCCTCCAGCTCTTTTAAACTGTTGCTTGATGCATCACTTAGAAGAAAAGACATCCTGAGTTAATTTTTAGCCTTCCTGTTGTGGAAGACGCTGCTGGTCTCAGATATTTTGGGAGGGTCCAGCCATGCTGGTGTTTTCCCAGGTTGCTGCCCCTCTGTCCGTGCCCTTGCAGCGTCACCCCCACAGCACAGTTCTTGGCTTTGAGTCTTCCTGATGCTCCATCCATCCTTCCCACCACTGACAAGTCCCAGTCTCGGGGCACACAGCTCCTGCTGGCCACAGACACCTCCTCAGCTGGCCGAAAAAGGGCAAAGTCACCCAAATCCGTGTCCGGCTGCTGCCGCAGAGCCCCGGAGTGGGCTCTCGCATGTGTATCACTGGGGCTGGAATTCCTAAGGGCTTCTGTTTTCTTACCAAGGGCTGCTCCTGGTGCCATGCTAACCCTCCAGTGTGGGAAGCTGGCCAATGGACCACGATCCAGCTGTACTGGACGTAGCCGTAGCATTCAGTTTACATACAGCACAACCTGTTTGCCTTACTAAAAACGCTTCTCCAATGAGTCATGGCCTTATACTGGGCACGTTGGCGTAGGCACAGACTACAGTTAGCGACGGTTTTGAGGCCACAGTGGTGTTCTGTTGGGTATTTCTTGTTGGGTTTGTATGATTTCATGTACTTATTCTCAGTTTAAGAAAGCCTTACTTTTAATTTTTTTTTTTTTTCTCTCTCTCTCTCTCTGTAGAGGTAAAACGTTTGTGGATTTATATATATATAAATATATATATAAATAAAGTAATTAAAAAATATTAAATATAATATAGTATGTGCCTCAGATTCAGGGGACATCCTGTTGATTGTAAAGTCAGAAGTGGCGTTGCTCCCCGGCGTCAGGAGACCCGTCCCCTACGCCCGCAGTGGGAGAGCAGGGCATCCCCCTTGGGGTCCTGCTCTTGGTTTGTAAAGGACTTCACTATTACACAGATGCTTTGTTTAACCCTCCAACTCCCCCCTGACAAATCCCTGCCGGCTGCCAGAATGTGATGTTAAAGTAATATGCAGACAAAGGATGTTAATCCTTGCTAGGTAGCTAAAACAGGCTTATTAATGTGAAGAGACCCAATGGCATGTCCAAGGTGTGATCCAGTCTGGGCAGCCACTGTTTTAGGATGACAGCAAAGCTGTGCCAGCAGCAATCATCATGAAAAAATAGGATTTTAATACAAGAAGTCTTAGCAGGCACACGGGGGTTTGCTGTGTGTTTGCAGATGCAGCTCTTTGAGCCGGTTCTGTGAAAGAGTACATTAAAAAACAAAAACAAACAACAGAAAGAAGTGTTTGTAAAATAGATTGTAATTTTTCCACATTCTAGCATAGCCTGTTTGGCCAATGAAGTTGTGTTTCAAGTGCATTGTTTAAAGCTCCTGGCTGCCCAGGCGAACAGACTGACGTAGGATGTTCTAGGATTGTAGCAGTGCTTTACGGCGTGTATGAGTTTGGTGTTTTCAAGAAAGAGAAAGAAGAGGATGGCCAAATTT